>OW796094.1:11720433-12320433 GCA_941860345.1 Chrysodeixis includens
ATTTGGATCTTGATTTCATCTAAAATAATTAAAATAAAACGTTCTAAAAATACTAAAACTTACACTACATTTAAATCTGAAGTTAGTACGCGTGCCTTTTCAAAGCTATTGGCCAATGAAATGGGATTTTCATTGATAAAATGTGTAGCCGAAGGGTAGCTACCGTCGCTACATAGAACGCAATATTTTTTCCAATTCCCAAAGTCACGCGATCGAAACCGTTGACAAAAGCTTCCAGCTTTTTAAATGTTTACTCTTCGCACACACCGCGTACACATGTATAAGCGACGCATACTGAATTTGCACAACCAAATATGACATGCACAATTAAAATTTTATATCAGAATTAAATGTAACTTGTAAATAAATCTAGATACGATTGTATTACACCGCATGCTCCGCCCGGTGAGATGTCACGTTGGTGCCCACACTGACTCATGAACAAATTAACGCATAAAATAAACACAAATAGGTACTAACATAAATGTTGATCCTTGCATAAATAAAAAACAAAATCTCAGACAATCTAATATTACGAAGGATAACAAACCAGTTTGGCGCTAAATATACAAAGGCGGGAAAACGACTCGAAATCGTCTACTAAAAACATGTAAGAATATAACGTATTTCAGCGTTTAAAATATCTGTCAGAATCGTCTTCGATTTTCTGAGAATTTGGTGTGTGAAATTTTCGGGAAAAAATAACAGAATGCATGTTAAGGAATTTTACATGAGTCAGTGGCGAGTGGGTTTCACGTGTTTTCGACCTACCTATGTGTTACTGTAGTGTGCGCGTACAGCTGAAGTACAGGGGTGCGCTAGGGCGCACTGGATCGTCGGCGGGCGGCGCACTAACACTCACATTCAAATATTCGTCTAACCTTGATGCGAATCGGCGCACTCCGGGTTCCATCCGACGACTGTCGTCAATACAGACGGGCTGAAGGGCTCGCTTCAGGTGTAACAGTGAAAGCAACACTGGTGAGGATTAGGTGCAGATCGCGGGTTTGTATCGCGGCGCGGGCGTCGGCGTCGGCGTCAGGCCGGGCGGCAGGCGCATCGGCGCGCCGCCACCGGCGGAGTGGTCGCGGGGCTGCGGCGCGGTGGCCGCGCTACATGTCACTGTGCGGCGAGCGCGCTCCTCGCGCCGTGGTCACCGACTCTCAGTGGCGTCGCCGTCCTACTGTCTGCCCGACGGCCGGGACGGCGGCGCGCGTTGCACCGCCCCGCTGCACTCCGCCTGCCCCCCAGGCGCTATGCCCCCCTCGCACGGCCCCCCTCCTCCCGTCGCGCTACACCCGCCCCGCCCCGAAGAATTTTCCGCATCGGGCGGGAAAAATCGATTGTGCAGCGAGCCCCGAATAATTTCGGCAAGACGCACGGCGCCCTTGCGTCCTCTCCGGCGGCCGCCGCTGCCGCCGCCGCCGCCGCGACGGTCAAGCGCAGCGCCTTTCACTCTGCCGACGACGTCCTGCCTCTTGCTGGATACTTGGCTGTTTTATTATCTTCTGTCTGCTTCAACTATCGGTTAATTTTATATCACAGATGTTATAAATGATATTGTCAAGGTGAGATAAAAAGCATTCGCTAAGAGATAAAAAAGGCATAATTTTTATCACTAAAAGTCAGATATGCTATCTTGAAATTGTGCATGTGCATTAAGATCAAATCCATTTTATTATTCAAAATTCTCGCCGTAGGTATATTGGTTTCTACGTAACATCTTTAATAAATGTTGGAATTTTGCTTTAAATAAAAGTGCAAAATGCAACTAAAAATCGAATGCACTACAGTTTTTAACTTTATGAGCCTTATATAATTATTTGAATACACAATCAAAATGTATTCAAACTTGTAACTGGACGTTGTGTTCTAATTGTTCTCTTGGACAATAAAAAACACGAAGAAAGGGAGAGCTGTCTGACTTATAAAATTACGTCGCCGTCGTCGAGCACACTTTGTACCTTGGCATAGCAGACGCCTCGTAGACGTGTCCTATACTACTAAATATTGACTCTTTGTGGAGCGATGCCGCAAATAAACTGTTCCTTTTCGATTTGTGGACGATCACAATTGATAGACTTGATATATTGATAATGCTATAAAAGAAAGTACTTATCTAAGATGCAGTTTAATTAGAATGAAGTAAATGCTATAGATATGTTATGTTTAGCGTAGTGTTATTCAAATTAATTCAAAAATTAGCAATACCTCATAACTGTCAAGTTTTTTAGGAAATTAATTTTAAATGCAGTTTTTAAAACACGAATGGTAAGTTTTTTACCTTTACAAAACAATATTGTTTTGCTTCGGTGTTATTATTGCCAATTAAAACCGTAATAACGTAAAATGCATTCTAACTGCAATTTAGTTTTGAGGTGCAAAACTCTGAGAGGATGCAGTTACAATTCAGTTACAGTTAACGGAAACAGAAGTTAAACTTTTGCAGTTAAAATGCAAGTCAACTGTTTACTGCACTATTTACGAAACTAAGTAAGTGACACTAACACAATTCAAAACTTTATGTAAATATTGTATTTTAATGACATTTTCGTTTTAACTGATTGAATAATGGAATTTTTTATAATAATGGTAATTAATAGTGCTCGTGAAAAGATTATATTTATGTTTTGGTTTGATAAAAGTGGAAAAATTTAATATTTCACATCTCAGTTTTGCTCTTCATTATGAATAGATAAGTTATCTGTCTTTAAGTTATTTAAATATGTTGGAATCTCAGAATTTTCTTTTTTTTCATTGTAAGAACAAGACAACGTTTAGTATAAGTTCAGTAATAGGTCAGTAAACTTACAATTATTGACATACCATTAGTGTTTCCATCACTTATCTTAAAGATTCAGTTTTTCTCTTATAAGCCTAACTGTATCTAATTAACATTTGAAAAGACTAGGCCAGCAAAATTCACAAAGTGAAAAACTAACCCGATTGACATTTTAGTATACTGACAATAGATTTTTGCATAAAAAAGTAATTCGTTTACATTTCTGTAGTAGTTTTTAAGTTCCTTTGTTACTTTTTTATTTAAGAACTAGGCTATTGCAATTTGATGCATTTTTTTACACTAATATTTTGTTTGGAGGAGGCCTTTGCCCAGCTCCACAGCTGGGCAAAGGCCTACACTACACTACAGGATATGAAAAAAAATGGCAGAGCATTAATAATATTATGATAAAAGTTTTAGTTTTACTCTTATAACAAGATACTTGTATATGCTACTTATAATATTTAATTAATACGTCAATTTAGATAAAAAAAATATAAGTACTTAAACTACGCAGTTTTCATGTCCTATTAAAATTTGTGTACCTACGCTAAATATATAACTAAACTGTAAATAGTTTAATTTGATTGTTTGAGGTAGGTTTAGATTTTAGGTATACTTTTCCATCGATTACCGACTAAATAAAGATAATTTTAAACGTTCTAGTTGTGCCTAACGAATTAAAAATATTTGTTACACGAAACATAAAAATGAGCGTTTTTTTGTTATGTGCAATTAACTTTTTCTTTAGACCATGTGTTTTTTAATGATAACTTTTTTATTCATTGTTTCAAGTGAAATAATTTAATTTATTAGTTGGTATGAATCAATGTCGGCATTATGTAATATATAGAAATTACCTAAATACTTAATAGCATAGTTCTGTTTATTTGTATTTTAAAGCCATTGTATTCAATGTAACAAATGCATTAATAGAATAAATAGAATAAGAATACTAAACTGTTTTTTGTATACTTCCTAACTCTGCATTTCTACAAGTTTAATTCTCTTTTAATTCACGGGCTAACTTTAAGTGAAGAAAGTCATCCTTTTCAAAGGCTTACACGGTGACACAGGTCCATGCAGAGGCCTTGTTGAGAATAATTATTTATTATTAAGCATACATGTTTAGTTTATTTCAGTTTTACTGACTATACCTCAATTATCAACCTGCATAAACTGACTTAAAAGAAAGTGTTAGAAAAAACGGAATCGTTTTTCTAAGTAAGTCGGCAGTTCTTATAAAAAAACAGTATTTATTACAATTTAAGGCTGATAGATATAGCTACATGATGATTAGAAGTTTCTCGTCAATATGTTTAAAACTAAGACACATTTAAATGAATTTATAATCAGTGAGATACTTACTTGGTCTGTGTGGGTTCCTGTGTTCTCGTAATAACAAACTTACTGTCCATCTAATAACAAATTGAAAGCCAAACAATTTTTTTTAAATCTTTATTAAAAAAATATTTAGAGGCTTTTAATCAAACATGATTATGCCAGCCTAAAGAAAAGAAAACTTACATTCAACTATCTGCTTAAAACAAGCAAAGTATTTACACTTTATCATGTGCCTTACCAATTCTAGTTCTCAATTGACCTAAAGAAAATTATGATTATTATAGAAAAATCAATACTTGTTGTTAATTTGTTGTATCTACTCCTTACCTAGAACTCAGAGTCAGTTATAAATATAATAGTACATTAGATAGATATGATTATTTTGCATCATTCGAATTGGCGTTAAAAATTTAACATAGTTAGAAATAAATTTATGGCAAGCACATTTCTAATTCTAAGAATATTACAACAGTTGTTCGGTGTTGTGTTTCGTTTTATAGGTAAAGGTGTTTGTGCAAAATTATGTTTTGTTCACGTTCAAATGTTCTATTAGGTTTGGACTAGATAAGTTCGTGGGTCAAGTTAGATTGAATAAAATAGTTATTTTATGTTTGCAGGTATATCATCATATCACCTAGGTACTGCCTGAAGTCTATGCCAAAATACTATTAAATATTTTCTTTATGTATGGGGTTATGTGTATAAGTTTTGACGTCGACTTCATACTTTCCAATGTTTTTTATTACGGAAGGGTAGATACTTAACTGATTTAAAGTCGTTCATACTTAACAGTTTCAGATAAAAAATCCTTACTAAACTGTAGTCAAAACTAAAACAAATTCCAAGGTAACTGAAGCTGTTGGATGTTAGTAGTTACTCGCCTGTCATATATTCTAGGAGGCTGGACTTGCACTTTATGTATAACACCTTTACGATATCGATTATAAATATAATTATAATATAATGTGTTGATAACCTTTAGAAGACCATTTTTTGTAGTGAAGAAAAAACTTTACTGTAGATCTATTTAGAATTAGTTTTTCTAACTAATACTACATTCGAATAAACTTTGAACTGTCCACAAGCCTCATTGGCGTAATAAAGTGGGTTTAAAATTTGTTATTTTACGGCTTGCTAGACGAAATGACAGGGTGACGTGTGGTTTCTGAATAGTTAAACCCACTACTTCCATCAAGTCAGTGACACCAACATGAATAATAGTCTATCTCAAGGGATGTGTAACTTAGATCACATTTCAACTGCAATCTATGATTATACAGACTACAAACTAAATTTAATATAGGAAAATGTACCCAGAATGTTATTTTTTACAAGTACCTTTTTCCAAGCAGTAAAAACTTGTGACATAAGTTTTACTTTGATGTATTAAGATTTTTTTGAGTTAAAATAAATAAATATTCCACGACTTTCACATAACGCCATCTAGTATAAAACTAGGCAGAGCTTGTATACATCACATATATACAATACATCTAAATCGTTAAATCTACCTGAGCCTTGCTAACATAAGATAAAAAAAAACTTTGTTAACTAATATCCTATATCTATATTATATTATTATAAACTTTTATTAAAAAAAAAATAAACACATAAACTACAAATAAAATTATTACTTATTCAAATGATCACCAAAGAAATTTATTTGAAATGGAAATAAGAAGTTTAACTTCAGAATATGACGCCTGTTTATAAATAATTCTTATAATTATATTTTAATTTAGAGGTCTATCATTAAAACCCGTTGACCTTGTATTTGTGTCTAGTTCGTCTATCTGTCTGACTTACTACGTCAGACGGCCACAGAGCCTGTCTAAACACTGGGTATTATTTTTATTAATGTGAGACTTACAATCTTTTTTTCTTGAATAGTTTTTTTAGCAGACGAAACTAAGACCCATCAACGACTTGATCCGGTCTGAGGAGAAATATAAAAAAACTATTGTTAGGGCTTGTGCACATTTCATAGTTCGATTTTTTTTGATTTTTAGTATTATTAAAATATATACCTATACCACCAGCTAAAACTTACCACAGCACAGCTTTAAAGAAAGAGTCACGATTAAAAAAATACGATAATAGTATCTTACATTTATTTCATGCACCTGCTAATTAAAAACAGTTAAATCTTTTGTGGGTTTTACTTATAAATGTTGACAGTCCCTGGCTTTAATGTCTGGTCACAGCGTGTCTCGCAGGTTGACGATCTCTGTTTATTATTAGTTCCCAGGTGAAAACTGCTCAGCTGCCTCCCTGTATTGCTACGGTTAGACGCCTTTGGGAGATTGTGGGTACTAGTTTAGCTCTCCTAGGCTGAATATAAAAAATATTCACTTTAAAGATTTAGTAAAAAAAGATCCCGAAATCTTATTTAGTAAGTAGTTGCTCCTGTATTCAAATAAGTCTGAGCAGCTTCAGTTGACTAAATGCTATCTACTAAAACATGTTTTCTCTGCACTGCCCTATGGTAAACTGGTAGTTAGGTTCGCCATTGTACATTTGTATAAGAAGCATAAATCAATATAAGCAAGATAATACGAGGAAACAAGAATAAAAAGGTGCAAGGAAAAAGATAAAATATTTTTTTTTGCAATGTGTTTTCTTCAATTACAAAACAAGTTGGACATCGAAAATTTAAGGTTTCTATTAAAAAAATTCTTAGTAAACATTGACTACATTTATAACAGTACATGTATACGTCTAGTATTAATAGTACTTTAGTTATACTATTCAACTTTAAGTTATGTTAGTAACTTCCGAACTTTCATACGAGAACTGCACTTTTAGCTGTTGGTAAACAAGTGTAAGATATTGTTTTGCGGGGAAACGGACAAGCGCCGATCAGCAGAGATTAAACTCTTAGCTTCTTAAAAAACGTTTTTAATTTAATTTGTTTATCTAGTACAGTGATGTATAATTTAAAGTTTCCAGATATGTTCCATTTAAAAAGTAGGAACAAATAAAAAGTTTGTTATTGCAACAAAAATGTTCTAGGGCAACAATACCTCTTAAAAGAGAACTGTTGCAGTTGTGGAAGCGAGACGGCATTCTACACATCGTAGAGCGGTTTCTTTTTCTGTAACTGCAATAGTATTGCTTTAAGATGGTGTGATTGCTGAACGCCTTTGATTTATTCTGAAGCTGTGATAGTCTAGTGGTAAGACCGCATGACTGCCAAGTCAATAGTGTCGAGTTCGATCCCCACGGCGCGCATCGACTTTTCGAATGTTGTATGTTGTCCCATCGTGCTGTGACAGTAAAGGAACAGAGAGTGAATCTGTGTTTGCGCACACGCTTGTACACTATAATATGTCTCGCGTAGCTGGCTGGAGTCATAGTAACACTAACCGCCGCCGCCGTGGCCGAAATCGGTCTGGACATTATTATTCTGCAAATTGAAATGATAATTATTGGTCTATTGGTTAAACTATAAGACACAATAACTAAGCATTTACAGATACAACTACAATAAATTGTATATATTGCATTGCTTTATATAACTGCATTATACAGAAACGTGATGCATAAATATTACTAAAGCGCCGTTAACGAGGCGAACGAGTTATAAAAAGTAATATTTTTTGTAAAATAATTGTAGAATAGTCAATACTTTTTGTTGTTACGTTGATCAAACATACGTTCTTCGAGTAGGTAGGTACCGTAATATGCTTATTCTTCATAACTGAATCATTTTATGTTTATTTTCTTTTTCCGGGACATGGCTTTTAACCTACTACTATCACGTTGGCCAGACGGAGTTTTTCTATTTGGGATCTAAACAAGTCCCAAGGAGGAAAACTCTAACAACAACTCTCTCTCTTTTTGTTCTATTTCTATTGACGATTACACAACCTCTTTTATTTAATTTTATTGACTTTTTCCTTATTTAGGTAACAGTTTTTTTTTTCTATGATTAACATTGTTTGCTCAGCTTTTACTTATTTGTTTTATATCCAAAATTATTTCTCAAAAAACACCTATTATCTTTGGAAACAGAAAAGTCGTGAAAGTTTTATCAATGCAAGGAAAAAAGTACTACAAAAGCTCCAGTCTGTACCACGAGTATTTCTTTCAATTCTACTCGTCTCTCGCTTGTTTTTCTATTATGAAAGTATTTTTCAATCATAGGTATTGTCAGTCATTGCCATTGTAACCGAAAAATTACGTCGCGTGCATAGCTATTTGTATGCACCGGAAATGCCTTCAGATATTTTTACGTAGGTTTTTTAAATAAAATGTGGTTTCGAATCTATTTTTGTCTTTCACTCTGCACGTCGATTTGTGAATGATTTCTATACTTACGTAAATATTGGTGATAGATGACAGGGAAAAAAGGAAAAATGCTTTTAAATACATTTATAATTAAATTTTAACTTTTGCTTGCAGTCCGTTGTTTTGGACGTCCTGTGAATTCTTAGGGATTTTGGTGTGCCCTTTGAGCCAACAATCAATACGCATTGGTCAAACTGCTTTCCTGAACATTGTTAACTAAGATATTTGGACACTAGTTGTAAGTAATAATCTGAAGGAAAACAAAAACAACTTTTTTCTATAATTTTCCGACGTTGAAATAAATCTTTGAAACCAACAAATGTCTTAGACAGGTCATCACATCTCTAATAAATCATATATCTAGATTCATCCTTCATATCAAAGTTGTAAAGAACCTCTGCCTACCCTTGGGTACAAGCGTGTCGGTTAAATTATGTAAATTGATTCGCAAAAACAGCTTTTATTCGGTCCCAGTAATTGCAAGTTGCAAGTTACGTAATACTGGCGTGGGTGGCACTCTGTGGCCTTTTCTATAGGACTGGAGGTTCTACCACTGTATCTCAAAGTAAGATTATTGCCTTTGTGAAAGCGTGACAGCGCGCTGTACGGTATAGAGCGTCGTCTCTCTCCCACAACTGCTATAATGTAACTTTAAGAGGTAGTGGTAGGAGACAGCAGTTCTGCAAAGTCAGGAGAAAACGTTTCAAAGAAGCCGTCGTAAGGCTCCTCGCAAAGGATTTTATTTAGTTTTATCAGATTATACTGATTACTTTCCCGCTTTAGAATTGGTACTACTTAGATACCGAATTTCTGCTGCAATTTATCTTTCATCAAATAGGGAAGTTCGGTGATTTATGTTTTTTTTTACATACTGCAATAAAAACAAGATTTTAAATCATGTTTTGCTACAAAAACAGAAACCTCCAAACTCTAGAAAAAAAGGTGTCCATATTTGTATCAATCAAAATTAGACTTTAAACAGATTATAAAAAGGAACTAAACCAAAGGATACAAATAAGATAACTAGAGTAGAAATAAAACAAACTTTAATTATGGACTACAAATATGCTTTATTTATAATTATCTCTCATTTCTTACACACCTACACTTCCCTGAAAATAAAAACACTCATATTCCCTAAAGTCTTCATACGATATACACAAATGGTAGTAATATATATTTTACTGAAGCCGCTAGCCGGTTGGAACCACGTGTGGGAGTAACCTTATACATATTTAAATGTCAGCACTATTGTAAACAGAGCTTCCTTGCGAACTAAGGGCGGCGTTGCGTCATAACACATACATACACACACACACACATACTTACACAAACATCATTACAGTAGTAAAAAACAAAAGAGAAAAAGATTGGACATAATAAATGGGAAATATTATTATTATTGTACTGAAAACAAAATAATAATAAACTAAAATATATCGGGAAATAAAAATGTATTGGATTTTAAAGCTTCAGGCTTCAGCACGTCAGGAATTCAGAGTCGTAAGTGAAATACTTGGACACTACATTCTGTGAGGCAGGCGTGACTTTATGTATTTCATTTGAGAGAGTGCAATTCCAGAAAAATCCATACTCCACAGTCCACACATATGCAATATTTTCACGATAACTCATTGAGTTTCCAAAACCTAACCGATTTTAATAAGGCAAAAGTCTATTGTGTTAAAGAAGTAAAAAGGTACCTGAATAAGTAGTAAAAAGGTAGCCTTTAAGGTCGTAATAATAACGGTTTAAAACAAAACTTAAAGTGACGAGTAAAATGCAACAGAAAAATTATACATGAATTCGCTATTCTCACATTAGACTTTGAAAAAGAATAGCGCAAAAACACGATGTCGAAAAACCTATTTGACAAACTTATAGATAAGGCTGCATATAATTAAATATATTTATGTAATATTAAAACAAAAAATAGGAATTCAAAGTGGCTGTCTGTCGGCATACTCGGCACGGTTGGGTCGCCCGCATCTAGACGAAGCATGAAAAAACAAGACAATGTATATGTTTATCAGACCCGTCAAAGCAAACTTTGTGTTTAATTAAGACTATGATAGGCAATTGATGATTTCTCGTATAAAATTGTAATTTTAAAACCGTTTTATGTTCCTATTATGTGTGGTTGTCTCCGAGTTTCTTTCTTTTATTTTTGAAGTAGTGAATTTTGTGTTTTTTTTTACGTGCAGTAAAAACAGTCCATTTCTTCAATTTGTTTTTCTCAGTAATTTTAAGGAAAACCTAAGCTCCAACTGGCAATTAAGTATATCTTGTCTCTAAGGACCAAACGTCTAAAAATAAATACACCACAATAATAATTACAAAAAAAAAACAACTGTTACATCATAGTTATGTAAAAAAATGGATGCACTAATCTCAGTTGAAGAGTTTTTATATCCCAATTAAGGTTATGATACACTTCCATCATCCGTGATCCGGTCCCACGTTGACGTAACCCGACCAGACCATCAGTAATTGCTTGGTATTCGTATAGGCTAACCTAGAAAATTAATCCAAGCAATAAAATCTGTTAGCCGGCTAGAATACGCCTCGGACATAATGGAATACATGGTCATTATTGTATACATAATGATCTTTTTGTGACTAGTATAACCTAGGCAAATACAATCTAAGTTGGTTATTCATATTAGTCCGTGTGTGTAGGTCGCGTTGTAGCTGCACCGTCCGACCGCCGACGTCGGAATCATTTTTTGCGGAGCGTCTACTTTTTACCGCTTAAAAAGCGTGTTAGGCATCGTTTTTCTACAAGCCAGTCGCGTCGTGACCTCGGCTGACATTAAAAATGGTTATGCTTCGCGCACACGTGCTACTTTCTGCTGAAACAAGCTTTACGAGATGTCTCGTTACCATATCAGTATGATTCAGACGTATTGTCCCACGTCACTAGACGTGTAAGCCGAATGTAATGTCACACACCTGTACCAACACAAGCCTTGTCTGCCAGACGGTAAGAAATATAAAGATCTGTCGGCTCTTTGTACGTCCACTTCCTTATACCCTCGCTTCTTCTCCTTTAGAATTTATTTTTTCGAGCGCGTACTTATTTGTGTAGACTGCAGACAGGTTTAATGAAAACATATTTGTTGAATGCTTTCATGACGGATTAATGTTTTTCAGATTTTTCGTACTGCTCAGGTTCATCTAACTTTCTGTAGAAGCGGATCGATATTAGCCAGTGCAATAAACTCGGGAATATCCTTATCGTAATGTCTCGTTTCGGGTTGATAGGAAGATTTTACAAAGATATAAATAGTTTGATTTTTTAGAAGTAACGTTTAATTAATAATTATGTTAGAAATTTGCCTCATTATAATTTAACTGTGACAAAAAACAGTATAGGAAAAGTTATAGGTAAAATAAAATGTAAAAAAAATAATTATAAATACATTATAGCTTCTTCCTAGACAGTGTGTATCAGCCTTACTAGCATTCTGACATTAGGTTCGTGATATCACAATAACGCATGCTGTAAAAAATGGTTCTGTGTATTTTTTGTATAAATCAATCGTTTAACGTATTTTTTTATCACAATATTGCATAGGTACATCATAATTACATATTAATTCATAATTATATCTTATATATCTTACACACAATAGAAATATTCTTAACTGCGTAAAGTTAGTCCATAAAAACGTGTTCAAACATATGTTTTTTTTACATTATAAGAAGCAAATGTGATCTTTTATGCCAGTCCAATCAACAGTTTTAAGCCAAAAAATAGGTTTTACCATTTTTGGATAAAACTACTTATGTTTTATGTTTATGAATTAGTCAAATATGAGATCAGTTTACGAATATGGTGCTAAGATCAGATAAATAAAGTAATCTGTTCACATCAATGAAAAAAACTAAAGCAACACGAATGCTGACAAAAAGTGCTGTTTACATCGGTTCTGTATTTAAAAACTGTTTCCCAATTAGGGCCAATGCAGATACAACCAGTGTCAATGACACATTGAGGAAAATTCTCAAATACTTGACTATAAAGACCATAAAATCTACGTGACGAATCTAATGATTTAGCACTACGCTTCGAATTGCTTCAGAGTGATTCATGTTTTCGATAAGAAAACGATCAAGCCTAATATATAGAAATGATTTTTAATACGTATATTTGATATTCGCAGCACACGCATCGCCCGCCGCGTCTATACATTGTATAGTACTAGACGAATTTATAGACAGAGCAGACTTACAAGGCCAGCCCGTCTTTGGTGGTCAACGAACTCTTGTTTAGACGTCTCTAAGGCAACAGCCGTTAAGTAAAAAAAGAATTAAAAGCGCAAGTTTGTAAACTGTCTGCATTCAAGCCGAAATATTTGTGTTTACTAAAATTGTGTAATAATCTAATTAAAAATTGATTGATTATTTTGTAATTTTTAATTAGATATTTTCGCATTTCCAAGAGTATTAAAGTAGGTTTTAAAATTAATAGTAATTTACTACCACAAATTTGAAAAAAAAATATTTTCAAATTTAGCATTTCACGAATACAAAGGTAAATATTTGTATAGCCTATAACAAAAAAATAAATCAAGTACCGTTACATTTTGGCCGTAAAATAAAATACCTGTATTGTTAGAACAAATAAAATAAAAACTGTCATGGCTTTAAATCACATGATTTATGAACAAAAAAAAACTTTAAAGCAAGATTAGGAGATTATATTTTAATTTACATCCTTTCTATGAAATTAAATCCGTTCTCCTCATACCGGTAGTAAATATCTTAATGTTATTGTCGGTACTGTTTTATCTAATAGCGTAATCAACCTATTAATTTCTTTTTTTTTTTTTGACAACCCTAATTTACTCACGAAGCACTTGTAATACGTACCAAGCAGATATATTGAAGTAATAACTTCATTCATTCACAAGACGAAACGTCAATCGTGCTAGGGCTGCTAAGACGTAACCGTGATATTCCATGGTATTCAGTTAGATAAACAATAAGAAAATATGTTTTCCTTGAATTAGAAATGTAGACTTTTATACATACTATTATAATAAAGTTGTTATTTTTTTATGATATACTGCTAAAAGATTTTCTATCTTATGGATGAGATGTAATATCATGTTTTAATTAGTTCAGTATCGTGTTTTAATTAGTACTTACTTCGGTCAGCTGACAAGCAAAGCAATTAACCGATACGACACCTTCATATTTAATGCTATAGATAAAAACAATTGCATTAAGTCGTAAGTGATATCTTCTGTCCTCCCAGTAACACTGCGATGATAAGAAAACGCATCGAAAATACAAAAACATTATCCGATTATTATGCATAAAAAAACAAATGAATGCCTACTTTGCCTCTTTTATCAAGACTTTTCAAAGAATGCATGTACCTATTGTTTTATCGGCATTTATCTAAAGCAGGATCCAAAATTTGATATATTTTTCATACATTCAAATACAGTATGCATGAAAAAATAATTAAAATTACGAATCACAACTATGAAATAGTGAGAAAAGATAATTTAAAAAGTATAAAATAAAGCACAAAATGAGTTAAAACCAGAATTTGATTAATCTTAAATTCTCAAAAACAACCAATAGCCAAAAAATATTCCTAAACATGTTTCTCAAGTTTCTGCACCATAAAACCTATTTACAAGCGCTTATGACGAAAACAATCCTTTTGAACGGTTCCGAAGAATATTATTACCTATTCGAACTTACTATCTTCTCTACATTAGGAATACAAATGTTTCAAATTCAATCGGGCTCATCGATAGTGCAGACTGAGAAAACAACAGTAGTGCAGAGGCGACAGCGCAGACGCATCTAATAGACTGTATTATTAAATAATTTTATAACGTTCGAGTGGCCGCAAATGTATTCAAGTGGGTCGCCAGACGCATTAGCGCGAATTCCTAAAACCGACTAGACGTGTTCATATGGCTTCTTTTGTTAGATGTTTTTCGGTCTGTCTGGCCGGCCACAAAGCCTTGAGGTCGACTCGGCTCGCTAAGAAAAGCTTGACTTTTTGTAGTCGCAGGAGTAACTTAATTATTGTAACGCAAAGTTGATTCATACGCGGCGCAGACGCCGGCATAACGGTTGTCGCTAAAGGGATCTCCGCGCTCACAAAACATGGCGTTACTTAGGTAATATAATATATGCGGCAGACGGTTGATATTTTGCAAATTCGAAACCTGTTTGTCTATCGTTAAAAACTATTGTGAATAACAAAATTAGTTTCTCGAATAAAACTGCGACATCGACTTCTTTGCATACATTTAGGCAAAAAAAACTAACTCAAACCGATGCTTGTGCAATAACTTAGGTATAGAAGCTAGGAAATAGATTTTTATTTAAAAAGACCTAGGTAGGTATTACATTATGCCTTAAGGCGATAATATTTTAAACTTGGAATAGAAAACCACATATCAGACGGAAATCATTAAGTATTTCTGTAAGCATGTTTTAGTGTCTGCGAGGCAAATTCAAGAACAAAATGTTCATTTGTTACTTATTTTTTTGTGAATTAGTGTGCTGGTGTAATATTATCAGAAGCTGGTGTTATACTATCGCAACCGAGAACTTGGTCAAAATGACAATAATTAGAGAGTTTACAGTACTTCTTAGTACTTTGGAACATTAATCTTGATCCGTTGCATTATCTGAATGCACTCAATACGTGTTTCGGCAAGTATCTTGTAGGTAAGTTACGTTATCTGGCTCTGGTTGTCAGTCACTAAAATAGCCACAAAGCACGATAAGAACATCGTGACACCTGCGTTCGCGAATTATCTAAAGAATAATGAAATACATCCATGAGTACAATGAACAAGCTTGTTTAAATAATGTAGGCCTTCGGTTCAAGGTGTAAAAACAGTCTGTTGCAGACAATTTAGACTTTTCATCATACGCAAATTGTTAACAGCTGTTCAAAGAGAATACTTATAAAAACAGATAAATATTTCGGCCTTGAATGAAAATTTCGGTGTGGCCGATATAAATTGGATCTTGTGACGAACGCCCACCAGAATTTTGATCGGCGCACTTACTTTGTGCCTAGATGAAATTCAAACAATTTGAACACTTTTGTTTTGGGTTGTAAGTATGCAAACTTTTCTTTGAAATAGATTTCTTGCTTAATTTCTTAGGTTGAATAAAGGCGACTTTTAGTTTTGAATTTTCTACACTGACTGTCCCGTATCAGCAATATTCTACATTCAATTTACGAGTATGTTAGCTTTTACAATTCTTATTTTATCTCTTTCCACTTGGAAGAATATTTAACATTAACAATCAATTCTTGCTTCACATTGCAATATTACTCCCGGTAGAAATTCTAATCTCCTTGCAAGCGCTTTCTCGTAATCGTAATAATTTAGAAAAATACAAAATTAGAAATAATTGTGTTGTTAATAATATAATAATTAAAAAATATTAAAACGAAAATAAGAATGCCACACACTCGAACCCCGTCAATTACCTTACGTCTTTCTAATATGCATATTATTGAAACAAAACAATTGAACGCTATTGTTCGTTCAATTCACTGTTCATATTATTCTAAGAAAATAATTTGAGGCTACATTTTGACCTGGTTTCAATTGTTTACTGATATGCAACTTCGCAGACAGACTGCTCAGACGACATAATAATATTACGCTATCTAACTTTGAAGATCTTGTCTGGATCTGTGCGGTTTTCAACTGTTTTAGTTCTAGCACTCCTAGCTGTTAATCAAGTTATCCTGGTAATTTAAACTAAGGACCTTTGTAATTTTGCTGTGTTAAATTTATCTTAGCGACTTATGCTGTAAAAACTGTTATGTTAAACTTTCAGGCCAGTATTTTTAAGTAAATTATTACTATTTTGTACCAACATAATAATACTTTTAAATAATCTAGCACCCTATTGTCTGTTGATCTCCTCATACTTATGCATCTTTCAACATTCCCGCCTGTTGCGAATGTTACAACGTGTACAATTTGAATTTCGAATGTTTTACCTTTTTTAAAACATATGAAGATCAAGTGATTGTTAGAGCTCCTGATATTTAAACAGCAAATATATTTGTTTGAGTACTGAATTGTATTTTTTTTTATTTGTACATTAATATGATAGGTGGTCATTGTAATAAAATAAATCTTGGGATTTATAAAGCTATCATAGTCATAGGCTATTTAAATGTTAAAAGTTAAATCATATTTTATCTATTTTCGATGAAATTCTAGATACTACTATTGGTCAAAAGCCTTCCTCTTCGCCTTCTAATGCTCTATGTCTGTTGTGATGCACCACGTTTTCTGTAAGAAAATATTAAGATTATAAAAATATGATATTTTTATTTATCAGCTGCGACTACCTTGCTCTCGTAGGGGCTATCTCTTAATGCGTGCAGCCTAAGGGTTAGATGCAAATAAGATTATCTGCGATGACCAAAAGTGGTTATGCACCTGATTGTATTTAGTTTGAAATGGAACTCTCCAGAATGTTGGTAGAATATTTTTATTTTCATTTTGCTGTAATCAACGCTCTCTGGCAGTGCAATCACCAGAAATTCCATAAAATGGACACCATAGTACCCACTCTCAACTGCCTCCCGCAGCATCCAAGATATTGTTATAAAAGCGCGCTCATGAATCGTGTGACGTCACAAGTGAAAAAGCGGGAAACAAAATGCAAAGCTGCGAACATGTGAGCCGCTCGTATGGAAAACGAAAGTCTTTCGACGCGAGTTTCATTCAGGCGAAGTTGGCTCGCTCGCGGCTGCTGTACGACAATGTTGGAAGCAACTGAGCACACAACACACTTGGACTCGACAGACACAACCCTGCACTAGAACGCAATCGTTCATGTTCGAAGAAAACGCTTTTCTCTGTTTCGTGACCGAAGAAAACGCTTTTCTTTTGTTTTCTTTTTGTTCTTTTGAAAGAGACAATTGTGACCCCATTCTGTGAGCTTAAGGTTTTTATAGTAATGACTTCCAAATGAGATGGAAGAACACTTGATTTCTTTTGCACTTAAGAAGTAAAGAACCGCAGACTCTTGGATTGAGTAACTAACAAAACAAAAAAAAATGATTCAAATACTGTAAAGTTAAATGGAAGTTTGAACACTTGATACAATTTATTTTACTTATACCTAGCCTAGCAATAAATATCAGTTACATAACTCATAATAATAGTCTAAAACATTCACAGCAGCATTCCATTTATTATTAAATAAAAATAAATGGAATAGAAATATAGTTACATAACATTCAAACATTCATAAAACTCGGACTGCTAAATTGGATAATTGCTTGTAATTCCATAAAAATGTTCGAAACACTAAGACCTGTCTGTACGGAATAATATTACAAGCCTATATATGCCCCATTGCTGGGCACCGATCTCTTCTGGAAGGTCTAAGCATTGATCACCACGCTATCTCACTGCTTGTATTTGAAGGTAAATGGTAAATGCATGTCAATACTCTTTGAATCTCCTATTTACAAGGACGACCTAATATTACGGAAATTACGGCTAAATTTTAAATACATAGAAAATTTAAAATGACAATACGTAACAAAGATATATCTATTACCTCAGCTTTAACATTTTTTTTTAATAAAATGATTTCAGAAAGGTTTTCTTCTGTAAAAATAAAAATCAGTATTAAAACCTTTACGTTAATACAAATATGAATGTCGAGGAGCTATAAAATAGGGTTATTACACTGAATAATAAACACCAAGCAATCGTTAAGAAAATTATTTATACTGTAACTTACGTTACTATAAATTACATTTTGTTAAAATGTTTTTTTTACCTTAAAAGCTAAATTAATCTTAAAACTACGTCAATAGCACTTACAAATCACTAACTTACTTAGCGAGTGCGTGGTGATTACATCTTTTGGGATTCTAATGGTGATTTATATCAAACAAACAGTCCTGTGATGGTTGAGCGGTTTTTTTTAATAGGCTAACTCTTAAAAAACAAACGTAAACAGAAGTTAGGTTAAATTTCTTCAAATTGTCTAAACTCGTCATAAACTAATCTACACATATGTGGAATAGTATTTGCTGGAAAGTACTACGGTAATTAAGAAATAGATTTAAACAAAAAAATACATCATGAAACCAAGAACATTAAATGTTTACAAGCGAGTAATCTAGTAAAGCGTCGCTAATAAACACAAGACATATTATATTAAATTCAAATATACCTACATAGATACATACTAAATTTGTATTTTTTCCTTTTTTTTAAGTACTGATAAAATTCAAATTCTGTATATTTCTAGAAAACAGTAACAGGTTCATTACAAAACAAGTAAAAAAACATTATTCAACGAAGTGGCTTAAAGTCACTGAAAACAAATGAATAAAGTGGCTTAACATTTAAAGTCACATCATTCATTTCTTACATCTTTGTATGAAAACTTCGCCAGACTCTAACTTCCTGTTTAATAACGCCGCCAACAAATTATAGTTGTGAACGTTCCGTTGTATTGCCCTACTGCTCTATTTGATGCCAGGACACTGCTACTTTCACATTGTAATGTAGGATACCTATTGTTTCAGGACCAGGGAAACTTTACACAGATAAAAAAAAATCTACATATTTGAAAGGTAGAAATGTGTGTTTGGGGTGCAGTGTAACCCCTAAATTCCCAAATCAATGTTATGATGGAATTTCCGTATGTTAATTTTTAGTTTGAGTTATTTGATTTCTCTGGTCACTTCCAAACCTCTGGAATATGAGGTAATAATATAGATGGTTATTCAAGAAGGACTTTAATAACGAAGTAGTGGTCAGAGATATCAAATAACTCAATGGTTCATAAAATATGTTTTGGAAATACATAAAACGATTTGAAAAAAAATGGGTAATGTAGACAAAAACTGTACAGAAACAACATTCTAAAAATCCAATAGTTGCTATAAATAGTCGAAGTTACTAGTTTTTCTGATGTCGTTAAAATTTTGGCATTTAGAAAACCTTCATTGAACCTTAGTTTTATTTTCATCCAAACTGTTTTGGTGGCCTTTAAATAAAATTACAAGTTTACAGTTTCATGTTGTAATAAATGAAAGCTTTTAATTAAATCGTAGGGAAATGTCGATAAAACGATTGGAAAAACCAAACTAGAGTACCAGTATAGAGCCTTAGTTTACGAATTGCATTCATCCCTTTCTACTAGGTACTTTTAGGATGCGTTAGAGGAAAACCAAATGAATATTTCGGTTGAAATATTGGAAGCTTGCACCAAACATGTGACTAGTATCGGGTCGTATCTACGTAAGTACTAGGGCGATGGGGGTTACAGTGCGCAATTGTTTCAATGTCACGAATTGGGGTCCCCCATATATTATGTACCATGCAGTATTTATGTGTACATAGATGAGCACATAGCACTATTTCTATGAGCGCACCCCACCGATTGTAATCTGGGTGAGGGGCGAGCGGTTGAGGCGGACGGACCAATCGCTGTGCTCCCGTGACCAGAAAAGGGGGAGGAGTTTCGCACCCCTAGTTTTCTAGGGGTTAGTGTGCTTCCGCGGCCAACCTAGTTTGCCGTAGCCCTCCGCGCGCCGCTCGCTCCCCGTATCCACTAATTTAGGGTTGATCAATCGGCCGCGCCGCTGGCGTTACGTAAGCGACACCAGACGAATTTCGAGCGATGCGGCGCTCGGCGGCGGCCAGACACCCGGTGAGCGGACAGACTGGTTCTCCTTTATGTCCACACAAAAAACTACAATGTTACTGTAACTAGGGGCATTCAATGCAATCACATATTTTATTGTAAGTAAATCAAATCTAAATACCCATAAAAGCTACTGGTTTACTGTAAGATTTTTTTTTGTAAAATAAAGAGCTACTTGTTTAATTATTTATCTCTCTTACAAATACATTATTATTGTAAACTTGAACTTCTTTACACATTCCCAACATTCTTTGAATATTTTCTCTGTCCTTTAAATTTTTTTTTTATAATATTGCTTGCTTAATAAGCTTGCTTTTTTTATAAATACTTACCTAATTTGTTTTAAATAAATTGCTTAAAAATAAAAAATAAAATTACTTGCCCGGTTTTTGTGATAAATTTTCCAGTAAATCATGACAATTTAACAAGAAGAATAAAAACACAAAATTTAATTTATGTTTTACTATGAGAACAAATAATCTATAGCTATACCTAATAAAAGTAAAAGTTCTGTTATATTTGCTTTCTATTTTGGCATGCGATTCCATATTTTATATCTTAAACCGCAGCTTAATGTTTTTCATGCAATGCATGACCTTTTAACCTTTTGTGACTTACAATTTTATGACTGGCAAGTTACCTCGTGCTTTAAGTTAAAATAACAGTACCTACTTAAATAGTAGACCACTCATAATTTATATTAGACTGACACTAATCTATGGCGTGGTAAATCACTCAGTTTTAACAAAACTGTGTTAAAAAGTACGCGTATTTGATAAGCTTTGTTATTCAAGTTTTTTGCTGAACAACCTTTTTTGTACACAATGGAAACTTCCCATAACAAAACGATTCAAAAGAGATACTGAGTCTAGTAAGTAATTTGGATGTAAAGAAAATATAATAAAATTAAGCTCATTTTTAGCAAAATTATAAATGAAGATTATAGGAGAAGGGGAGAATAAAATAATACAAGGAAAATTCACTTTACAATACATTGATGATGAACATAGCCCATTGAGTATGTTAAAGTTATCAGATTAATTATTATACTGATACAAAATGCTTTATTTTGTACAACATTTCATAAGTTCTTCCTCTTCCTTTTGCTTATAAAATCTATCACCGGCATGACACCGCTTTCCTGTCCAAAAAACTTCGTGCAAATTTCAGCTTCTCGCTTATGCAAACTTTTTAACAGAACCTTCTTGAACGCAGGAGATGTTTTTACGCAAATAACGCAAAAAAATCGACGCAAATTCAACCTTTAACTTATTTAATTAAAGTTTATTTTATTTTCAGTAAATAAATTAAATATTATTTTTAGAAGCTTGGTTGTATTTAAATTACTGTAACTGGGTATAAAATAAACAGCTGTCTTCAACATCAAACTTCAAATATCAGTCACTTCCACAGTTACATGATCAAAATTTGTATAGGGTAAGAAAAAAGTTGTCTAGTTCCATGTTCAGATGGAATACTCAGAAGTAATAAGACATGATCGTAGTCCATTTAAGTAGGTTGTATATATTATTATGACATATGGATTTAAAAGTCCAAACATCAAAAACTTATAATGAGATAATAAAAAAATATCGATATGAGGTAGGTATGGAATTCAAATATTAATACTCATTATACAATTCGGTAGCATTATAACCCTTATCCCAATTATTATTTGGGGTCGGCGCAGCATGTCTTCTTTATTATAATATTTTTCCATAATTCTAAACTTCTAAAAGTTTCAAAAATCAAGTTTGTGTAGTTCGATTAACAAATGTAGGTCACAGTTTCGCGCGTGAAAATAATCAGTGCCATAAAAACATGGCAACGTTTTTATTAAATTACACCAAATCCGTAATCTGGACAAAAAACTAAATAAACTGTAATCTTGACATGTAAAGCTTAAGCGTGTTTTTATTTTACAACAGACTAAAAAAAATGTTTTCGGAACCTAGTATTTCTTTTGAATAAGGGTTAAGGAAGAAATTAAACAGACATATTTCTTCTTTACATTAACAAATACAGTTTTTATACGTATTATAGGAATTAACTTGCACCGCCATAACTAATAATTTCTAAATCAAATTTAATTTAAGAAACCTCCAACAAAAATATTCATCTGTTCTTCCACCCTCCATATCCCATAATCCTGTCTGAAAACCAGAAAACCGGTTTTCAAACAAAATCAAAATACCTAGGTACCACCCTTTTAAGCTCTGCGGAGGCACAGACACCCACACACATAGCGACCAAACCTCTCTTTTTGGCCGCGGTATAATAATAACTACTAATTTCATAAACATTTCTTTACATCAGATATCAATTTAATAAACCAAATTACTTGTTCATTATTGACGAAATTTGAAGCTATTCGACGAATCGTCCACTTAATTCATACAATGTGTAGCTACACCAGATACTTTATTAAAAACTCTTTTGAGAAGAGATAAGATTGTATAAAAACTCGAATCTACACATTACGTTTTGTAGGCGCCAACTTAAGTCACAATACAACATTGAGTATTGTGTACATTTTCCTCAAACGCGATCCGCTAGATTGAAAAAAACTTTTGGTATGTAAAAAATTACAAACGGATAAAAACAGAACAACAGCTACCTGTCTCCATGTAGCGATAAAAAATAAAATGGTTGAAACAATTTAGGACAGTTTAGATCGATGAGAGCAGTGTCACTAGGTAAGGAAATAATACCCTAGCGGCCCGGTGTAGCCAGCTCGTGACCATGTAATGTCCGGTCGACTTCATCAAACAAATTGGGTTGGCCATTTTTAATGTACTTAGGTGCATGGGAACTCTTTTCTGTTATCTATACTTAATGTTAAGTGAATAGTTGGTCTGTTTTGTTACACGGAACATTTTAAGAACTACGGATTCAATTCTGAAATGGTTGTATGAATAGCCTACTTATTGAAGGCTTCCATAACATCACGCTATAACTAGCAAGAGCTGCTAGGATTCTAGCGAATCCGCGGGGTTTAACTAGCAATAAATTCTACTGTAAAATAACATTCAATTGAGTGTTTGTGTTTAAAAGGTTTAAAAGTGGAGGCGTTTTAACATCTCCAAATATAAACACTGATAATGAAATTCATTTTGACAGCGAGTTAATTTATGTATTCATAAATGAAAGCTAAAGAGAGACTGAGCTGTCTTAGTTTAAGTTTGCCAAAAACTTTCCGTTGTCGATGTAATTTCTCTTTAGCAGTCTATGAACGAATTGCTTTAACGTTTTTTTCATAATAACATATATTTATTTATTAACTTACATTAAAATAGCATTAAAATATGTTAAATTCATTGTCACCCTCTTTGCGTAATTAACCTAGACTGAAGAAAAATACATAAATCTTTTTTCAGAATTGCAAAATCATGGTGTGACAACAGAGAAAATGCAACGTCGAAGACGAAAAAAACGCATTACAAGACTTAACTCAAAGCTATAAGGTTTATTTTACTTTGCTGCTGATTTGTCAAATGTCTGCAAGCACTATGGGTGCGTAGATAATTAAAATTTCATAGTCATTTAAATGGCTGTGCTTGTCTGCTTAGACGACTAAGGCCAAATTAATATGCGGGATTTTTTGCAACTATAGCTTTTTTATATATTTAGACATACTTGTTCTAATTATTTTAACTACTTCTGTGGAGTATGTAAATTCCGTGGTTAGAAACATAAAACGTTTTTGTTAATTTTTGTTTTTTTTTGTGTAACTTGTCAGTTATCGAGCGGAGCTGTCCTGAAATTATATAATTTGATACACTTAAATAAATTTGCTATTTATTGATTTATGATGTAACAGATTCGATGAACTTTTACTTATTCATCAAACTCAGAACTGATTACTGGGTCCTCAAAAACTAAATAATATTATTATGTCAGAAGTTGTCCAAGTATCAAGACTCTTCCTGAAACAAATGAAAATTAAACTTTTAAAAAAGTTCTAGTAGATAGTTATATTTTTAGACCGGATGGTAACAGGTGCATACATAGATAAATACCACCTACTAAGTTACTACTTATTGAATACGTGAAATTTAGATAGTTGCAACCTGATCTACAAATTCTTAGCCTTTTGCTCGCCACAGTGAACCTAGTAACTAAGTTATAATGGGATCGAAACAACTGTCTGCAGGACATTCCATTATACAGGCACGAGGCTAGTGAAAGCGAACCGTTTGATCCGAGCAGAGGTTACATTATATCCACCTAACGCAATAACCGTACGTCGCTGTCCACTCGGGAAACCTCGAAAATGGAACTAACATAATTATTGTTGGGAGCAAAATTTCAAAATCTCTATGCATCATTTACTAGCGATATTGCATCTATGGAACTAGTTATTCCACGTGCTAAAACAGAACTCAGTCATTTTTGAACGACTTGAAAAGAGGAGGACGTTTCTCAATTCGCAATTCGACTGTCTATATTCTTGTTTAAAATACCATTTGTTTCTCCTAACAGAGATGAACAACTTCGCCTAAAGAAGTATGTCAATTCCCGGAAAAAATAATATTTAACAAATTTTGATCAGTTAATGATAATTTTGGATGCATTTTTTTTTTGGTTATAAGACTGGTTTTTTTAATGTCATGGTGTCCTTGAGGTTTTATGTGTGGATTTGTACGCACGAAGTACAGGTTCGATCCCCAGCACAGGCAAGTACCAATGTGACTTTTCCAAGTTATCTGTACTTTCTCGATTATTCTGAGACACTACCGACAAACGTCGTATCGTAAAGAAACTGGTAGTGAGCTAGCGTGGTGATCAAAGCTCTAACCTTCCCTATATGGGAAGAGTCTTATGCCCAGCAATAGGACGTATGTAGGCTGGTCAATATCTATGAGAAATTTAATACGAACCGGTCTCCATTTTGAATTACTTTATAAGAACAGATTAGCAAGTTTCGTTACTTCAAAAGTAAGTTTTAAGTAAAAGTTCCTGTCATAAAAGTATAACAGCCTTGTAGAAGCCAGATAACTTGTCTTACCTGCTAATCGAATCAAGAGTAGCCGTTAAATCCTTAAAGCTCGTAGACGCGTGAAGGTTTATGACGTGATTAACGGTGCCTTCTTTACTAAGGATCGGGTCTCAGATCTTGTACATTTATTGTAACAACTGTTTTAATGTTTTATAGACTAGATAATTTAGCTTTTGGTGACTAGTATTTTTGTTTAATGTACCTAAATAGGTAATATATTATAGTGATATTATATTGCCCAGATAGCCTAGTGGCATAGGTCACCACGCCAATTAACACTGTGCGTGACGTGTCACGGGTTTGATCTCCGCGTAGGACAAGAATTGGTGCGATCCACAAATGCTCGTTTTAAATGTGGATGTGTTTTTGCATGTGAATTAAGTGTCTTTGAAACCCCCGCGACAAGCATTATAGTTCATAGTCCGGGAGTTGCTTAAAAAAATGTAATTGTAATAAGTTTGGTTAGAGCAGAAGTCATTTGTTTGTTATTTCAGAGAAGCGGCCCTACACTATGAACGTCATTTGCTTGTATTGTGTAGTCATTATTGGCATCCTTTATGTGTAGAATAGATTTACAGAATTCATCTTCTTATTTCCTCTAAGGCAGAAATTCCTTTAATGTGAGCCTTTCAAGGCTTTAACGATAAAATTAAAGACGGTAATTTGGGGTGGACTAATCCTTGTCGTAAAACTAAACGAGAGGCTACCATCTCAGTACCCACTTCCAGCAAGAAACTGTTCAGTACTTCAGTAGGTAAAACAATTACTGTTTAAGCTAAACTGATTCGTTAGCCGTCTCGGTTAAGGGCAGTAGAAACCTTTTCAATATCGGCTGCTCCGTATCATTGTCATGAACATTTTGATCTATAAAAAATGTTTGTGTCTTTATGAAATCATTTTCTTGTGTCCGTCATACAGGCTACATATTAAATGTTGGTCATATGCAGATCACCGTGTCAAATTTTGTAATATTTTTCAAAACCATTGGTCTTATCAAGTCCGAGGGTTAACCCTTTGGATCAGCCAGGGTCCACAGAGCATACGCGAGCAATCCCGTGACGCTGGCTTAGGTAGTAGAAGGGGTGTGGGTTGTTTTTAGTCGGTGGGAGTCCGACATATCCCCACGCCGTGCCCTCGGCGTGGGTAGAAGTCATTAGCGTTTCACCACGGAAGAAAAAGAAAAAAGGTAACCTTCTAGACCACCATCAAGACCACTTCAGATGTGTAAGCGAGACACCGCAATATATATACACTAAGCAGTGGCTTAAAGCGGTTTTTCTCTTCCGCAACTCGCAACTGTAACAGTGTAAGCCTGTTGACTTACACGTGGCGGCAGACCTTCTTAGAAGGTTCGTGACCAAAACGAATACCAACAAAAATAAATAACTAAACTGGCATCGCTAGTTAGTAACAGAAATAAAAATTGAGTGAGCTTTCACTCTTTTTCGATAAATTGATAAATTAAAAGACGAGTTTTTCAAAAATAATTTATATACCACAATAGGCTTAGCATACAGTAGCCGCAATGGAAAAACCAATCACCTAATAGAGTTCTTCTATAGGCCGTTTTTTGCTGACTTTCAAAATTGGGGAATTACTGAAGTCAATTGTATGTACAAGGTACATGTTTTTTGTGTGTATGACACACGGAATAGAGACCACAATGCAAAGATTATTATTTAATTGGATACTTACTGTACGTGGCGTTTAATTTACGTTTATGTTTTGAAGTACCGATATGTGTGCGGTTGCTGAGTGTATTAGTCTTCCGCGCGTATCATACAATGTGTGATCAGCGCGAACATTAATATTTGAGTAATTTGGTTAGGTATCATTTATCACCTTCTTGAGTAATGGCTTCATTCTTATTTTTTCATCGTTCGTTTTTAGTGTACCCCTTTATCGGACGTTACAGTAACTGTTCTAAGCTGACCGTAATATCTTACACGTGTAATATTGAACGTGTTGAACTTTGGTTGCGTTTTTGTATTACTTGTTTCTTATTATCTAGGTGACTAATCAACGGAGTGAGAGTATAGTACCTACTGAATTGGGTCCTGTTGCTAGGTGGAGAATAATGTCGCAGGATAGCGGGCAGTGACTCAAAGAATTGGAGAACTGAAAAAAGAGCTCAGTAACAAGACATGGAAAAATACAGCAGTGGACTGATAGTGGCTGTTTACAATGATTTAACGAAGTTAAAATGTAGGTATATATGTGCCTTAACGCTCTTGAGCTCTCACGACAAAGTTAGCTCACTCCATATAAAATCATATGCTCAATTAAGTTATTTATTGCTATTTCATAATGTCCGCATATACCTAATACGATTATAATGTATAAACTGTTTGTAAATATTTTAGGTTTCGTCTATTAGCAAAAATCTTAATTTTACATTTATACAGGTACCTACTTACACAGGTAATTAATTAATACATTTCTAAAAAGGTAATGTATGTAGGTGTAGTAAGAAATATTACTGAAAGACCCTATTGCATAACAAAAATACAAAGTTTTCAAAGTCGAAACTGTCTAAAATATATTTTGTGGTTTTTTATTTCCTTATACTTAAATCTTTATATAAATAATGTTCGGGCGATATGAAAGTCCACATACACATCACAATCTGCACTTATAAAGATGCGATGCCCGTCCACGGTAACCTAATTTAAACCTCAGCGCCGAAGCCGACCGCAAGCTATTTATTTAAAATTTTAGGGTTCCACTGATGCAATTTGTGTTCCAATAAATCTTTGGGCTTTAGAAGGAAATATTGTTAGATAAATTTTATTTTTTGTGCAACATGAAGATTATGGGTAAAGATTTTAAATAGTTGATACACTTGGGAAGAATGTGTGCCCGAATTACCGATCACTTAATAAATAAATAAAAATAAAAATACATAAAAATTACCTTAGTTTTACAATAGGTACAATAAAATTCAAAAGTAGGTATAACATTTCAAGTACCAATAAATTTCTTGTTATGTACCTGCTTTAATAAGACCTAAATTAATTTTCTTTCCATTCACATTTTTTGTGACACGTGCGGACATCGATCGCCTCGCATTGGAACTGTCATAATAAATAACGTGCGAGTTATTACCAAGAAACGGTACCCAAAAACTGGACTGGACACTAAAATAATTTCTTACGTAGGTACAGCTAATGTAGGGATTGTGAAAAATTTGTGATTTTTCAGTACCTATTGGCAACTTGTGATACACAGAAAGGCAAAAACTTTCCGCTCGTATTTCAGAATGGCCCTTTATCAGAATTAAAAAGAAAGGAAAATATAAGACTCAAACTATCTAGCCTTTACCTACCTAGTCACGGCGTTCACACCTCACATGTCTTACTTCTCCACACATTACTCCAAACATCCACTTATTCTTAACGTATGTTACGCTTTCGCTAATAGAACTTTTACCGTGGTAGAAACTTTCCCTCTGCAACTTGAATAATTTGTCTGGCATCTCTTTGTAATACTTTACTGAATGAAACACTCAAGACACAGATTCGATTCACTCTTGACTATTTTCAGTCATTAAGAGCGTGTTTTTACAAGGTGGATAGTTCCGCTCCGTTGACTTAGGATTTCCCCTGATCAAGTAAAGCTCAGGTCATTGACCGTCTACCATGAGCCCAAATATAATCAACCCATCATACTGTAATTAAACAAGAGTGCCTTATGTGGGCCATTTAGTTACACGTCGCTTAAATAGACTGTGGCTTGAGTTGCTTCGTAGTTCTTTTTCGCTGTTCGGTTTTTGCTGTAATTTCGTTGATGGAACTGTAACATAATGAAAATATGGAATATTTTGTATTTATTAATATATTTTAAAATTATATTTAGTTATGTAATGCAATGACCTTTTGTAACTTAGTTTTGTGCCAGGCAATCAAATAACATAAAACCAAAAACCAGACCCCAATCTATTTTTAAAACCTGACCTATCATTAGGATAGGTCGTTAGAATTTCTATTATTTTACCTTTTTTCCTTAATGAAAGTGAAATATACTGAAGCTACCTTCATTGTTACTGCGAAAAGTAGAACAGAATTAAATAGCATGATCTTTTTACAATGATCCACCAATCAAGTCGTAATGGTCTTTTTAAGAATGAAATCGATAATAAATATAAAAGTCACGTTTATTTCTTTAGGAAATCCCCCGATAAGGTGAGGAAGTAAAAGGCGTACTTTCGGATGTAGCTACAGGAAAGTAGGCAAAGATTCGCAATAGACATTGCTCACAACACTGAACAATGTCATGACTACCATCATCAACGACTTTTAAAAATAAGCAAGTACCGTGGAGATGTGGTTTTTTTTATCTGTTTTGTTTGTTTAAGCAAATAAATAAATGTGAGCCAAGTTCATTCTCAGATCTATAAATTGAAGCTGATGTTTGTATGAAAAAACAACTTATTTTCACTAAACAACATTAACATATGATTACATATCGCCTTAATAAGTATGAATAGTAAATGCAACGTATCTTTTACGATGTTAGGGGTTGACCCATCATAACTCTACCTCGGTAATGTCACTACCAATATTCTTTTTACCAAGTCTTTGCCTGACTGGCCTGTTGATCTAAAGGTTAGTGGCACTGGCTGACTATACCAGGGGTCGTGGGTTCGATTCCCACCCAGAACAAATGTTTGTATGATGAGCACGATAATTTGTTCTATGTCTGGGTGTAATTTATCTTTAATATGTATGTATTTAGAAGTATACAAGTAAATTAAACAAGCTCTGCTTAGTTTGAGACTAGATGGTGTTGTGTGAAAGTCGTGGAATATCATATTATATCATATCATAATATAATATTATATCTAAAATAATTTTAACGCCGGATTCTAGTTTTACCGGATACAATAGAATTTTCAACATTTAACTAATTAGTTTTAAAAAATAACTCATAAATCACCATTAAATGTCAGGTCATAAGAAAAATCTCTATTTAGAAATTAATTAAATTGCAAGAAGAGTACAAGATTACAGTTAACCTCGTAAATTAAATTTACTTTCATTTCAAAAAACGTGTAACTACAAATTTGCTTAATTAAGTACGTTTAACAAAAATACTTTAATTAAGTGTTATCTTGATAGTGTAAATTAAGCCTGTTTATTTAATTTTATTATTTATTAGCTCGTGAATAATTACTAAGTGTAAATGTACGCAGGTACTCGCAGGTGCGGAGATGAAAATAGATTAAAAAACAGTCCAACACTTGTCTCCTGGAGTAACTTTCTTAAACCATCGACAATGTATTAATTAAAACAGTAATTAACAGGAAAAGACCGTGTCATTTATGTGTTTACCAATTAAGTGACCAAAACAAATAATGATGATAAGTTTTACAAAATTTGAGGTATTTACACATTTTATTATCTGTGAGTAACACTTTATTAGAAAAAAATCTGAGTATTCGTCATATTTCCAATAAAAAAAAAAACAAAAGCATCATTGGTTTTCAGGTTTACTCTTGCGTGTTGGCGATTTGAAATTCCATTTGGGAATCCACAAGATGTTTTCCTTCAGTAATTGTTTTGGTGTCGCAGTAAACCCAAACTAAACAGACAAGATAAAAAGTTTAAAAGAGTCACTTGGTTCTTGGATAGGTTCGAAGCTGAGCTTTGGAAATACTAGCTGTTCCCGCGATTTTTCTCGATGAACGTCAGTTATTGCTGTATAAACATAACTACCTCAAACGCAGTCCGTTAAAAAGTAGCTTATACCTTCCCAGAGTGTCAGCGAACTCCATGCCTTTCATTCTAATTGATCCAGCCGTTTAAGCGTCAAAAAGCAACAAACATCCATATCGTGGTGCTGATTCATCATCATCAACAGCCTATCTCAGTCCACTACTGGGCACTCTATACACTCCAATATATTGAGACTTAGATAAATTGAACGAAGCGTAAAAACTGTAAAGCTTGCAGAGTTTAGGTGGAAGTTTGAATTCCCTGAAAAAATGAACGAACATTTTGGTAGTAGTTTACTCTGCACGTTCATTAGCGTACATATTCAAAATTAATTTCTTTTAAAGCCTCACCGCGGTTTTGGAGGCACACTTGGCATGTTCCCGCCTTAGAATTAAGAAACCTTTTAAGGAAATGAGAGCAGTTTCTTTAAAGGACTAACTATCAAACAGATTCTAAGAAAAAGTTATTATGTTAGAAAATAAAGTTAATTAATTTTCTCCATTCGAGGAAGTAGGTACTTACATAAACACACAGACAAGCTATGGAAAAGTTTATATAATTTTAATTACTTTACAAGGAGACAGTAATTAATATCACTACATATAATGAAACTAAGTCGCTTCTAGTTGTCTGTCTCTCTATATTTGAAATTCAGGTTTCTTCACGATGTTTGTCTTCACCATTTGTCAGTAGGGTGGTTCAGAATCATTATGAAAGTACATATAACTTTGAAAAAGTCACAGTAGTACTTGCCTGTGCTGGGAATCGAACCTGTACCTCGTGCATACGTAGCTTGCACTATACAAATACCCACACAGAGACAGGCAGTCAATGGAAAGTCTACAAAATTCAGAAAACATTTGTAAATTATTTATTCTTTTACGATAGTAATATATATTTATCGAGACGAGACACAAACTGCAGTCTGTATAATCAAATAAAAGTAATAAATAATAAGGAATCGACAGCATATCATTTGGTAGTTTATTAACCTTTAAATATCTAGACAGACAAATTAATGTATCTGTGTTAATCGTCACCACTACTGGTCTTATATTCGTTTCGAATTACCTGAAATCATAATAATATTATTAATTTACGATTCATATTTTTATTAATGCAAAATATTGTTGAGACAGTTTTCTTTATGCCCTGGAGGTGGATTGTGGCGTGATGTGAGAGTCGGTAGACTAGGTATTGAAATTTAAATAAATAAACACAGATTTAAAGACATAACTGTAAACTTGGATGTGTGGTTTCATTTTTTTGTCAGTAGACGTATAAAGGTTGCATAAATACATAAAAATTATCAACTATAATATTGATGTTTTTTGCTAAAATCTGGCCAGCCAAATATGTAGATACCATTACTATATCATATGATCCTGAAAATGTCTGGCAACAAAAATTATTGAAAACTTTGTAATAAAACGGTTTGAACGATTTCTATTGCGTTTTATTACGAGTACATGCGCCACGTGACTGTGCCATCGTATGTACTGCCTAATATTTGCATAAACCTCAGACAGCATAATTACTAAGTGTCTGCTATATAAAGGACAAATCATAGAAATACTCGTACATTGAAGATGAATAGAGAAACTTTGATTTAAAAACAAATGAATAGTGTTGAAATCACATATAGCTAAAATTGAGTCAGTCACATGCACGATGTTCACAATAGTAGTGCAGATAAATTGCTTATAAAGGAGATTTTATCCTCGGGCTACTTCGTTCACATGATAGAACCTCCATTCCTCTAAGCAGCTTTTACAACACCCACCGGAGGGGGCACTGGCCAGCCATCGACCACACAGTGTGCTGCCTGCATCCATACATGCGACTATACATGTAACAAAAACCAAAACGCACACAAATCTAAGCCAACAGTAATATAAAACACGCCAGCCATGAAACCTCGTCTATCAGGTTATGAAAGGATGGATAAAAAACCAAATGACTGTCTACCAAAACTTAAAATAAGTGAGACGATCTATTCACGTCGGCGCAGGCAGCTTTATAAACAGCCTTGTCTGAATATCAGCCGATAGCAGTGCAACATCATTAGGTAACGCGTCTAGACGTGTCTATGACTTACTTGTCTGCATGCATTCGAAACACCTCAATAACACACCTACACAAAATTATATAGGAAGCATTGAACTGTCAGCGATTCCGAACACAAATTGAATTACAATATAATTACGTATAGAACATCCCGAGGCTGCGTCGGAACAAAATCGATTTAGACTGATCCGTATTAGGTCAATAGTCTTTACGTAGCAAACGCTGAGTGCGCAGTGGGGTTGTATTTAATAATATTATAGTTCGAGTATCGGCATCGGGAGATAGTGGAGATCGTGACGCGGCGACTGCGACGCGCCTTATCGCCGCATCGGCTTCGTGGCCGTCGTAAATAATGTGCAACTTTTCCCGCCACGCCCCCACCGACGCTAGAACAAAAAACTATGCAGTCGCTAATAAGTGTTTTCATGCGTAACGTTACAAGTTGTCCTTGCTTAATGCATTAACGATGCATGCAACACCGTCTCAAGGCTAGCGAATATTATTTGTGCACGCCTGCAATGTTAAGCCGTTGCAAAAATATATTTTTGACACTATTCATGCCCAAATGAATATGCATATTAAGCTAGTGGCATTCAGCATAGAACAAAATCTTTTTATTTTGTTATCGGTCACGTATTTACATACTTACTGGTCACAAAAACTGTAATGAGGTATTAGTGATGCGTGGTTTGGCGTAATCTGTTAACAAACCCATTTTAGTAAGAGTTATGAATTTTAAAATTTCTATCAATTAGGTACGCGTTTACCGCGTATATGCGAATTGATGCATAACGTACATAACACTGTAGAACCGTTTAAGGAAACCGTGCTTTCTTGTTTGATACATGTTAACTGTTACATAACGGTGGGGGTTTGTAAAAAGTGGTGGCGCAAAGATAGTGCGCACGCGAGCCTGTGCGTCTCTGTGGGTTCGCTGGGCCGGCGGAGGCCGGTGCAGCGGTCGGTCAAACCGCGGCAACACTCCTCGTCGTGGCCGTGGCGTTGTTTTTGACTGAAAACGGTGCACGCGCGCTTCATGCTTTATAGCGAGCCACTAAACTAAGACGATCAGCGGGTGCTGTCTGTAGGGCGACAACGCATGAAAGAGGGCAAATCTACATCTAGATAATATATTTATTTCCTTGGTTAAATATTCTCCAGGATAAATACATTCATTGGGAAGTCATGAATTTGTCCTTCGTGACATACTATCTTAACAAATAACCAGCACATTTCACATACTCTCGTCACGGCATACATACATACAACTAATAAAACAAGCGCATAGCAACGAACGGAACTAATTTATTTTGAGTGCATTCAGCGAGGTCGCTAGACCAAATGGCCGGTGTGACCTAGGTGTGGTCAGATTTAAAATAACGGACATAACATTATTTATTAGAGGGACTGATGAAGATTAGTCAAAAGTTTCGAGACTGCAGTTAAAAGTCAATGACATTTCAGCATTTAATATAATAATTTTGTAGGAATAGTATAATCAAATGTCGTTCGACGGAATTAAATTTAAATTTTAATCTAATTCAAACTGATCACGTTTTATGCATATCATTAGGTTATAGATGCATCATTAGTGCAAATAACAGTATGTATTTATTTTATAAATAACATTTTCTTGCACAATTATTTAAAAGAGTACTATATCTATTTCTAGATACTTCCAAACTGTATTTAAGTGTACTAACCAGACTAAAGAGTAATTTATACTAGTTAGTATCTATTGCTTCCTCTATTCCAAGTTTTCTTTTAGACATTTTTGCCTGTTATCCCCCCTCGGAATACCATAGGAACCGGATAACTAGACTCATTATATGAAAAAGGCCTTCTTACAAAAAAACTTTTTTGGGGTCTTGATTTCTTGCAATCGTTTTTACAATACTCGCAAATTGAAAATGAAAAAAGACATTTTGGGAACGTTCTCGTAAATGAACTATACAAATTCTATTGCAAGCTATTTTGACTTATTTTTAATTCTAAATGACGTCACGTATCTTCGCATTGTCATGCCCAGGCCACCACCAATTTGTATTAAAATTATACCTAGATTAGCAAGACCCTCGTGCGTTGTGGCCCGACAGTGGCCTACGATCGTACTCACGAGCTTCGAGCCTAGTCGTGGCCCAATGCTCCGACTAAACGCGGCTGTGTTTACACGAGATACTGACCACTAGCCAGCGGCTACGTACTAAACTGCAAGGATATTAAATTTATATCAACTGGACTTATCCGTAAGTATGTGGTAGATATGCCGAGTGTCAACTGTTTTTTTTCAAGTACAGGTAGGGTTTTACAATAGGTTGACATTAAAGCAACCTACCTCTATGTATGTTTATATACCGTAGAACCTCAACATTTTCGACATATCGCTGTTAATCAAAAAAGAACTTAACAGTTTCTTAATGTAAAAAAAAAAATACTATGATTTCGAATATCAATCAGAGATTTCTTGTCACCTATCGATTTCTGAAACATTGGTATCATATTTTAAACGCAAATTCTAAATGTGTACAAATCGTCAACCTGATTTACATTGTACGTATATTTGGCCTTGAAACCAAAACTATAATTATCTACTATGTATTTATTTCAAGTATGCACGAATGCATGACAAAAGTGAATCCGAACGGACAACGGTTTTAAATAAAATGAAAAAAAAACCAGGAAATATTTAGAATGCTTCAAAAATATTCTCATAATGCATTTTATGTTATCTTTTGTTATTAGCGTGAAGATATCTGTTGCGAATCGTTGCTGCGGTTGGTTACAAGGTCTAACTTCATTGTTATTATGTACACTAAAAATATTGGATATGCCATGTTGCATTAGACGGCTGAGATAGTATTGTCGTAAAGTTATTTAAAAAGAATAAAATAAATGCCATTTCAGGCGGGCAGTATTGATCTCCATATGCGTTAGATACGATTCTTGTAAAACATAAATCTGTATTTTATAAGGCTATGAAAAGTAACTATGTGTGAAACTGAGAACTGGCTGTTAATATTTATCTTTTTACTATTACTGTGCAGAGACGGGCTGATAGGAACGTAAACGCATTATGATAGCGGGATTTTCACTTATCAAACGCAACGTTTGATTCCGTTGCATATGATAAGTGTTTCTACTGTTCAGTTAGTTTCTACTATAAAATCAAGAATAAAAATATCAATGCGTTGCTTTCCACTACTTCTTAAGATAAAACAAATGCAATTGTGTAAGAGTGACGGCGCTATACACAGCATAGCTGCGTCACACTCGTTTATAAATCACTAAAATTAGAGTTTATCTTAAAACGTATTTATTTATTTATTTGTTACAGTGTTTAAAGTAATTAATTGTAATTATTGCCTGGGTCTGGAAATTATTTGTCGTTGTACAAGGTCAGTGTGTCTGTCATGTGATTTGTGAAACTTTTCCACAATAAAAATGGCTGCCATCTGTTGTACTGATATGTAAAAAAATAATTAACATGCTAACTATTAAGTAATCCTCATATCTGCTAGTAACAGACAAAAAGCTGATTGTACCTAAAAATATTTAAAATACTTTATTTTTAACGTTACCCACACTAAGGAATTTAATCCTTGTATCGCAGTGGGCTCTACCCACATTAAATTCACTTGCATAGAGACACCCAAGTGCCAGACCCAAGCAAGCATTTGTCGAACGTACAAATTATTTTTCTACGCGGGGATCAAACCCGCGACACATCGCGCACAGTGGAAATAACCTATACCACTGGTGTGGTGACCTATACCACTCGGGTATCTGTGCAGTCAGCAAATGCATAGATTAAATAACAAGTTGGTACAATAAATTCTCTCACGGAAAGATTATGACACGAATAAGGTCAGTCGGTAACCGAAAAAAAATATTACTATGCAAAAACTATAACGCATGACGAAAACGAAAAAAAAACACTAACGTTTTGCGATAGTTGTAACTGAATATATTGTGTCTATCGCGAGTTAGAAACCTTGAAAATAGAGACATTTTAAAATGCAAATTACTGTCTGGGTCTACTAATAAAATTAAATGAATAGGTACAAAACTACGAATATTTATTTCACAACACCGATGCGTCAGAATTATATAAATTTTAAGGTTTTTTTTCTACAACAAACAAACATCATAGGTACAGTACAAAGACAGTCAAAGACTTAGTGCGAATTACACGCAAAATATGACTAAACACTGTGTATTACAATAATTATAATTTATTTGCTTGTATCATTATAGCTAAGCCGTATCTAGGAACTGGGAACTAAAAGCCGATTCCGACGAACTTGTGAGAGGCTCAAGCGCCTCATGAAGGGGCTTATTTTACCTGTATACGTAGGTACGCGTTATTATCGTACGAGAGGAAATTGTAATATAACGAAATAGAATTATCAAGTAGATGATACTTAGTGTCTTTAACAAGCTTTAAACCTACATGATAATGCTTAGTAATGAAATTTACAAACCTTTACGTTATTGCATCAGACTACTACTTTATACCCATCCAGGGGCCAACAGCAGTAAGCTTGGCTTGACTTTTACTTCTATATATTTTAGATCAGATACTACAAGCTTTAAAAGACCAAACTACTCGTATGCGTTAAAGGTGCAATCTGTCACATTGAACGAAGCTTGTCTTTCGTATCATAAATAGATCACAAAATTTCTGAAAAATCGATCAACGTAATTCATTGATCATCTATCAAACATGCAATCAAGTATTAAGATTTGTTGCAATCACGATGATTGAAAAAAAGATCTAAATATCGAACAGAATCTATAAAATAAGGATATAACACTAGAAATTTTAAATGTAGAGCAAAATCAACAACATTTTTATAAATTAGAAAAGATTCTATAGATACTAGGTACAGACATATGGTGCCAGACTATTTGTTAAAGACATAATAAATTAATTGTCAGACATTTAAAAGTATTCAAAACAGGCTATCTGACAGTAGGAACACGTTTAGCAAAATGCACATTTCTTTAAACTGGTATTCCAATGGAAAGATAGTCGCGATAGATATCGTAAGTCGACATAAAACTTGTAAACTATATTAAGTATCTATGCTTTTATTGGTTTTAAAATAAATTAAGTTCTAAATTAATTATCTAGTCTTTCTATTATTATTAGCTAGTCCTAAAGTTTCATGTAAAATTCTTGAGAAGTGAAAACACTTTTTACGATTAAAAAACAGTATTTCATAAGCATAAGTAACGTCAAATATAAAGATTTATAGCCTTTTTGAAGTCGGGTTTTAGGAAGAGTCTTCTGTTGAAGAGTTTTTTTATCTTATATACTTTTAGTACCTACTCTTAAAAAGTCTTATTAGATTTTACATAAGCAAAGATTCTAAGACTCTGTAACTATCTTTATTTTATTTATCATCATCACTTATTAGTTACATATTTAATTTATAGCTCATAACATAGAGACCTGAATTAAGTAAAACCTGTGCCACGGATCACCAGGCTATACTTCCTTAAAACAATTTTTCGGTATTTAACCAATGTAGCTAGAAACTATACCACAATGATTTACACCCAAACGTAAATTCATTAGATACCTCAATAGCAATTGAAACGTTTAAATAAAACGTAGATAGGCGCTATCTTCTTGCACACATGCCTACATGCATACACGAATAAGCCTCAAACATTGTATGTGCCTAATGACATAATTCAAGATACTCGGTTGGCATTTGTGCTAAGGAAGGACAATCGAATACACGCAGCGTTTTTTTTTTTAACTTTCATAGACAGCAGATGTTGGCAAAGGCCAGTGGACTAGGCGTAAGGACGATTAACGGTTATACGACATGGTTTTTTCGAAATGCACGTATGTTTCAATTATTGCACACAGTTGTGTTAGCTGCCATATTTGGCAGTTAAACGTGGAACAGTCTGTTATAAGGTGTCGTTTTAAACAGGCCGCCTTCCTCTAAACAAGAAGCTAATTATGTTAATAAACGAATAAAGATTTTACGATAATAATGGTAAGACTAAAGGCTGTTTTATTCGATTAATTAAAAGAATTCCAGAGACACGATTATTTTATGTTTTATAAATATTTCATGGAATTATTGTAATCATTAGATGTAATAGTTGCTTGTCGTATTTTATTATTATTGCTGTTATAAATTTGCATTACTTTATTTTTTTTATTTTTCATGCCAGATAGCAAGAACCGCTTTTAGTGGGTTTAAGTTTAAATGGATAAAAAATATATAGTTAAAATTAATACATAAATAATGTATGAGAATTATGGCCCAATCATAACACCGTAAAAATAAAGAGTTCATTAAACGGAACTTAGGAAAAAAAAATATTCACAAAAATAAAATTGGATTGTCTGTTTGTAATATTAAAATAAACATTTTTTTACTACATGCATAATTATGAATGCGGTACATGACAAAGTCTAAAAAACATTATTTATTTTTGTTTGTCTTTCTGTTTGTTCATAATTGATGGATGGTTATATAGATCTTTGAGATAAGTATCTCTAAAATGGCTGGATCAATTTTGACTGTACTTTTTTGGCAGTTATCTGTTGTAATAAGGAGTAACTTAGGGTAGGTACTTTTATTTAAAAAAAAAGTACTTCTTATTTTATAATTAAATTCCACGCGGACAAAGTCGTAGAAACAGTTAATTTAAAATAAAATTCTAATATTTTAAGCAGCCATAACAAAAATAATAAAACTAACGAATGAAACATGATATATTTGGAATTCGCAACAGGAAATGTGTAGGCAGAAGATGCAGTGTTAATACGAAGATATATAAGGATACAATCGTTATTAATTTATCATAGATTTAAGTATTATTCTATAAATATGGGAACGGCTGGTGCATCAACTTTTGCATAACCAGTATGTCAGATAAGGCAAGTTGGACCAAAGTATTTTTTTTAATATGAACGATTTTGAGACAGGAATAGTTTTCATTCTTTTGTAACGATCGTATTTTGTTTTAAGTTAAACGAAAGCAATTAACGTATTACACGTTAATTTACTCTAAAAATTAAATTCAGTATTAAATAACTTTACCTTTTATTTATTTCGCAATATTTTCCCATAATGGGCTCTCATTATGGCAATCGTTTAATTTGTAGAGCCTCTACTATTGCTCAGTAGGTACATAAATATAAACAATTAATATAAATTAATTTACGATATTTTTTCTTTCATTCATATTATAATTATAGAAGGTATACCATGATGATTACATATCAGCAGGAAGAATCTAGTGTCGTGGATGCTATTTCATCCATAGGTCTCAAATAATACTTGGTACCAACCCGAGTCAAATATACAAATATTTGAGCCAACCTAGAAGAAAAAAGTTCGGTGTAACTATTTTTTTTTTGTAGTACATGCAATATAAAAAATATTAAAAAGCAATATTGAATCGAAAAGGCTTTGATTGAAAATAAACTATTTTATCAACATTTTTTTTAATTTCAATTACATTTTTCGTATGACGTTTTAATGTCCTATAAATATTTTCTCCTTTTATGTCCCTAAAATCTCTATTACCAATAAAAAAATATATTTTGGTTTAGAACTAATCACACTGTGTCATACTCATAAAAACTACAAGGGATTTAATCTCGTATTTACGACCACTTAATTATTTGTTTGCAATACGACTTTAGTAAAGCCCCGGATATCTCACGATATTTTAAGATTTAACGGAAGAATTTCTGTTTTTAGAGTTTTTATTCGTATATATATACCTTTTCTATGAAATATAAAATTATTATTGTTTTTTAATGAAGATAGTTACTCGAACGGTGCACCTTGATTCAATACATCTTACTACAGCTATTATCAACGCGAAAGTTTGTAAGTATGGATGGATGGATGTTTATCACTCTTTCAAACTCAAATTGCTCTGGTTGAATTTTGAAGAAATTGAAATTTTTGCATTAAATAACCGACATTTGCGCGGGCGCAGAAGTTAGATATAAATATGTTACAGAGAAGGGAAATCCAGACAAGGAAAACCGCGACCAAGAACTAGTTAAGTAAAAACTTCAATACGAAAATTACCAGTTGTAAAAATACTGCATTAGTTAACACAGAACACAGATGCAACTTCAAGTAGCGCTTGTCCAGATTTTATCAGTTGTTAACAGATGTACGTTTTACTAAACAGCTTTATTTTACGTTTAAAACATTTTTAGTTTCTAATTGTGCACTATACGAAGTAAAAATGTGCAAATACTTCCCATTTTAATTGAATGTCCTGAAAATATACACCTTTTCTATCATTAAATAAAAACACATTATTAAGTATGACATGGGCATAAAAGAGAGGCGAGTTTTATTGAAAAAAAAAGGTTTTGGATACTAAGCAATTAATAACTAAGTTATTTTGCTCGTTTTGAGAATCGTTTGTAAAAAAAATATTTACTTATTTTAAAGTACCTATATTTTCGGCTGTAATTTAAAATTCGTTTTTCTTGTAACTTCACTTAGTTTACACGACATAATGATTAAATTCACTGCACTTCATTTGTGCTTAGTAGGTACCAAATAGATACTGTACGTAAATACAAAAAGGAAGAGAAGAAAGTAAATCTTAAAAAATGTTATAACTATGTTTCCTGTTTGTTACGTAGTCATCCAAGCATTAATTGTGTTTATACGAGCAATCCATAAATACACAACACTATTTGTTTTTACCTATTCCTACATAAAAAAAAGAAATAATCTGTTCTTTTTTCAAAACTTCTAACGACAGTCGACTGTTTATGGATGGAAACAATAAAAGTTCTTTTTTTAAATATCTGTCATAGTGTTATAAATTAAATAGCCACCATTCTTATTTTTAATAAGTTGCATGGCATAGGAAACTAGGATTGATTCGTGACGTTAAAACAAATTAAGGTAATTAATATTTCTTTGACTTTACACATTTGTGTCCATTAGGTGTGCTGGTTGCATGCGAGGCCCGGCCAGACACGCAGTACCAACGCCTCAACTTGCGTGTCCCTAATGTTTGTATTTAGGTTGCAACCGGGTCAAAGATGGATTTTATATGAGCTACCTACATAACTATTCTCTATGGCAGTTTTTATTGTCTAGATTTATAGCGGGTATTGTTGAGTATTGATTTTACATTTATTGATACATCTAATTGAATTGGTACTTTTATTTTAAAGAGTAGCAATACTGAACAAGGTATGCACTTATGCAGTTAGTCTGATGTATTAATTATATGAGTCTAATATGGAGATCAAATGTTATAATTAATTAGTTTTAAGTGTAATACATTAACTTGAGGTTTTTCTAATTTAATTAATTTACTAATTAATGTCCGATATTGATTAATGTAAACAAGCGCCGATGTTACGGTCTATCGCTTTTCGTAATTACCGCACATGGCCCTTCACATTACCTTTTTGTTAAGATCGATAATAAATTAAACGAGTTTGCATAATAAAATACGTAATTAAAATAATTAATATTTTTTAGCACCGCTTTAGCGAAATGGCATTCAAATGTGAAATAACTGCGTGAAAAAATAACAGTTTTACGCATCAATAACGATCTTTTGCGCACCTGCTAGCCGTACACAAGAGTTAGGGCCCATTTTATAATTTTATTTACTTAATGGATTCATAAATTACACTTTACACAAAACTTAAGTTCCTACACGAATACTAGGAAAATATCCACTTACAGTATAAACATAAACTACACAAGGTAAATTGTTATGCAGTTTTTTCTTCTTGATTGAAGGTAGAGTCTTTCAAGGAACTTTAAAATGGAATGATTAGTACATATATTATGTATTAAAAATAATATGCTACATTTTGCCCAGTTATCACTACCAAAAATGAAAAACCAAGTTGGAACCAACAAACTCGGAAATAAATAGTTGGCCAAACCATTGGACCAACAAAAACAGTTGAGCCAACACCAACACCAACACCCAACGACCAACATGTAACACCATGACCAATGACACCATAAATCTCCAATATCCATAGCATAATGACGTAGTAATCGTGTCACATCAAGCATGGAGCCACAGATAGTGCAGTTCCCATACTTCCCATGGAGCAGGCTTGCACGTCCGCAGCCATTATCAATTAGGCGGCGCGCGCGTGCGGCCTGTCATTACGGCGAGCACGACGCACTCGCATGCGTCTTTATGAAATGCTGTTGCAGGATTGGTGGTAAACTGCCAGAGTTACTTTGTATAATTTGGAGGGTATTGTTTGATGTATTCAAGTTTTGATCCAGGATTTAGGTAGAAAAGATGTCAATGTGAGGATTTTGGATCTAAGTTTTAAGTGGAAGAATAGATATTGTGAATTTAAAGCACTATCATTTTCGAGAATTAGTCAACGCTCTTTTTTTCGTATTCAAATTAAATTAATTTCAAAGTATAGTTTAGCTTGTTAACATACAGATTTTAACGAAAGAATAGCTAACTCACTTCGAGAGTACATCATTCGAAATTCATTGTAAGTATATTTTTACAAAAGGGAAAAAAAGAAAAAATATTTATCACTTTAAAAAAAGTTTCAAATCATTTTTACATCCACGCAATATAAGTTCTCTCCCGACATTATGAGTCCGAAATTCAATTATGTTTAATTTTCAACCCGAACACAATTCAGAGCACCATACACAGTAGAGTTTTTGTTAATACGCTGCCAAGACGTTGGATGCAAATGGCAAGATCGCGAGATAGCGAGCGACCCGCGTGCATTCAGACAGAAACGTGTGCGGTGGCCCTTACAGGGTTTAAGCGACCATCTGATATGACGTCAAACTCTTTAAATATTTTTTACGAGACATTTTATAAGAATTGTCATCTTTATTTAATTGTTTTTCCTTGTTTTTTTACTGATAAACATTACAGGATGATGTTATGTACAACATTAAAATATTTGACCCCCAGTTAGATGACAAAAAATAGATTATTACACATATTTTTGCTTTAATCTATGCGATTGAAATTCTAAAGGAAAACCTTTAAAAGTTCAGAGGTGGGCGCTTTTAACGTGATAAAAATAGAACCCAGACGTGACGTCACGCGAAAGTTCTATTCTCTGTATCTTGATCGTTTTATGTTTTCGAGATAAATGAAAGAATACAATATCCAATATTATGAACTAAGCCATCTGACGGACACTAAAAATGTCCTCATCCCTATTCACAAACATTAGTTTAAGTCTCTATTTGTATCTGTCTGTTTTTTTTTTCTATCCAGTCTTACAAAAACAATTGCAAATCACCGCTGGGCAGCTCAGTCAGATGTTTAGTACAAACAGTCGCAGTGCACTAGACCAAGTAATCTATGCCGTAATGCTCTATTTCTCTATGCCATAACTACGATAGTGATGTAAACCGCTCCTGACAGTGAAGACTCGCGTAACTGCCACTAACATGGTCATGGTTAACAAAACGGGTTGTTCCCAACTCGACACAAGAGACTGGACACACGTGTGTCCGGTTGGTGAAATTAAAATTAGTGCTACTAATTATTTCGTCATGTGGACACGCCATAATTTTTACGCGTGTCCACATGGGAAACTTAAATTAAATCACTTTTATGTTATCGTCAACTGGACACACGGTCGTATTATACCCGATTCTGGACATTTCAGATTTTAAGGGCCGTGTGTCCAGTTGACGAAAACATAAAAGTGATTTAATTTAAGTTTCCCATGTGGACACGCGTAAAAATTATGGCGTGTCCACATGACGAAATAATTAGTAGCACTAATTTTAATTTCACCAACCGGACACACGTGTGTCCAGTCTCTTGTGTCGAGTTGGGAACAACCCAACAAAACAAGGTATTCTGGAACCTTAAGAGTTGTCACACGTTATTATAACATTGAGAAAAATGGTTGGTACAGAAATAAAAAGTCTTTGAATGGATGTTACAGTATTTATTTAGATCTACAGGAACCATGGTCATAATAGTTATATGATTTGCGTTCACCTCTGACATCATAATAATATGATGATCTTAGCAACTGATGATTTTCAAGCATTTTTTTCTCTTAAAATCCTCTTGAACAGCCAGGTATAGAGGTATATTTTTTACATCAGCGCGTGCCTACAGGCAATGTACCCTACAAAAACAAGTTAGTATATCATTCAGTGTGGTATTTAGTGCATTGACGATAAGCTGAGCTATAAAGGCACGTAAAGCTAATTCTATATCAAATCTAAATTGCAATATCGTTTACACACGACACACAACGGCTTGTATTGGCTGAAAGCAAACATTTACAGGCTGCTCACAACTTGTCGCTGTTAACTTTCATATTTCCTTCTTTCGCTTTAAAAATACTTGGACATTTAATTTGATTTTTCTTTTGTTTCTGCCTGGATGTTTTTTAATTCGTTTCGGAACGTTGGATCAGTGTGAGTTAGATGCGAAGATATTGATGTAAATTATGGCGTAACTGTAAGAACTTTGCTCGTTGTAATTCGGGATATTAAACTTTTAAGTATGACCAGGCTTTTCCCTCTTAGACAAACCGTAAAAATGATTATATTTGCCTGTAAATCTGTTTTTAGTTCCACTTTGTTTGAAACCAACGTTGCCACTTTTGACTCACTCTTAATCAGTGAAACCAACACATACTGCTTTTACTTAGAATTAAAGGATTAAGAGAATCAGTTAAAGGTATTCCCAGATTAGTTGCACAGCAATCTCATTTTCTCTTAGTACAATAACTTAATAATCCAACTAATGAACTTATCTAACACAATACAGATGAATCAGTAAGGAACGCAGTTGTCACATTTATTTGCAAGCTGGTATTGATAACATCAATGTCAAATGACGAGAAAAGCGTGAGAGCTTACGACGCGTTGTAGTCACAACATACACTATACAGAAACGCACAGAAGATAAGAAGTTATCTAACAAGAAAGTTTGGTTATTCGCTGTGAGGAATCCAAAGAAAAAAAAACGATTTCTCTAGACTTTTGTGTCCCACTGCTGCGTGAAAGTTCCTCCAAGTCCTTCCACGTTTTTCTGTCCTGCGCCACCGCGAACCAGTAACCATTTTAATATCAAGAAATAATGGGAAATTGAAATGTTGGCCAAACTCTGATAAATTTTGTAACTAGACACTTTGACCAGTGGAAATATTGTTTTTGGTAGTTCTAGTTGTGCCAATGATCCTTAAATATTTTAATTAGAACGTGAGTGATTAACCTTCTTTTACGACAGCGTGGAGGTGAACATCTGACTGTTACGAATATATGACGATTAAATAACTCCAGTGTTTTAGCTTAAATTCAGTCTAATCTCTAACAGTAGCCAGTAAAAACATTTGCGTGAGTACATGACTTCCAATACACGTAAATGTCTCAAGAATCGTGTTAAGTCGAATTTCTGTACAAATTATTTCTATATGACAGAAGTCTTCGTTTTACGATGTACGTGATTTATGTGTTTTTGTGTTAATCATCTTTGCTTGTCCTTAACCGGAGAAAGAATAACGACAGAGTATATTATAAATATAGATCTTTAACTACCTTTACTAGACAATAGATATCATTTCATAAAAAGCTGATTGTAGTTATTTCCTGTCTAAACAACTACGTTAGTAGTCTGGTTTGTAGTGGGCAGGGCAGAAAATCGGGGAAGGTATTGGACAAGGCTTCTTCACAGCCATCAAAGTATTTGATATAAATTTTAGCTTGATAGCCCGTCGCGTTCCTGAGAAAAAGGGTTTTGACGGACAGACGGGCGGACAGATGAATGGACAGACGGTTCGACAGACGAACGGACAACGAAGTGATTCTATAAGTGTTCCGTATTTTCCAATAAGTCTAGGTTTTTTTCATTTTCCTATTTTAGTTTTAAGTTATTCAAATTGAAGATCAATAGTAACAACCCAATTACAGTCTTCAGTTCAACAAGCAGTAAACGTTTAATGTATGTCTAGCTAAGTAAAGTGACTCGGACGTAACAATCTATGTTTACATCACAATTACTGGTAATAATGCTCAGTCATTTGCATACTACGAATTTTACTACGAGATTGATGAATTAGTTAAATGGTTAGAACTTGAATCTATTGTTTGGTTTTGTGTTTTATATGAAACTACGACACTATTTGCTTATTAAATTTAAAATCTTCACCAAAATTCCAAACTTACCTTACCTTATACCGAAATTCATCACTAAAGTAAAACGATATATTTTTAGTAAAAAAACAACTTGTTAAGTTATGCTTACTGGTAAGCACTAATAATTTGCATAGTAACATCATATCCTCACCCTAAAAGTAAAGTTATGTACGGTATTCAAAATGCAACTTAAATTTTGACGAAGGCCTACTTTATCGAGTCTTATTTTTGCTCTAACAAAATCAAAACGCTTAAACGTACAAAAATCTAACCTAACGCAAAATAAAGCTCTAACACAGGCATGCATACATCCGCACAAACGCTGGTACTTAGTCTGCACCGAAAGCAGTGCGGTCGTGCAACGCGCTGCGTCGTGAGAGCGCGGGAGATAAGTGCGAGGTCGCCGCGTCGTCACGACGGCCTAGCCTGCACAATACCCCCGTATATATCATACAATTAACGAATCATATATTTTAACCTTTAATATTGTTTCAATATTTCGACCGGGCTTTTAAATCCTAACTCGGTTTAGCCACTCACATCAGGGTTTACGCTAGGAGGTGAATTTATCATGAGTCGCCGTTATCGAAATCGATGAGGAGGACTATATAATATTGTTTTTGATCTATGGTATTTATTTTTTATAGAATATCAATGGAATGTAAAAGAAAAAGTTGTGGAACTTTAGTTGATCGATTTATGTCTAGATAAATATCTAAGTTTAACTTATACTATTGTATTTAAGTACTAAACGGTTTTATCATAAAAAAGATCTACACTGATGTCTAGTAATGACTCTTTCGAAAAACCTCTTACGTGTCTCTAGAAATTCATGCGTACAGCCTCGTCTGAATATACTCGTATCTGCGTCCAGAAACTCAGAAATTCCCTCGCCTGAGTGCGTTTAGATTAGACATCTACGCGGAGCAAGGTAAAAGTAAAATTTACATATCTAGCGTAAGAAGAAAAGGCCTCTGTTACTAAATTTCGGGCAGGAACAAATACATTACTACCTATAACATAATAATATGTAGAGCAAGAAGAAAGCACATATTTTTTACCCTATTACGTAACCAGTAACTTTTCTAACAAACTTCTGCAAAAAGTAATTTGAGGAAAGCATACTTGGAACAATCGTACACAATTAGCCAGCGCCGTATAATATCGAGTCATTAGTCATTAGCCGGTTCAGTTCCCGGTCAATCCTATTGCGTTGGCGCTAACGTAGTTAGAGCTAATAACTCTACATACCTATATGAAGGGTAAAGTTCATGATAAGTACATTGATCTTTAGTACATACGTTAGTAATTGATTATTTTGTTACTTGTTTAGAAATATCACATTTATATCGCTTAAAAAGTATATATTTTCTATTTTTTTTTAACATTTTTATTTTGCCCTTCTTGCGCATTTTCCTTGAGAAACTATTCTCTCTACTTTTAGATTTTAGAGATTCAATACAAATATGACAGATTAAAATATAAACCGTTTTTCATCAAAATTAACTTCACGATTTGATCGCCTGAAATGTGGCACTGACTGTGACATATTTAATTCAACAAATTACAAATATTTGTCGACGATGAATGAGAAGATCAACGAACCGTCCCTACTTTAAATGCAAATAAAAATAAATGCTATGATTTACCTTTAATACGACGATAGTAATGTAAGGACAAAAGGAACTATTGAATACGTAATACCGGACAGCACGAACGAACATTTTCTCGTTACAAGATGTTTGAGGTATGATTAAATTATAACTCAAAAGTTCGTTTCCCTTAGCGTGCCCGCTTCAAAATGATAAAAAATATAATTTGTCTAACAAAAAGCTCCGTGGAGAGCCTCGTCGTTCCCACAGATATCTAGAATGCAGAGTGGTGCATACTTTTCAATTAGAAGGTAGGAAAGCAGTTGAACACAATGGGCAATTACTAGTGTTTGTAAAAACGTCAGTCCATCCGTCCGTCTGTCCGTCGGCGACATTTTACATCTAAATTGGAGCGTAATTTGCGAACCTTTCCTCGATGACAATTTCGTAATTAGCTCAGACTTGTTTATTTTCTTTGCTAGCTTTATTCGCTTCCTCTTTTTTAAACACGGAATAAAACTAACAAAAACGTTTTAATAAACACGACTGCGATCCTTTCATTAGCCCTTATTTTGCTTCGCAATGTATTTTATTCAACAAATACAAGTGACAAAATACTGATTTAAACTAAACATATTTCAAGTCGTTGCTTGTATTATTACGCTTCACAAGAATGCATAAATAAAACTTTATATTAAAGTTCTTACTTTCGTTATTAAAGCATACAATTGACATTAGAATAAACAAACATCAAAATCCAACATATTCACGTCACACTTATCGAAACCACGCAACTACCTTAAAATTTACATTAATCAGGTAAGACACGTCCGTGTAATATTTATCGACGTACAATATAACATAATCAAACAGCGGAACATAATAAAACATTATGTTTCCATTAACCTTTTACAGCGATAAGTAATTGGACATTACGTTGTCACTCACGTCCCGGTGGGAGCCATGCCTCGTCACAGTCTCCCGTCCTCTGAATAACAACTTATAGACAATTACAAAACAATTAGACATTCCTGTCCAAACAGTTTTTTCGGTGCCTTAGGACATTAGACGACAAAAAGTATTTACTTAGACCTCCAATGACGGAAACACGGCCTAAGCTAATTATAAAAGACATGAACGCTAAAGGTCACGTTTTTCAAAGTAATTTACAATTATGCGTGAGCGCTTCTGCTTATACAGGATCAATTAAAAGAATTAGAGCTGTTACGTTTAATGCACGCTAAAGATTATGATAATAAAAATGTTTCCGTTCAGTTAAGCGTTAAAGCTACCGCCACAGCCTACAGAATACTAACAACTTCTATTAATAAAATCGTAATAATCAATGTGCTTGTTCCCGCTCTTATTTCTGCCTCATTATCTCACCTATAAAGCTAAATGGGATTCGAATGATTGAAATGAATGGAGGCTTCAACGAAATTTGCCACTTGAGTGACCGTCTCGCAAATTGTTCGATCGGAAACCGATAGAGCCATAGAAAGTTCTGCTATAGCCAATAACTCACACATAAAATTTGTCATTTGATTCTTTCGATCTGAGTGTCGATCGCGTGCGACGACGGCTACCATAAAAAAAATGAAACAATCCTCGTGTTGGTGTTCTCGAATTTTTCTACATGCATCGCTGCTGATGTAGGTTCGGTATTAACAACGTTCGGTTTTAAGCCGCGATGGATAGTAAAAGCGTGAATTTAAAAGTTTGTGTTCGATTTCAATTTATAGTGTCGCATACTATGCCGCATTGGTACCATGAATCGATTGTCCACTGCAGTTACGACCTCGACCACCTAGCAAGCACGCAATCGTCTCGTTCCAAACCGACTAATGATTACAAGTACATATTTGACGTGACGAAAACGTTTACACGACTATTTCCAGTGCGTTTATGTGCAATCAAATGTGTAACCTATGGTACTAAATACTAGCCATATACCAACTGAAGGCTTAATGCTTTTCCCTTGTTGCATTATCGGGTGCCACTTTGTTGTAGCCATTTAATGCCCATTTTTCGTGCTCTAAACTAGTTTAAATTTATAGCCATCCGCGTAAAGATCTGTAATCAGTTTAAACCAAAAAACTAAGTAGGTAGTACCTTATTTTGATTAGTAATTGAGCACATAATAAGTTAATTTAGATGCAAAAACAAAACAACACTTCAGAATAACAATAGATTCTATTTCAATTCTATTGTAAATGTGCGTTAATTTAAGTCCTATTATCGTCTAAGTGCATCTCGAACAAAAAGGATGTTACTATAAACTTTTTATTAACCGAGCAATAATTGGATAATAATACATTCATAATTTTTGCATTTTTTTTTCAAGATTTCTTGATAATAATCTGAAAATGAGCGTATAATTCATAATGGTTTCGTTTTATTGGTCGTATGGCCGAGCAGACACGTGTAAAGATATTGAGTTCAGTGCTATCTTTGGGATCGGTAAGCTTAAAATTCACAGCCACGCTGCAGTTCGACCAATTAAATGTAACTTTTATTTTTCAAATGGGCATAATTACGTGTTTTTTTAAACTTCTTCGATGAACATTTGTGCAGTACTTATCTAATTACTGTTGGTAACATTTTAAGCGACTACAATGCAACATTGTAAGATAAACAAGTTTCTATACCAAACGAATTTAGTTCGATTAAACACAACTGGCAATAATTATGGACGTTGATAATTTTACTGCCTACACACGTAGCCTCATTGTAATAAATTAGTGTTTACTACCAACCTAAAAAATTGTACGCAATTGAAAAGATTAAGAACGGCGACTAGTTTAGAAACCTAAGGCATAAAAGTCAGTCAAAATGAATTAAGTATGCATGAGGAAATGCACACTGTTGGCGTTTTCATTAAAGTGGAACATTTCTTCTTTGATTTCTCATCCGGGTAAACAATCAAACTTAGGTAAATATTTGAATAAACTGTGTATATGAAACTAGTACCTACTGAAAGCATGTTAAACTGGAGGTAATAGGTTAATAGGTAAACGTTTACTAGCTTAGAAGGGCCGACCACCTTTTAACGGCAAATTATTGCAGTTGTGATAGAATGACATTGCTCTACACCATGTAGAGTCTCACTTTCACACCTACAACAATGTCACTTTAAGGAGTTTAAGAGGTGATAGTAGGCCCCAAGTATTTTATACCCACATGAACAATGAATAAGCATAAATCCAACGAAACGCGCATGCATTATTAAAAAGTGTTAACCAAACAATATGTTATATCTGATCGTCTTATCTTTGGGGACAAAATAATGATATCATAACATCGTTACGCCGCTCCATGTAAGTGTGGGGAAATTTATTATTTTACCCCGAGGCGGTAAAGTTAACGCCTTTAAGAAAAGGGAAATCTGCATACAATACGTGGGACACGTTCGTTTGGTCCAGGTTCAAGCCTACGGGATTTCGTGTTGATTTATGTAAATAAATAATTACATTCTTACACCTGCTATGTTGTTACCTGAGAACTATGGATGTTTTTGCTGTGTAACTTATTTTCAGGTAGCTTAGTGACTTGCTTATGTCTTGCTAGAATGATGTGAAACTTATCTGGATCAATCTGGATTCGCAAGTTAGGAGAGACTTAGAATGTGAACTGCTAGGGGGCTATAAAGTTTAGTTACACAATAAATTTAAATTTGTAAGAAAGTATCCTTCATAATATATGTCGAAACGGTGGCCAGTCACCCACCGTTTCGAAAACAGCGCCAAAAAAAATAAGTAATTTTAATTCACTAATTATTTAGGTATTCAAATGTATTACACCAATGCAACAAAAACATCCGGAGCTAATGATCTATTCAAACGGTAATAATTAAGTTTGAATTATCTGCTTTAATAACAACTCAATCAAGTAGAATCTAACTGTCAAATGAACATAATAATTACTCGTGAATTACGAAACAAACAACAGTAACAACTTTATAAAGTACCTACTTAGTACTTACTATGTGTAATATCAGAAGACTTGGTAGTCTATGACAGACTTCTTAAAATGTTCCTTCCTTCTTACTCATTGATGGTACTTTTGGTGTATCTATAGATAAACTGCCTTTAATCGAAGTATCGTGTAAAAGGTAGGTTTGATATAAACGTAATCCATTCATACGTACATAAAGCCTCAACTTCCGCAGAACAGACAATAATTTACGAAGTCCTTTCATTACGTTTATTGTAACATAATTCGCTGTTCACACGAACATGAGTCATCTTCGCAATGTGCGGCCGCGTTCACACACGAGTACTCGATTACTCGATTCTCGATACCGAGATGCTGACTCGATACATTCTCGCATCGTTGGGGAATCGAGTGACAAAACACCTGCGCTTGATTCATTGCACCAGTGATCACGTGCTCGTGTAAGACGATCGAGGGTTTCATTTGTTTTCTACAATGAATGAAATTTTTATTGCGTTCTTTATTAAAACAAAAGTCTTAGTGCATTTTTTATAACTTTAAAATTAGCAAACGCCTCGAAAATCTTGCATCAACTAGGCTGATACTTACCTACACTACAGAATTTACTTCTAAACATACTTTAATACCCAATCATTAGTAGTAATACCAAGACTTTGAAATCCCATATCAAGTTAATAGACCCATGAAAAATCCATAACTAAGTACTTGTATGTATTTTTTAGTAATCAAGGCATAAAAAATATAATGAGCCAGCGGCTTCTGCTGATTTCTAAGATAAGTGTATAATCAAAATTATCGATATAAATCACACAATCATTTTCTTGTTGAAAGTGTTATAAAACCTAGCTTCCCACTTGAATTGATTTGCAAGATAATATGTTTTAGAAGCTCATAAAGCTGCTTAAACACACAATATTATTGTGGAAGAAGGGAAAGAAGCAATAACTTTTTGCATTAATCATTAACCTACCGATACTCTTAAAGGCTGGTCAATGAGAATGAAAAACAAAATTATCCGTACATTTTAAGAAGATCATTGTAATCTGTTTATTAAACAAAAAGTATTCCTAATTTAACAAAGAACCACATTTACTGTTGTTGTATTAAAAAAAAAAACTTTGAGTCAAACCAGACACGGTCCATCCATTGTTTTTTTCGTTAATGTTACTTAGATATTGTATATGACGTGAACTGTTTCAAAGGCTAACAAACTAATACCTACCAATAACAAATCAAATTTTAATTAAACAATACCTATTATAATACCAGTCGTAATAGTTATTTTTAATAACAGTCACAATCCTTTCTCTTTATAATTCTTTATTTGATCAAAATCTAAACAATAGGTTGAAATACAGTTAGATCTTCTAGACTACCTAGACTTAAGCTTACAATATCTTTCTGACCTAAAAACCTTAAACCACAAAATATTTAAACTGAACTAAGCCGCTTCTAACAAAAATATGCGACAGCATAATTTTACTAAAACAACATTCTCCTTTTTAAAATCGGTCAGTAAAATTATCTTAGCATAAAGTATCGTTTAGGCTTTTTCTTTCATTAAAAAATAATAAAATCTAATATTAATTATAGTTTTAAAAGTCAGCTTCTGAATTGTCTATCTTTTGTGAGCCTTTGGTTCTAATCAACTAATTATGGGACATCAAATAATATAATCTAACAGGGTATTGTCAATGCTGTACCTTCAGTGAAAAGTGAAATAATATTAGCGTTTGTGTTACTATGACACTAGCCAGCTAACTTGTGCGCAAACACAGGTGCTCTCTCAATTCCCTTGCTCTCATAGCCCTGTAAGACAGCAATCCGACACGACCGGAGAGAGACCAGGCGCAGGACCCACATTCTACGGTGCCTTCTGAAACACGGAAGCTGTGATATTTATTCCTAAAACGCACAAATCATTCGAAAAGTCGGGGCACGCCGTGGGGATCGAACTCGAGACCTTTGACTTGGAAGTCCTACGGCCTTACCACTAGGCTCTCACAACGTCATATAAAAGAAAAGTGATACAAGTGACATCAATAATAAAATTTTATGAGTACAAGTGAACTTAACAATTATAACGAATGTAATTTCTCGTAAGTAGTGTAAGCTCAAATATATTTTCTTGTTCCATATGAGAAAAGGCCGTTACCCTGCACAAAGACAGATGTTCTGTAATGATATTTAAGGTTATCTAGACTATATTCGCTATCGTTAAAAGACGCTAAAACCGTGTTTGTTTTGTGGCAAATAATTATAATTTCCACACTGTCGATACATTTTATCGTTGACGCTAAACATTGACACTTACATTAACATAATTAATCGATGTATTGCGTGTACAATGCACGCATAATAATTGTTCTAGTTCCACTCTCACTGTGAGCAAAAACTTTATCATACGATAACAATATGTGAAGAAAATTTACGCTTAATTGCGGTCTTAGTAAAAGAAGATTGATGAAAATGCACTTATTGTTTATCGGATTTGTACTACATTTTATATATACCTAATTAATACAATAATATAAATCATCCGCATTAAAATATTTAAGAAATGGTTTTCGGTTAACTGTCATTCAATTGTAAGTAGACACATCGAATCACATTTAAGTTGTTTGAATCTCTATCTGCGTTATAATTTCTACAACCAAACCTAATACAAACAAAACAACTTTTAACAAACATAAAATAAAAAATAACTTTATTAATATTTATTTAAAGACTTACAAATTGATTTCTATGTTTTAATGGCCGTTCTACTAAGCTTCCAATTAGCTACCTATATTTTTATTTAGATCTTGCATGTTCGTACTTACTGTGTAATAAGCGCGGGCGCATGATTGAAAGGCGTAAAGCTGGCGCCGCCTGCGCGGGGCGGCGCGTGCGCAACACGCAACTGCGTCAAAACCACTCTTATGAACAACACGTTATGATAATAGTATCAATAAATTTAAGTGCATGTCTTCATCTCCATTATGTATGCATTTGTTATATTTTAATGGGCTTCAACTAAACATAATCAAACATCAAAAATATCGATAAATATTGTTTTTATTTGTTATCATCATCAACTCAGGATTAAAAACTACCGTTAGATCCTAAACTAGTCGGGAAATCCCAATAAATATACTTGAGTTAACCACATGAATTCGCCTAACGAAAGTTCTTATAATAATACACTTTATTCTCTAATATTAACACAATTAACACAATATAACTATAGATCATTACATATTACCTGGGAATCGAAGGCGCAACTTAACGCTCATTAGTCTGCATTGCGACTGCTCGACCAATGAGGCGCTCTAGTGGGCGCAGCGTTGATTGTTTCTATTAACATTAATACAGCAACACTTTTACTGTAAGAAAGAAAACATTTACATTATGACGTAAGAGGACACCATTGGAAGGAGGATTCCGACTTAGAAAAAAAGAGGATAGCATAAAATTATTATCAATAACTGTATCTTTACGTAGTCGTACATGCATCGTATACTATTTACAATCAAATCAGTCAAATTCGACAATCATGATACTGCATCTTTTTGCCACCTTGTTCTTATTAAACCACAAGGTTTTGTTTTAACAATCACCGTGTGTAAAACCCAGACAAACGAATAAAAAAACTTAATATGACGTCACAGGTATTTTGGCAAAGCACGTGCAATAATTACAACAGCCAATGGGTATTACCACTAAAGATGCCTTTCTCACAAACCGTTACAAGCGGTCTACGAATGACAGGCAAATTATTGATTGTGTACCATTAGTTTTGGTACGAGACAAACGGTGCCCACGTTCGAATGGTAAAAGTTCCACATGGCACCCAAGATTAGGCAGCTATGCAGTCCGATGGCCTATTTGATAATAGCATTTATTAAAAAGGCATTGCAGGTATCCGATACACAATTAAATAATCCCCTTAAGGTGCACAAAGGTTAGGGATTAACCTAATTGGTCGTGCTCATCAATATTTTCCCCACGCTTTTACCTATAAACTAAACAAGTGTCACTTAACTACAGTTACCCGTAATTGAGCCTAAAACATCGCACGCAGAATATTTAATGAGACTAACGAGATAAATAATATTTCACGTATTTTAGGAATGTCGACTATTTTTTAATTGACGTGGTCATTGTGTATCGCTAAGGGCCTGGCCACACGGTGCGGTGCGGCTCCGGCGCGGCGCCTGTGCGGTGCCGCAACGGTTTCCTACATATAAAAATGTATGGTATGCCACACGGCACGCCCGGCGCCGCTCCGGCGTCGCACCGCAGGCGCACCGGACAACGGCGCGAGGCAGACGAGGCGGGGAGGGGTGCAAGTAGTGTGGTGCCGCAGCGGCGTCGCTCAGTTGTTTATATTTCAACTGGGCAAGCCAAGCCAAGCCTGTTGCGGTGCCGCAGCGGCGCCGTAAGAATATTGCGACGCCGCACTGCTCGTGTGGCCGCCAGTGCGGTGCGGAGTAATGCGGTGCGGTGCGGTGCCGCACCGTGTGGCCTGGCCCTTAAGCTGTCAAATGACACGCTTACGGCAGCTGTCAGTGTATTCCAGCGCGTGATCATGTGATCATGTTTTACTCGCATATTTTTCGACGATGTGTGCGTCAGTTTAAGCTGCTAATATTCCAAAGATAATTCTATGTATGTATGTGGATGAGGTAAGGGTGCGTGCAGAGCATGCACGGCCATTTAATTGCGTTTATGGTGAAATTAAAAAGGTTAAACCTATTAGACCCGACGGTCCTGTTTTTGTAACATTTTAAGCATAGTTGTAAGCAAACCGCCTTTCTTGTAATCATTGTAATTAACATTCTATTTGATTTGCATATTGTTATCAAGGAGCATCTACAAAATTTATGAATATTTTTAGCACAGTTATATTCTACGAGTTATCTGCATGATTAAAATATTTAAATGCAAAATATAAAATGCACTAATAAAACAACCAATATCTTGTTTCATCGAGTCTATATAACGGTAAATATTATGAAACGAATACTTTGAGTGTGCTCAAAAATGCATTCGCGTAGTCGGCAGCGAGATGAGTTGCCGCCGCTGCCGGACAGCCCACCTTGCCAAAATTAACCGAGACCGTTAGCAAATCAATAAACAGACTCCACCGCTGACCCAGTGCAATGAAACTGGAACGATACTATTTATAAATAAAACCGCTTCGTCTGCAAACTAAATGTTTTACCAACGTCAATTTAAATTTGTTTTCATCCTATGGAACATGGAAAACCTTTTATTATACCATACGTTTGTAACTTTAATGTCATTCATAGTTATTTTGAGGCATACAGATATGTTATAAATACTTTTAATTTAATAAAGCGACGTTGTGAAGTTGGTACTTACGTACAGTAGTAAAATAAAATGTAATAAAGATAGATATAATAAGATAAGAGTATTTTTTTTTTATTCTTGCGAACAATGCCTGCATACCAGAACTATTTAATATATTTGTGCGCTATACATTTCTTTACCATTGTGCCGATAAATAAGACAAAACAAAAGGTCCTTTAATGAAATTCCGAATTCGGTGTGAGACTACAGAGCAACGAACTTGGATAGTTCGAATTCACACACGTGTAGATTGAGTGACCTATTATCAGGGTGTGCACTAACCCAATTAGACATCGATCCTGGGATCAAAACAACTGCGGTCCGGTCGCGTGTCTATGTGGGTGTTCGTAAATTTGTTCTACAGTGTGAATACTACGGGAGCGGCGATCCGGCTCATGCATTATTAAACACATCAAAGGAGAAAAATCGAAATGTGCATCGGCCAGTGAAGCGGTTTTCCGGCCGATTAGAGGCACACGGATGTATCAATTATCACTTAAAATAAAGCGCCCGCTGCGCTACGCTTTTTAAGTTTATTCTAGTATACCTTCGACCTACATTCTTAGCCCTCCTTTTTCTAGACTTATTACTATTTTTGGATGAATAATCAATATACTTAAGTCCTAACTAAGATATGTATCGATCAACTGAATGATGAATGTTGATGGACAGATTGTAACTCGTAAATTATGTTCTTTGTTTCCAATTGATATATCGTCTTATTAATGTGCGTAAGTAAGCAATCTATCAAAGAGATATGAAAAAGAAAATGAAATAATGAAATGTTAATACGAAGGAATTAATATGAATCTTGAACTATTTTATTGGTTTATAGACTGCTTTAATTTACTGTCTAAAAAAATCTAACGTAAATGATGAATACTTCATCATGTGACTTTATAATTACTTATGAAAGGTGTTATGACCAATATGGCGTTTTAATTGTGCAATAAAATACTTTTTATCATCTCTATTTAATTGGGTATTATAAATGATCACTCGGTGGCCGCAAATGGCGCCTTTAACGATGTTATTAATATGGAGATGCGTTATTTTTTTTGCATAACGTAATTTTTAAACTAGAATTCTAGTTAGCACTCTAACTAGCTTTTCCTTTACCGCTTACATTAAGTCATTTATAACATAAAAACGGTACATTAAAGGAAAACCGTATCGATTATATTTCAGAAATGTCTATAATGGATACTGTTTTAATTTTATGCTTAGGTAGGCCTAAACACAATAGCAAGAAAAGGGTCGAACAATATTCTCTATAATTATCAGTCATATCTTAATATTTTGGTCGAAAAAAGTTCTCAAAGTACCTCGTCTGAAAAAAAACGCATCACGTCCGCGCGTCCAGGTGCGCTAAATATTTACACTTCTGCAGTAAACGGGTAATCGCCGACACAGCATCGTTGACAGTTTGTTACCAGACTCCTAAATCTCTGCGAAATACGTCATATTTTGTTTATTACTTTTTATATTACGAATATGCATATTCACGTCTAGCTTATACTACATGTGCATTTTAAAATGAAAATCCTAATTTAATAAACAAATGACTGTGTTTTTATTTGACCTGTAAGAATTATTTCCACCAATCTTACTTTCTTACTTTTTTTAATCTCTTTTCCACATATACTTAAAGATACATTATATTTTTGTCAAAAAATTAAGGTATAAATAGGTATATTACGTCAAATTTCTGTTTATACCGTGTGAACTGATCAACTGACAAAAATACAAATACTGGTTGACATAACGGCAAATGGTTTCGCGGTAACTGTTTTTGTACAGGGAAACTAAAACACAGAATCGTGTCGTGCTAAGTGCTCCCGAAATAGTCTCATCTATCCGGATACCTTTTGGGATATAGGCTTTGAAATGGTCCACTATTTCTGTTTTTGGTGATTGTTGAACAGAATATATAATGTTTTCAATAGCATTTTATTGTTCAACTATAAGTAGTCAATAGTGGATTCAAATACGAAACACTAATTTAAACAGAATAAAATAAGTTATTTACGATCTAAATAAACGTCTTAGCCAATGAAGCAAGAAAAAGCCTTTAGTCCTACGAACCAATTCATTACCATATTATAACCATATATATTAATAAGCCACTAAAACTTAAAAACAATGAAAGAACATTTATGTTTTTTTGCAGCCTCTCGCATTGTAAGGGCAGTTTTACATACATTATTATGTAAGGAAATGTGGAGTAGCCACCCGTCCGCGTCGCTACGCGAACTGAATTAAGTCGGGACAATGGTTTATTAGCGCAAGGAAATTGTTAAGTCATTTCAGAACGTATCAACATACTTCAAGAACATCATGTTTTTACCGCCGATACGTGAAGAAGATTTAGAAGTTGTCGTACAAGTGCTCTTCATATTATTCCTTTTCGCTGTTGAATAATGAAACATTAATAACATTAAGTGTCCGTTCGACATAAATACGGAAATTTATGAGCGACATACACAGCGCACGCTTTACACAAATAGTTGACCATTACAGCAGAAATCAGCTGTATATGGGAGAAGATGATATTTTTTTATCATTATACGAGTTAATCGCTCGCGTGCGTTTAGAACGTGCGTGCGGCGCTGAGAACGCGCACGCCTATTCAATTACGGAAAGGTCACGCCGTTTGTGCGCAGACGCAAGATTATCGCGGCTCACCTGTCGGTGCGCGCGCATTGGATTAATAGGCACACCGCGGCGTTAGTAAACACCGTGTTTTTAATATTCTCGTTAGATGCAAAAAATGTGCATTAGCTGTGTTAACTACGCGGTGCGTGTGTTGACTATATATTTCGATGAATAGTCTTAACAGTTTTTTGTCTACATGTAAATATCCCAGATTTCACTTTGAGATGTGATTTTTCAGGTATCTATAACAGTGGCTACTTTAGAAGATTGATTTGGAAAAGAGCTAATAAATCCATAAGAGGTTTCTCTATTTTTTTTTTATATTATGTCTCCGTTTTACGTAAGTGTATTTTTCCGAGTAGCAGTAAGCATCAGTGTCTAGAGCATTCCAAGGATAAGACTGCAGACAAAATCAGCTTGCAATAAACGCTACCAAATGAGAAAATTAAATAAATAGTGTAACAAAATCTAAAATTAGAACAAAATAAATAATTCAAACATTTGCACCAAGTTCAAAGGTATCAAAAAAAATAAGACAATAGTTTATTTTTTTCTAAATTTAAATAGTAACCCGCAAGTACCTTTGACTAATGCAATCCGAACAATTAGACAGCCTTGAACGTCTACAGCGTGTTTCGTAGACGGAAAATGATTACAATAAAATCGTTTTGCATAGAAAATACATTTCGTTCAAATTCTCCATGTCATTTTAATACAAGTCTATCATTCAGTGTCAAAAAAAGCGCATTTAGATTACTATCAAAACTAGAAATTTAACATTTTAGTTACTGGTATCTTTATTTAGCAATAATGTACGTTTAATTTTCTTAATTGAAACTGATAAGCAAATAAATGACTGTCGTATAGAAAACTTTTTATGCATATAACCGGTTTTGAAAATGCATCAGAATTTTTGTAATCTGCCTTTGTAAAACAACTTGTTTTTATGTTGGTACTAGACATCTATGTACAAAAAAATAGTTAAAATACGCTTTATCTAAACAGTGCCACCTTTTCAATAAATTACTTACTTAGTTTACATATTTAACATTTAGGTATATTATTTATATTTAAATAAGTTTTTTTTCGTCTAGAATGTACGGCATCTAGACTACTATCGGTTTATTACCACTGTTCAAATTTACCTATAAAGTAAATGATCTAGTTGTCAAAAAAAATCGATACATATCGTCCAATGTTCGGATTATAAGCTGAGTTAAATGATTTTTGACAAAGCCATCGAAGCATTGTCGCCATACGTTTCGTGTTCGAACTCGGATCACGTGCATATAGAACATTCAGTGAAGGTACCGCGTAAGCTGTGCGAAAATAAATAAAACAGTGGACTTTAACGTCTTACGATCAAAGAAACGTTTCGCTTATGAAAGACACAATGGTGCCGCGATTTTATTTCAACACAAACTTCAAAGACTTTATTATTTGAAAGATTGAAGACATTAAAGTGGTAATGAGAAACGCCCGTGAATTTCTAGTGAATGTTTTATTCCTCACATCTCACCTACAACAACATTTATCCAAACTTGGTACTAATTACTTAATTAACTGCGTGAGTACTGAATTAACAAGGTGTAGCTAAATGGGAATAATAGCTTTATTTACTTTATACATTATTGTTTTCAGTTTAAGCATGCTACTTATCGACGCTTTAAAATCTTTATTAGTTTTCTTCGTGGCTGTACCGTGTAACACGCTCATATTGACTTAACAATCATTTAGTGTTGTGACCTGCGTTATTAACGTCACCGTACGCTAATGTGTTTTATTAATTTCGTAATTATTTTCATATTAGAAGTCAAAGCATCAACTTACATTATTTTATTTCTTCAATAGATTTTCTTTACACAAAACCTCCTTTAAAAATGTTTTACGATAAATATTGCGTAACGACACAAGCCAGACGTCATGATTTCATGTCGACGATGACTTTAAAAAGTCTAAAAAGCAAAACTCATTCAAAAAGAGAAGGAAAGAGCTGTATGAAGGAGGACACGTTACCCAAGGGGGGCAAAAAGGCATCAAGTTCGGTTTTCGGGCGGTGCGCATCGGCGCGTTAAGCACGACCGAACGTTGTACTCGTACCACCGGCACCGTGCTTAATTTTCACGATTTATTCTGATTTTCTTTCCAGTTTTAAGTAGAGTTTTACTTCTTTACTTTACAGTAAGTGCTTGGCCTTTGTTTGCGGATTCGTGAATGTTTTATATACCTTGATCGCAAAGTAATAAAAAAGCTGCTTGGTTTACTCTAGATTAAGATGTATTGTAAAAAATCGTCACAAGCGGTTGAGTGATTTAGGATAAATCAAGAATCACTTTCACATCTATAAATAGTAGGTAATTGTGGATGATTGTTATTGTAGTGGTTCCGATGTGATTTTTTTTCGATCGCAAATAAACGATAATTAATTCAAATATAACGACAACTTCAGAAATTGGCAGTTTTCCATAACTTCGATGAGTACCTATTGAACATTAGATACGACTTTTCGTAACACGATTCAGGATTAAGCTATTAGAGTAAATTATTTTAATCCAACACTTTGTTAAAATTAATAATCCAAGATGAAAACTCAATTTTGCAAGGCGGTTCACGCTGCGTTCGTTGCTTGCGAGGTCGGGCTCGATGACCCGAAATAAGGCTCGTGGGGTGGTATTGCGCCCCATCCCACTGCACCGTCCTCCCACCCCCACCCGCTGGGCCCGAGCACCGACCTTCTCATTCATTACGCAATAAAAGTGTTCCGTTAACTTCTATACACAGAGGGACTGGGGACCTTATTTCAACTTACAAATGTTATATTTTAACTTGTTTAATTAGAGTCTGAGTGTATTGTCATATGACTTTTCAGTAGTGCATACTTATTCTATGTTCTGGATATTTTTGTTTCGACGTATATACGTCATCAAAATTCTTAACTAAAATTAAAAAAAATCAAGATATTACGCAAATGTGTATTTTATGACACTTTTTTTAATCCTTTCAAGACTTAAATTCAAAAATATTTAGTCTTAAAATTTTGTCATATTCGATTACGTACACCAACTTCGTTGTTATTATCATCCAAGAACTTTTATTAAACCTGAATATTAATTAAGAAATTCTATTGCTATGCTAACAATACTAGTTGTTACATAAGTTTTGCTACCTTTTCTTTTTCTAGCTAGATAAGTAAACATGGAACAAGTCCTTGGAGACAGTTTCCACGATCTATGACAAGGCGGGAGTTCAATTGTTTCACGAGTTCAAACTTTGTCTAGAAATGAGGTTTTGTTCAAAAAAGACTTGACTTGAAGAAACTCGAAATGGACTAACAATATAAGTGTAGATTTTGACTTAAACAAGCAGCACCTTTCAAATTCTTTTGTCATTCTACTTTGGTAGATTATTAGGATATCTCACTGTATCCCGTTACCTTTTGTGTGTTTTAACAAACAAATTTAATGTCTTTTCTTTTTTTTTCAGATTTATCCCTAAACTGAAATTCAACATGACTTTTCATCATCAAAATCGCACGCTACGATACTAAAGGTCGTGTTTTCAAAAATACTTTTGAACTTGTTGATGCCGTCTTCTACTCAACTTTCACAGATACTTAAAAGGCTTATAACTACTACTATCTATTTCATACCTTAAAATATTAGCAAGAGTATGAGATGAAAAGTGACATACCAAAACCAATTGACTTGTCAATATTTTTAAGAGTAATTTAGAGTAGGTATCCAGTTAAATCAATCTGCATAAATACTTTGGAATCATTTCAAATAAACCAAGTATTAAGTCACACGACACATATAGATCTACATAAACACATTATATTTACAACAAATGACGGCAAACTGTCTACCTTCAACACACTATCAACTTACGTTCGTAGTAAAACGTTTCAAGTATATTCAGTAAGTTCTCACATATCTACGCGTCCAATTGCACTGTCAAGAAACTTTACCCTCCATTGATTCCACAGTAATACACAGTTTTATAAATGCTCGTGATTTTTTGTCTATGTAATCAATCGTTTATATGACCGTTTGTTCGTCACGGTAAATGGATATCACACCAACGGTTACTGGTTACAACTAATTATGTAAAGTTAGGCTGCTTTTCACACGTTTGAAGTTTGATTGGTGATTGATAACTCAATTTTCCTATTTTTATTTGATTCAATACTTACTAATGAGAAAATTATTGAAATCGAGTGTAGGTACGATTTTATTGATAACTTTTGTAAAAACATTTTATTTTAGCATTATTATGATATCACTCAACTTTTGGTAAATGATTTCGAGAACATTAAGAATTATTATTTAGATATTGTCGTAAAATATCAGACTCAATTAATAATAGAGAATTTTTTTCACCTTTTCGTACCCCCACCTCATCAAATTGTACATTGAAACACTGAGCATTTTATATTAAATCTAAAATCTATATAATAAGAGTAAACAAACCAACTAGCAGTTCTTACATAAGATAATAATTTTCATGCATCATTTTAAATCGTAAATACGCGAACTCATAATAAACTATGCGAGTCCTCGCAAAGTCGGTTGACCTTACTCAAACAGAATTCAGTTTATTTACTTAAATTAAATGCGAAAATGTAACGTCACTCTTTCAGTTCGTACATGTCTATACATGTGACACGTATAGTTGTGACATACGTCCATGGAGTTAAACAATTATATTTTATCCTAATATTATATTCTTTAAACGATTTCCACATCATTAATGTATTTCACAGATATCAAGAAAAGGACAGTTATGTGTAAAACTAGCTCAAACTAGGACTTGCAAGCTCCGGCGGAGATCTAAATGTACTGGCCAAAAAAAGAGTACATTATTGTGCTTTTATTTCTGTTGAATATACCTAACAAAAATACTTATTTCTATAAAAAAATATATTTTATCTAATTCTCATAGCTTTTTACCGCTTACACGCAGAATAAACAATTTCATAAAATTAATTATACCTGCGGCGAGACACTGCCCAGGATCGACACAAGTGGCGCTCTCTCGTATCGGAGGCCAAGACTCATTTTGGGTCGCTGAGCCAACGGAGTAAGAGTAAGAGTAATTATACCTATTGTTATTTCAAACATCATCTTCACATACAGATATTTTAAATTAAAAAAATATTAAAAAAGCCGTAAGTGAACTTTAAATAACATGAAATATATTTTATAGCTTCCAAATTCCTTCACGAAAGAGACTTACAGTTAAAGGACCTTGGTATTTAATAAAGGTATAAGTATATCTATAACTCATGAGTTTACAAGTTCAGTCGCATTCCACTAAAAGTGCAAAATGATATAACAGGACATGAAAAGGCACCGTAGTGGAGTGCCTGTGCCCTCGGGTCAAGCGTTATGCCAGTTTATGCCATACTAATAACATCATGGCCGGCGTGCCACAGCCTACAATTTGTAGCGATTCAATCATGGATATGCCTATCTTGTTTAGAGTCTAGAACTTGAAATGTAATATAATTAATTTTAAAACTATTCCGATAGAATGAGAGAAGATAAATTAATAAGATTTTGGTTTTAATGAGTTAGTTTTCAATTCGTTTACGCAGCTGAGATGACAGACAAGTGATAGGGCGCGGATTTTAATATATTATAAAACTCCACAAAAAAATGAACGATAAACATGAAACACAACAACGATGAAAACGATAAACATTTAATTATTACACCTGTCTCAATATTAAAGGTTGATCATTACTCTTAAAGAAAATATTCCTAAAGCAAAAATACAATTTCTAATGTAAACTTCTACTGGTCAACAGTAAACAATACATTGTTTATACTACAATCGATTAGTTCATTCGTTTGAACCTTCAAAATCGATTATGATCTTGTCTGGGCCGTCCTTGACAGTCAAAGGTGAACGGCCCTGTAGGCGTTCTATTCTGTCTACCTGTCAATAAGTATCTAAACGTGAAAACTTATTGTTATGACTTTTCATGAAAATTATTATAATAATTTTGGGCACTTCCACTCTAATTTATAACAGCTTTCAACCTTACTAACATTAAAATACTTTAAATAATCAAATAACACAGTCTGGATAGTTTATAATACTTTAAACAATATTGACCCATCCACTGATGTACCGCGGTAAGTTCAGCTTTACCAAAAGGAAATTAAACTATTCAACTTTCACTCACTAATCATTTTTTTACAAGTAAATTGTTATCCTATAAAATCAACTTTTAATTAGCTCTGAAATGTAAGGAAAATCTTTAAAATAAAAGCACACTGGCCACTAATAAATAAAAGAAAAAGCACTATCGAGAAAATAAAGAAGTATTTAACTAAAGAGGTTGTAATAAAACGAACATATTTATTATTAAACCTCCACTCATTAAGGTTAGCACAATTAAGTATTCACAATAGTAACTGTAATCTGATTAGTCTATGTAATTAAAAGTAAACATTTTACAGGTGTTTGATATTCATATTACATGGAATATAATGCAGAGTATTTGTTTAATACATTACGCAACGAGTTTGACGGTTTTGGTCATAAACCAAAATGGAAATTTAGTAATTTAAGGAAAATTAGTAATTTAATAAATACATAGGTAATTACCATAATATAAAATTATCATCGGAAGACAGAAATATTTACAAAACGGCTATAACGTTTTTTTTTTTGAGAAAATTGTTTATTCCTATTCTCAAAACTGTATTTCAAACGTGACCGGGGTCCGTTTCATGCCGTTGTAAAAAAACAAGACCATTTGTTTTCAACCACCTGAAAAACTTTGTAACGAAAAAAGTACATCTCAAAAAACACGAAACATTTTCGTAAACATCGTGCATGTCTGAAACAAAGCGCAAATCTAACTAAAGGGTATTATACAATGTGTTGTATAGCTGTCAGTTTGCCTAAAACGAACGTCTACGAGGTCCGTTCACCTTGCACGCAACTTTATCGAGGGGGTTTATTCGATCCGCCCGCATGCAGGAATTTCGGAGCCCCTAGCCCCCCTTATGTCAATGCCTTTATGATTCGAGAACATCGTTCCAATTGCAGACTGGGCAACGAACTTCAGTTACATGTACGTATTTGTTTATTATCGTCCCTCTTTATGCTGGTTTTATAGCTCGACATATTAAATGCACTCGTCCAGTTTTCTATTATTTCTTTATGAAAATCAGCTTTTCCGACTATTTTTTCCGTTCCTTTCTGAATAATAAAGATCTCATTTGAAGCGGCATAATTGAGAATATACGTAAGTGAAAATCATGTTAGACCTAATTAGCGTCATGGTGGATTAGTAAATAATTATAATGTTCCCCAGTAAAACATGCTCGCACTAACTTTCGCATCTTAAAGAAAGAAATCCCACGTAATCACGCTTCGTAAGTAAGCATCTGCATATTTTTCTAATTTATACTTTAAATGTATGATTAAGTTTTCCCCTGCATTGTATGGAGGGGACCTCGTTTCGTACTAATTCGTGTGGCGAACGTATCTTGAAAGCACGTCATGAGTTATTCGATGTCGTGCACTGAATCGCGTCAATCTTATCTTAGTTTTAATAACCACCTTCACCTCGCTGTATAAAAATTCATGTAAAGTTAAGTTACATGGAAATGTGGACGGCGACGCAGATGTACCACTCCTTTGATTAAAGACTAATTAAATTAATATTTTATTTTTATAAAATTTATTTTCGACAAATCTTTTATCTCGACTCACGACTACGCATTCACACGTTTATGAGATACTAGAAGTAAATAACGACGTTGTAATGGTTGTAAGTGTTTCTTAAAGCGATATCGCTTACTTATAGACCAAAGTTTACGAGCTTTTATAATCCAGTGCATATGTTCAAAAACAAAAGCAGCATTATTCATAATTTAATTTAAAAATATGTATAAAATTTACTAAAACAAAATGTTTATTTTCTATCAGAGTGACTTCAGGAAATTGAGTCGTGAAACACGATGTGTGATCAATCACTTCTATTCTCATAAATCGTAAACGAAAACGCGGGCAAAACCATACTGCCTGATGCAGCTTGACAGACAAGGGCATGTTCTAAGCATATATTTACTTAAAATATAATAGAGCATATTTCAAAAATCACACTAAAATTAAGATATGAAATCGTAGGTACTGTTACGCTTTCGAAGTCGATGTAATTTCCTATATCATATGAACTTTTCCTTGTCTAATAAATCACATTTAAATGTCTCCATGTTTAACTATATATACCGTGTATTTTAGCATGACTAGGTAGCGTACTGTTACAATGGCTAAAAATATAAAATTTTGGTATCGAAAAAGTTCTTTGATGTTTTAGAAAAATAATTAACACCTTGATTTTCAAACAGTCACAGTCGTATTGTCCCTTTGAGTCTGTGTCACATTCAAAAAGGTTTTGTTACATACAATTAGGTTGCAGTATCTGTGCATGTCGGATCTGTGTCCTCGGTAGTTAGAGCTGAGGGTAGTAAGGTTTAGATTGGGTGCGGTCGTGCGGCAGGGTCCGCGACCCTGCGCCCTCGCTCCCGATCCAGGTTATCAACATCTACCCCACCACCCCGTACCGTAGAAATGCTGCAGGGATTTTCTAGAACATTATGTGGAAGACGCTTCCAACATAAGAGTGCGTTGACTCTACCTACGCTCGGAATACTCAACGATAAGTTAATATTTTCTTGTTCTATTTTACATTTTCTGAGCTTCTTTTCTAAGCTTGAACAAACTAATTTATTTTATAAAAGAGTATTTACCTGGTCGACTGTGAGATGATTTTTAATAAATTAGTATGTTGAAATTGTAAGAGTAAGAAAATGCATTCTTCATTTCACAGTCATACTTATACTGAGTTAATCTCAAGAAAACCCCTTGTAAAATTTATACTCTAATTAATTAAATAGAAATATACACACTGAGGTTTCACAAAAAAGTTCGCAACATCACGGCATTAACACACATCACACGAATTTCAGGAGTCTTATTCACTACATAGGTAGGTCCATTTTCCAACGACATTTGACCATTTAGTTCCTCTAATACTCCAAAATTTACTATACCTAAAAACTGAAAATGTCAACAAAAAACTGTTCAGTATGAATACTGCGAACCCGTCTGCAATCGCAAAAGAAACATAAACTGTGAAGGCGGGTTAAGATAAGTCGACGTTAAACCAAATGCAATTTCCTATGAGTCTCACTGATACCAGATCTATTATTAATCACTAGCTTTCCGCTCGCGGCTTCGCCCACGTGTAATTTGGGATTGTGGCGTTTTTTAATGATCTCGACAGGACTTTCTTTCATAGGCAAAAAAATTGATAGAATTTTAATTATATTATACAGCTTGAGTTACTCAGGGATGATATAGCTTTCTAATGGTGAATATTTTAAAACGATAAGTAGTTTTGGAGTTTGTCGATTACGTAATGTAACAAAAAATAAAGCGAGACAAAAACATCGTCAAGTATCAGTTGATCTCCTCCCCCCCCCCCCCAGCCCGCTACCTAAGGGCTTGCTACTCCAAAAATCCCTTCTTAGTGGTCAATTGTGTTACTAAAGGAAGCCTTGTTCGAAATATCAGACTTCTATACCGAGAGGTTTCGGCTGTGCGTTAATCAATCAGTCACCAAATCACACCCGCGAAATCACGATTGGAGGGTAGTTTGGAAAAACTTACATTACCATACTTATTTACTTGCCTATGTATGATTTCGTGCCAATTTTCAAGTTTATAAACCTAAGGAATAACATTTTTCATAGAAAAGTTTTTACCCCTTTTCGCCCCTTGGGGGTACAATTTCCAAAAATCTTTTTTTAATGCTCACTCCCGTCAGTAAAGGAAGCTTTATTCAAAATATTAGACTCCTACACCGAGCGGTTATGGCTGCGCGAAAGTCAATTAGTCACCCAATCGCAACCCCCTAAATCACTATTAGAGAGTAGTTTGGAAAAAAATATAATGCCAAACTTATTTACTTGTCCATATACGTGTTTGTGCTAAGTTTCAAGTTTATAAACCCAAGGAATAAGATTTTTCATAGAAACGTTATGACCCCTTTTTACCCCCTTAGGGGTTGAATTTCCAAAAATCCTTTCTTAGTGCACCCCTACATATCTCAAGGAACCTACATGCCAAATTTCAGCTTTCTGCGACCAGTAGTTTCGGCTGTGCGTTGTCTGTCAGTCAGTCAGTCAGTCAGTCAGTCAGTCAGTAACGGAAGAGTTTTATATATATAGATTCTTTTTCGTAATGTTGTTTAGTTAATGCTTTTTATGTTTAGTTAATGTAACTAGACAGATATAGCAATTTAACAATATTTAGTTGCTTGTAAACATTTTTATTAGATCTTTTTTATTATTACTTACTTTGAAGTAGAAAGAAAGCTCGGTAGGCTCATACAAATATGTCAAAGCAAATTTTAGGTAGGTCATTCAACTTTATCTACGTGTTTTCCTTTTACGCATGCATGTTTTTTGTTATAAAATTTTAATTTAAATGCATAGAATCGATATTTATTCGGTATAACTGGTACTAAGCACGATTAAACACATGTTGCTTTACGGCAATAAAATAATGATACTACATTTGATATAAACCTACACAGAAATAGTTTTAATTGATCATGACAACTAACAGTCGAGAAAAAATCAAGATAAGTAGCAAATGTCATGTAAGGGAGGTCTGTAATAAAACCTCGTTTACTAAACATTAGAGAAACAGCAATTACATAATTCCAAAGTAGTTTAATTACTCAATTTATATTTATAGGACTACGTTTATCGTTATGAAATTCAAAGATAGCCAGTTAAGGCCCTATATAGAGGCACAATTCAATAATTATAATTTATACAGTAATAATTAGTATGATCAATCATAAATGTGTTTTTATGTTACCAGTCAGCCATGCACATTAAAATTGCGATATTGCATGACAGTGGGTATACCGCGTGACAATGCGTCGTACGTAATGCGTTAACGATATTCTAGTTGAAACAAATATTTTAATGTGTTTAGAATACTTATACGGGGTGTCCCTGAAACAACAATCAGGTGTTATAGAAAAAACGGAACTCGAAATGTCACTAAGCGAAAAGTACTTGAATTGAAGGACACCCTTTAAAGTTTTAAGCAAAAGTTTACGATCAGCACTGATATAGGTTCAAATTGGTCAAGGTCTAAATTTTATTACTACATAAACTAAACAGGTGGTACTGACATTCCCGCAGCACTTAAAAGAGGTTTTACTCTCCGATATTTGATAATCTCTGATCACAAACGTTACACCTATGTATAAAGCTCTGTTGTGGGGACGCAGTTGATAGGAGACTAAAATTATCAGATCTCGGAGACTGTGTTGCTTATTACATAAATGCTGAAAATGTTCCCACATCATGAAAAAAAACTTAATTAAAACCTACAAAGTATTTTCTACTTCCAAAGGTGAGGCTTTTTATGTAGGTACTTTATAGGAATCTAAGAAAACTTTTTTTATGAATAAAGACTTGGCACAAACTTTCAGATTTTCTGCTTTTAAAATATCGTCTTCGGCAGACAGATCGGGAAGATCCAATACCAATTTAAGAAATCACATATAATACGTTTTTCCTTTATTTCCATTTTTTTAACATTGTATATTTAAAAATACTTTTCATTTCTGAGTTTTAACACATACCTACTTCCTCGATTTAAAGTAATATTATTGCAGTTGTGGAACCGTGACAGCGCTCTACAAGGCGTAGAGCGGCGTCTCTCTTTCACAAGCAGAAATAGAGATCTGCGGACATTCAAAAATGTAAGCTAGTTTTAATTTAAAATAAAAACATCCTCTCGTGTGTTATCAACATTTAATATGATGTACCAAGTTCACGCACTTAACGCATGATAACTCTTCTATAACGGCTTTTAGATATACACGCACGAACCAATTACTTTAAAATAGAATTATATCGTATTAATATGACTTATGTTTAACCGTTGCTTATTAATTGGAAAGCTGTATTGTGAGTATATTTTGTATATTCGTTGGTTGAACTGTTCGTAATGAAAATTGCCGATACAATGTTCTGTTAAGTTCAGTACATGGGACGTTATTAATTGATTATCTGAGTAGCAACATAATAATATGTTATTAATAACTATAATGTTATTTCTGAAACGATTTAATTCCAGTTTATTTTTTAATAATATTGTTATGTAATCGCACTGAATTTTTTTTTACTTGATTTGAGTATTTCTATTTTACATAAAATATACACGAATACACGACATTTATTATACGAATAATTTTTATTTTTCCGTAAATTTATCAGTTTAAAATGCACACATAAATTAAAACTTAGAAACTTATTTTTCAAAATGTAATCCTAAATCAGTTTGCGTCATCAAGCGATAACAATAAAGCATAATTTTTTCTTTTAAAGTACTATTTATTGGATAGATTTAACTGAATGCACTATCAAATAAAAATAGAAAAAGAAAAGTATAGACCAAGTCTCTTTTAAATTAATTATTTTATGCATATTATTGGGCTTCAATTTCAACACCATAAAACATCTAAAAATATTCAAATAAAGAAGTACAATGATCGACAGAACACCATCAATTGAATACAAATATTAAAAACTAGCGACCCGCCCCGGTTTCGCACGGGTGCAATGCTGATATACTAAATACGCTACAGAAAAACTGTGAACGTTGTTTATAAAAAAAACATAGCGGCATATAAAAACATTTATAGGCACGCTGCCGCCGCGCCGCGTCGCCGTAAACGCTACGTTCCGCAATTTTTAAATCTGTACATCTTCAAAAATATTGATTTAAATCAGATGCTGTAAAAGGCCAAATAGATCTATATTAAATCAACAATGTATTTAAGGTATTTAATTGGATAAGGATTAATGCTGTATTGGTTAAAATCGCTTCGAATATTAGTCATTATTTGTCGTAAAAAGTAAATGACAAAAAAATGTTATTGTGGGATATCCATAAGAGATAGACATATACCATCGCGGAGTTTTCTGTAGACCTTTTCATTGTGTACAATACTTAGTACATTATTTTGATAAATCTCCTAGGATTCAGCCTGCGTTTGCAATGTAAGCGGAAAAAACGTAATTATTTGCGACATCACATTAGAAACCTCAAAAATAACAGTATTTGTCCACTATTTAATGGATGATATTATACATTAAAACCTTCCTCATGAGTTACTCTATCTATTAAAATAAAAACCGCATCAAAATCCGTTGCGTAGTTTTAAAGATTTGAGCGTTCATAGGGACATACAACATGACACATGACAGAAAAAGCGACTTTGTTTTATACTATGTAGTGAAGCGCATCTCAATACGGCCAACCATCTGCACTTCACCAGACACCACGAATAAATTTGGATAATAGAAACAATGAATTATTAAGTTTAGGTCCTGAAATATTATACCTGTGGCATCGGGATCACGTGACAACAGCCATATTGCGTGACGCTGTACCTATCCGTGCTGCGTGACTCGACGAATGCACCCAATGTACACAGAACTTGGGCGCTTTTCAGTTGCCTTTTTTATTTTAATGGCCACGCTATCGTGAAAATTGCGGCACTAACCTATCTCGATAAGCTCGTTCTTTACTCCCGAATAATACTAAAAGTCTGGGCTATAACTTTCAAGCGTTTTGTTTTTAATTTTTATTACTTATTTAAGTGGCCATTGATGTTGTTAGTTTGTTTTTAGTGTGGAGGTTGAGGTTTTTAACATTATGAACGAAGGAGGTTGGTATTTAAATACAAAGAACTATCACGTTTGTCTGCGTGTGATAAATAATAGGTGAAAGCTGACGTATTAAATTTTCTAGACATAGATGCTTACTGAAATTATGTGTAAAAGCTCTTCTATTCCGAAAACCATTCAAACCTATTTAGAATAGAAAAGGAAAATAGAAAACCGTTTTCCATCATTTTGTATAATGAGGACGTTCACATGCAAACTGAGTCATACAAACACCCAATCCTTTTTTTTTATTCAAACTTACAAACAATAATTCCCATGCACTAAACTTAACAAATAAGTAGTCGCCATCTTATACGACAAATGTCAGCATTCTATGGCTGTCTAAAAGTTTTCTGGTACAGACATATAGTGGGTTATTTTTCGTGTAGAAAACGTCGGGTGGTACACACGCTATGATTGCAGTATTGCATGACAGCGCTCCGACACCCCTACCCCGCCTAATGTGACGACAAAAAGACACGTATGTTTTTTAATACTCACAGCTAAACTGACAGGAGCGTTTTACTCTAATGTTGCAAAGAGGTTAGATGTTATAAAGTGTTGTAACAACCTTGGTTATGTTTTAATTACTGGCTGGAATAAGCAACTTTCTATAAAAAAGCTCTCTCTATTATGAAAAAAAAATATCTACTCATCCGATACAATTTTTTGTAACTGTTTGGAAAGCCTAACATTTTGTTCTTTTGAATTGGCTGTTTTTTTAATTAAGATGTCCATATTTACGAACGGAAGCGGTGTTGTAAATGTGATCAGAGTCTGCATAAGCACCTTGTAGAACAACTTTGTGAACATAATGATATTTGTTAACTAGTCCATAAGAAACATACTGATTTGTTAAAATCTGATTTAATTGAAGTAAAGTATCTTTTATTAATATCTGTTCTTTGATATAATGTAGGTGTGTTCAAAACATATTTCTTTTATAATTGCATTAACGGTCCACTGAATACAAATAATCATGTGTACTCATAACTAATTGAAAATAAGAAAAAATATATTTATGTCTACAGAATAAAAGAATTAATAAAATTAGACACAGTACTATTTCATTACTTACAAAATAAGCGCTCATTGCAAAATAACGTCTGTAAATATTTATTACAGCGCCATACTTGGGAATTCATGTTTATTTTAAAACTGCTACATTCAACTTAATCAATAAAAACTTTTTAACATAACCTATTCCATATTTGCGATGGGGAAATACATGATTAGAATTGTAAGCAAATTGAAGAGACATGTTGTCATTTTGTTTTTGATAAAACGTTTTTACGTCAAACTTAACGTTATGCACATTTCAATGAATAATTCTTTATTCGAATGTAGGCGCAGTATTCTATTTACGCAGCGGGCTCCATGCGTCAATAAAACTTTTTAAAGTAATAATTTAACTGGCAGGCTACATTTTAAAATTAATTTTACAATTCGAAGTGACATGTTGGATAAAGAGTTTAGTTTTGATAACACATTAATTAGCCAAATTCAAAAAAGAAATTTCTTTTTTTTTCCTCCAAATTTTAGCCTTTTTGGACATTGTGACTAACATACTTTGCCACCAAAAATGACGGAGACTTTTTGAATAACCAAAAACTTAAAGCATTTATGACTTTTGTTATAGTTTTACATCTATTGTTGAAAGCTAATACTTTTTAGTTTTGTTTTCCAGCAAACGGCGTTTATGTCACGTTGTTGTTGTGTACGTTACATGGCGTGATGCACTTTGTTTGGGCACGAATTAATTTAGCTAAGCATCCATGTAGACGTCTAGATGGCGCCACTGTTCGACTTATCTCCGGAGCTTCTTTACTAGATATACAGTTCAAAATTGTATCATTTACTTTTGTAGAATACATTATGTAGGGGGTTCTGATTAACATTTTTGTAGAGGGTAGTGAGAGACGAATAAGGTTTTATTTACCACACTTTTTGGAAACGTTGTTACAGTTGTTTTTTAAGTCAATTTCATTCGGAACTTATTTTGAGTAAGTAGGAATCATATCATGTAATGAACTTTTAGTATGAGGAATGTTTCCTTAATGAAATACTGATAAACTGCCATGACGATCTGCCTCACGAATCTTCTTTAGGTAAGTACCTAGTACTCATTTTTAAAAGGCTCAGTGATTGGTAGGTATATAAATTCTGCTTAAACGCTATTAAGCCATAAATTGTTCATCATATTTTCTTCTCGAAATTTGAATTAAACGAAAATCCTGCAAATTTATCTATTGTCGACAAAAATAAATCTCTTCACAGAAAATCTGTTAATCGATAACATATTAATTCTGGTTGATTCGGTTGTTGCTATCCGCTGCTATTTATTCAGTAACCGTTGTGCATAATCTTTATCGTTATTTATTAGTTCCAAACGTATTGATAGACGCACGGCAAATGTCAAGGAGTATTCAATTTACAGGTGCATAATCTCTGCTCGGATACGCTGGCGATTAAAGCATTAGTTATGCACAACTTCCAATAAACCAATACAATGATCTCTTCATATCAGGCGGTAGTGTACTAGTGTAAATATGGGATACACTAAAATAGACTTTAATCGTCTTGATAATGGAGGCGGATCACGATGACGTCAGATAGGAACGTGTGGAATAAGAAGACATGCAGCGACGATCCCAAATAATAATTAGGATAAGGGCAGGGGAATGATGATGATGATGAATGGAGGCGGAAATCTAAAAGACTGAATTTACAATAAGTCCCCGAAGTAGAATACAATTTCTACAAGTTAATAATAAAAAATACACGTTTTTCGGTATAGATTTTACATCTCGTGAAATAGATTTGTCATTTTATATCAGCCTATTGCCACCCACTACTAAATATAGACTCTCTCTTAAAGCTCACATCAGTAGGTACGCTGCCGGTCACGTCCCTTCCATACATTTCAGCCATTTGATCAGAACTTAGACCTCTAGCAATGCCATGTCTGTGAATTTCGAACGACAAAAGCAGAATATAAGAAACATAATTACGTGAATTGATCAAGGATGTAGAAACCTTGCACTAGGATTTTATAATATGAGAAAAAGCAAACAAAAAACTCATAATTCTTTGTCTAGACGAGCTAAACATATTAAAATAAATAAAAAACTAAATATTACGCAATTATTGCAATGTAATTTTTTTAATTCTCAACTATTGTTCAGACATTGTTCTAATAGTGATAAAGCGAAAAGATAATTCTATGTAGGTATTTTGTTCTCCGTGCTAAATGGCCTTTTGAGATCTCCCAAGTGCTGCACAAAACGCAAAACGAACCGGGAAGTGCTTAAAACTAGGAAATATGAGTTATTGCCCACAACTCATAAGGAGCTGAGGCTGGGATACCATATGAGGAGTTGTTGACTATATATTGGAAAGAATAACAACTTGCACTTCTAAAGCTGAAATAGCGTTATTTCTTCAACGAATCATCAAATTACCACTTTTGGCGTTGCAGTTGTGGAGGAGAGACACCGCTTAACGCTGTGAATGCTGTGTTACGCGTCCACAACTGTGATATTATAACCTTCAGATGTCGGGATAGGCGCCTTGAATGTTAAGAAAACAATTTCCGCTGCTTTGATAGGCAGTAGGAGTACTACGTATCTGTTAGATATAAACATACTAAATTGTGTAAGTATATACGGTCAAAGAAAAGTGGTCAGAGTATTACGAATCTACGAAAGCCAAGTCTGCTGTTAGGTAAATTTGTAGATGCATACCTACCTACTAAAAAGTTCAAGGAGAAAACTAAGGACTCAGTTTGACGATAATTATTTTTATATTTATTGCTTTACATCTGTTCTTATCTAATACCGTTTTTTTTTTTCATGCCGTAAGCAAAGAATTGCTGTGCCAATGCGTTAATTCAGTTATTGTTCAGTCATCAACAGCTCAATACCTCAACTACACACGTCATGACTCACTATTGCCTAGTTCATAGAGTTATATAACAACAGATACAAACAAATGTTATTAGGCATTGTCTCTAAGCGATTTGACACGTGTGAAGATCAACAAAGTAAAATAAACATAAATGTGTAATCACGACTCACGAACATAACACACGTCTTTTTTTAATAACATTGTAAGAAAATCGCACCTATGCCTTCACCGGTGTACGAACATCAAATACACGTACTTACATGAACTTTACAGATAACACTTGAACGCTTTCAAGGCAAAGACATAGCAATAAATACAACAGTCCGCTACTATACATAGTCACGCAAAAAAAACAGTTAAAGGCTTAACGCTGTACCAGCCGTTATTACATAGTTTTATTTAATTAGCATAACTATCCGATATTTGCGGGTCGGGCAATAGAAAATAATTGTATCGACCATTATTTATTTACGAAGCTCGGCTACCGACGACGGTAATTAGCGATTTGCATGTAGTCGATGGTCAATTAGTCGTCTCCGCTCCACTTGCCCCCTCTCCCATTCGTACTTGGCGCTGTTCAGACCGCGCGCCGTACCCCTAGCAACCGCCACAGAGCAGGGTAACAAGATGTCGAACACAGGAACAACATTCAGTACGACAAGGTCTTATATAGAAACGTTCACTGCTACATTTATCTTTCCCTCCGCTACGTTCTAACAAGGTTCGTAGTGTACGATTGTGAGCATACCGAAAACTGCCGGATTTTACGAGCACTTGCGACTTCTAACGACATTCGTCTCCCATTAAGTAGGGAAATAGGAAGGATAATTCCCGAATGCGCTGCAGTTTGTGGATTTAAGTTTAGGTGGTACCTACATAATGGATGGTGGGTTTAGACAGTTACTTAGTGCATAATACCTCGGTACCATTTATTGTTAAGGCTTCCGATGTAGATAGGTAGTGAAACTATTTGATTGAAAACAAAATAAAGATGTTAATTGAGTGTAGAGCATAACGATAGGTTACTTATTTTTTACCGTTTCCTCCATCGATTTTTCTGAAACCTTAAATATATGTATCAAATTACCAAGTAATTAATTTCATAAATCTGTCTCAAAAGTTATCTCGTCAATGCATGAGACGTTATGCAAGATCTGATATCGCAAACCCACATCATGCAGCGCTTTTTACGTAACCCATTGGTTCGGTTGTCACCCCTAATATTTTCATGTTAGTTATCTTCTGGTGCCAGTTTTATCGTAGAAAGTTAGACGAGTGAGGACGCCGCGTGTCGAGGTGCTCAGTGGCGCCATCTAGACGTCTACATTGGCGCCCCACTCGCCACCCGCTAAATTAATCTCGCGAGATCCAGCGGGTGTGCCGTCACTAACTGATAAACATTTTTTTTTCATCAAACATTAAAATATAAAGTTGTTTGGCGAAGAAAAAATTAAAACCGTCATTTCGGGTGATATGAATCATTTATTTCTTAGAAACTGTCAAACGATTAAAGCATTTGTACCTAAATAGTAAGAACTTGGTAGAGTAACCACGACATTTGCAAATAATAACATAAAATCAAAGCCTGAAACGCATCTTACTTGCACATTTACGAAGCTCGGTTATTTACAACAACAGCGTTACGTCAAGTAACCAGCTATTACGTTACACGTGTTTCTAATAAAATTTTATATTCACGCCTCTATTCTATTGGACTATAACTCTAAAAATATATAGGCGATTCTTATGCGTCGGTACTCGGAACGTTGACATCACAATGCATCTTACATAACGCTGTGTGTCATCCAGGATGTCCGATGGTTTATAGTATCGAATAAACTCTACGATTTGCTGATGAAATCACGAAATTCAAATCGAGTGTAAAAGTTATGATTTCGATTGTGTTTGTTACCCGATGTGTTGATATCAGGTAGGCATTTCAGTATCGTAATTGCCGTTTAAGTAAAATAAATTTTCATTTATTTTAGTCAATAATTTAATTCATTGAAAGTACTGTTTACTAACCCGACTTTCCTCTTTTTACCCATACTAGTTTCGTATCAGTTTTTACATGCCTAAAAAGGCGTTTCGATTAGAATTTTTTATACTGTTGTTTCATTATAGTGATGCGAATAAAAGAATGAAAAGTACATCTATTTAAACATGTGACTAGAATAAACAACATAATTATCTACTTCGGAAAGATCTACACTTACGCGTAAATGAAATGTTCTTTTGCCAACTGATAGACATTTCATGCCTACTGGCAACAATGACTTTTACGTTTCTAAATAAGTAAAAAAGTGGCTATCAAACATTGCATACACGTCTTGGGTGCCAAACAACAAATAAAACCTTTACTTTTAACTTACAATACAATACAAGAATTTTAAAATTCTGTTGTATAAATAAGTAGATATTCATCGAATGAAAACTCACACAACATATTTTTTTATACATAAAATATTAATTGGATAAATAATTAAGACAAATTTTCATTTTTTATACGTAGGTACTAGAGTAAAATGTGTGATCAATGCAACTTAATTGCATATTGCAACCCACAAACATAAGTAGTAACATTTATGAAGATTTCCGTGAAACATGGTCAGTGTGCGCATCTGTGCCGAGGTAGCCGAACTAAGGCAGGGTACGACAAGACTAATACTGTTTGAGAAAGCAACATTAGTTACAGCTGTCATTTAGTTACATTCCCCTTAATGTAAGGTCTCATTCGTAAGTTATATTATTATCATTACATCGTATAAAACAAAATCGACTAAAATTCTGTCCGGCGTTATGTACGCTTAGATTTGTAAAACTAACGCAATGGATTTTGATTCGGTTTTTCACAGGTATAATGTTTCAAGAGGAACGGTTTATATGTATTCATCAGAATTGCGCCCATGCGATACTGGGTGGGTCGCTAGTATTAATTAAAATGGAAGGTTGGAGTTACGCAACATTGCGTAACATTTTCAAAATTGAATGAATAAGCTAAGATAACTATGGTAATCTAATTTGTGGTTGTCGTACACGTCTTAGAAAAAAGCGATGGTTAATGCATTCGTAATAGTCACTATGTTTCTGGGGAATTGATAGTTAGTAGCAAAATACTGACTGTAGAAACTAATTACCTATTTACTATACTGACGAAAGTCCTATAGTTGAAAATATCAGACGAATACAAATGAGGCCACGAATGCGTCAGCATGAAGTTGACTGGGTCGCAGATGGTTTCAGGTTCGACCTACAGCCTATACATTAATATAGCCTGTAGAAATTACAAGACTCATTGTTTTATTCGCACCTAAGATTAAGTCACATAATTTAGCTTTAAAAATACAATTTACTATAATTCGTCCTCTGAACCTCTCTAGCCGACTGACATTTTTAGAATCGTTAGCGATCATTAACGCCAATCGAAAAAGCGCAAATTTATGGAGATGACAGTTCCAAGTCACGTGATATATCGAAACAAAATGTCATTTCCATACATTTGACCGTTATAAATTTCCATTGACGTAAACGATTGTAGAAATGTTACTTGACTAAAGGGGCTGATTACACAAAAAAACGTAACGTTCCCCGTAAACAGTTTCAAAGTTGGCCGCTTGGTTTAAGAGTAGAGTAATGTTGGAGTGAAGGCAGGTTCTTGCTGCACCTGCATCGATCAACGTCACAGACTCAGCTCGGGACAGAAAAGATTATGGGGAAAAACTGGACTCAGATTTTTCTTAGCATTCCCCGCTATGTAATACCAGAATTAATGATCTTTTTGTGGCCGTGTCTTATGACGTTACAGGCTTGTATTTTTATAAATGTATGTGGAGTATGCAGTTATAGTAATGGTGTTTGTGGTTCGGTTATGTATGTACTGATAGAGTTCATTTCATACTTATTTCAGGGTGATAAAATTACGCGGATATGTTGTTATCCTAATAGGTAATTGGTTAAATGATACGCAAAACAAAAAGACTGATGTAACAATTAAAAATCATGAAAAAAGTCAGTCATTTAGAAACATGAAAGCAGGAAAATTTTCCTTTCAAAACTAACTAAACATTCTGAAACCCAACAAAACCTTCAATGCTTTAAACAACCAAGTTCCCTTAGAAATACATTTCATAATATAATATCCTTTCTAATAACATGAACTAAATATCCAGACGTATTCCGTATAGGAGACGTTAATGTTATTAAACGTGAGGACTCGAGGGAGCACAGAGGACGCCGCCGTCATAGCACAAAGCATGGGCCAGCCACCGGGTCAGCTTTGACATCACAGGTACGGTCAGCAACAAAACTCAACTAAACAAGACAAATATAAACACAACAAATTGAAATAAAGCACTCGTACTATAAGTATTAAACAAAAGAATGTCGATACTGGAAATGTAATGAATTTTTTTAGAGACTTATTTTGGCAGCTGAACATTTATGATAGTTTGTAAATGTGATTTGTTTATAGTCTTTTTTTGCTGACTGTACGTTACTAGCAAAGACTTTGTAAACAGATGCACGATGTATGCTGCCCACCTCAAATCTTTAATGAGAACAGGTACACTAATATTCTATGCTGGGATATTCCGGAAAAGCTTTGCCCTGGTATATGTTTATTTATACCTAGATATGTTATTTATCAACATCTTATATAAGTGATATTTTATTTTACTTATATTTTATAGTTTAGACATTAATTACAAATAATATTTACGTTTGTAGCTCATAAATGAGTATGTTTGTTTAATGGTTTAATGAAGTAATTGCTGGCGCATAAAGAGTGTCTACTTCGTGTTTACTGAGTCATTCTAAATATCGTATATTAATTATTCATTTAAGATAAATAATTAAAATAAATAATTATAGTTCATGAAACAACAACCTAGCACCTATATTATTACTACGTACTATATTTGCCTTTCCAAACGTGACCTAACAGTCGAAATACAACTTTATATTTCAAAGAAAAGGTATACACCCACCACCTTATCAATGGAAAGTTCTCTATAATTTTCCTAAGCATTTTCTAGTTTTCTTCATGCGCAAGTTTCAATTTTCATCGTTCTCTGTAATCAAATTAAGTGCTTTATTATCTGCAATGCATGAGATATTATAACTCCGACACAGACCGGTGCATGCATTGTTTGAATTACGTATTGTTATTCAATTATTACCGTAAAATTTTATTGGTATAGGAAAAACATGTTTTACACCGTATTCTGTTATCTATTGGATAGTTCGTTCACCTTAGATTCTATTTTTTTTAAGGCTATGAAACTATTTTTTATAAGAGTATTTTTAATCTATTGCATTTTTTTTAATATTTTTTTTTAGTTCAAGCTACATGACACTTTAGATTGCTCTTTCTTTTTTTAAATGTTGGGAACGTCCAGGTGTCTTTTAATCGATTTAGTTAATTTATCGATTTACACAATTACAGTGTTTACTCAGTAATTCACTGGTTAATACATATTTTCTCTATCCAACAATAAAAAAATCTCACAAATATAGTAAGTAACAATAGAGCATCCTGTAGGGCACGGCAAAGGCAGGAGTAACAAGACAACGTAAGGCAAAGTATCTAAGGCAAGTATACTTCAAAGTACCATGAAGAAAACATCTACTACTACACATTAACGTAATTACACAAACTTCAAAGGACCAACCCTATCGACTGCTTTTACCTTTTTCAAGCCTTTTCCTTCTTTTTCTAGAACATTCGTTCGTTCGCCACGACACCGACCTCTTTCCTGGACTTTAAAAATATTTACAAGTAATACCTGCAGTTGTTTGTATGTGGGTTGTTTATCCGTCAGGCGACGCAGCCAGCCACGGTGTTTGCCGAGCACGGCGGAAAGAGGTGAAGCGTGTTGTCAAACTGTCGAACCCATGAACCGCACAAAAACTGCACGATGCACACTTTTGGGAAGAATATTGGTCATGGAAAGACTTTCTAGTGGTTTGTGGTTTGGGACAGAGTAAAGGTACATGACGTTGTTGACTATTGTGTTGTTAATATGTTATGGTATATTAAAATGAAACCTGTAATGTAGATATTTACTCATCTTCTTCATAGCGGATAAATATTGCCAGTGAACAAAGAAAGAGCCGCCAATGGCAGACCGCACTCATTCCCTGAATAATTTAATTTTCCATTAATATTATGGCAGTATACACAACGAAATACTAATTAAGACTCAATTTCCTACGAGTCCTCAACATTTACCTTTGTTAATTTATTTACGCGCAGACGATCTGACTCAGACTGAAAATCCTTTGCCGCTTTTAAACTTAATTCCTATTCACTTTATCAACTAAGCAAACCGTTTTAAGCCCACTCTTACATAAAGGAGCAACCAAACTGGACAACCCCGTGAGAAATCGTTTTAATACTCAAAATCCGCTTGGAGTTTCAGCGTTTAATGAATTACGTCGGGTGCAGCCTCCGGCGCAAGACGTGCATCGATCAACGTCGCACGCCCCCTCCCCGGTGGCACTCAGCACCCACCTCCCCCCTCCCGGCCCGCTCCCCGCTCATCCCCTCCGGCCTCCCCTTTGGATAGGCGCAGGGAGGACCACGTCCCCGCACTGCCCAAATAAAATATTCGCGCAGCGCTGCACTTGTGAGCTTACATGTGACACCCGTTGTCACGTGTCAAATCGACCTATGACGTGTAGCACTTGACAGATTAATATCGTACCCGCAAATAGAAACGACGTTAAAATATATGTTAGAGCTGTTTCAATAATGAAGCATATGTAAGTTCTTTACAAAAATGTATTTCTTTGTGTATCGTAATGAAGCAGAATAGAGTTTTTCCTTTGTTTCGTGTCTTGTACATATTACGTACTTATGTAACGAAGCACATAATTCATAAACATTTGTAACTTAACTTTTGTTTGTTAATCACACAATACTCTTGTTATGGAAGCCTTATACGGCCACATAAAGTTCCAGCAACTAAATACAAGCATTTAAGTTTTATTACTGAGTCAATAACAAGTGAAGTTAGTGCACTGAGTAAACCTTCGAAGTTGTATCAAAAGCTAACTTAAGTGAAAGTGCCGGCATGACCTTACAGCGAGTACCGAACTACTGTAAATTACTTTCTTACTCATTTTCACTACCCGGATTTTATTTAAAAAATATGTTTTATTCAATCCAATTTTCTTATCTGGTTTTATAGGTGCGGGCGTGAGATAAAAAGAGGTAACTGCAAATTCGCTTGCGCTCCTGTGTAGCCGGGCTTTCAGCCTGGGGCCGCTACGTTCAGTCTACGTGACGGTTCTGAATTATAAGAAAATGCATTTACGACGCTCTGCCGCAGAGCAGACGGCATCGTGTTTTCGTGCCTAGTACTACTCGTACCTGGGTTTTACTATGATTCACATGAATCTTATATCACGTACATGCTATGTTTTAGAGATCCGCCAATGTTGGATGGATTTCCTTTTTATGACATTTAGTATATTGTAATGAATGTTTATGAAATGAATGAAGAGTGAATAAGAATTGTAATATATTAAGGGCTAGCCAACTCATTTCGAATTATTTTGTGTTTTAAGTTATTTAGTTTTTGAGTCGAGCTATCAAGGCCATTCTTTAAACAAATGATTAGAAAAACATATGTAGGTACGTAAATTCGAGCCTCTTTTACGAACAAGTTCTGTATCAGTGGAATTAAATAAAAATAAAACATTTTAAGGACACAACATTTTTTAACTATTTGCGGCCTTACGGTTCTATGCAGAATTAAATGTAGGTTCGATCCCCAGCGCAGGTAAGTACCAATGTGACTTTTTCAATGTTATATGTACTTTTTTATTATTCTAAGACACTACTGTATTCCAAATATTGGAATCTGAAATCACCAACCCGCAGTGATCTAGTGTTGATATCAAATGCTCAAACCTTTCCTGCATGGGAAGAGGTCTGTGCTTGGCAGTGGGACATATATAGGCAGGTATATTATATATTATTATAGTGTACATTTGGAAATGTCTCTACTCCATTCCTAGAATCTAAAACTATCTATACTACTCCGAACATGCAGCTACGGTCGTAAAATCTAGACTAGCTTCAGTGGTTTACAGCGTCTGCAAAAATAACGTATAAAGTTCCAACACTCAAGGTTATTCCCGTTAAAGTTAATGAGTCACATTACACGGTTTAATTTCATAAATATTAACTCGAGAACTCAAGTTTTTTGACATCCTGACCTATTCGGTAATGCAATAAACATCTGAACAATAACAAAAACTGTACATGTTCTTATTTATTCATTTCGTTCAGGTAAATTGGAATAGTAATAAAATATTATATTAATATGTGGACAGAAAAAAAAATTGGTAGTTCACCTGTTCAATGAATGGTGCGGGTTCGAAGTTCGTATCAATGTTTGTACAACCGATTCATATTTTAAAACTTATATGAATGACAATCAAAGAAAATTAACATAATAGTAAAAATGCGAAAATTTCGAAACTGACTACTAAACTACATAAAACTTACATTGCAAGTCAAATAATAGCTTGTAAAATACAAGAATACACAAATATGCAATTGTGATGATCAATATCATTCCTTTTCGATACGGTCTATTTGCCTATTACATATTTTGTGTTAAATGTCAAAAGATTTAACTTTTTGTAGCGCTTCTGACTAGTGCCGAGTCTGAACTTGACGTATCTTACCTTTATTTTCATCCTGTGCAAACTTTTACTTAACTAGCAGGTAACTTCCTTTTAATTCACTGTTGTTAAAGTAAAACGCAAATTAACTAGTAATTTTTAGTCAAAGTAAATAAATTGAAGTTTAATTACTAAAAAAAAAATGCAAATATATTTTGTAAAACTGTAGTAAGGTTCTGAATTAAACCCGTGTTTAAACCGTTACCAAATAATTTGTGTAAAAAAAACTGAACTAATTCGAGTAAAATGTGTTCATACCAACCAAATACGTAATACTCAACGATCGAGCCTTCGTGCCCTTGACTTTTGTCCATGAAATCGGTCAAGGTTGTGTAGGGGAAGTGCGTGAAGGGTGCGTAACAACGGGCCTACGACAACAAGGGCGCACCCCCGAAAAGGGTCTTTGAACCTTCACGTCTGTAGGTCAGGGATTAGCTAAGGGCCCTGCGATGTTCCGTAGAGCGCTTGTAAAGCGTTAAAACAAACTTAATTGAAAAGTTTTTTTGTGTAGAGCGTAAATACTAATTAAATTGAAATTAAGATATGTGTGTTTAGACAGTTATCAACTCCTCATTACAATACAGAAATGAGAATAAAAATTAAGTCTGTGTTTTCACACAACCGTATGGGACGGAAGGAAATTAAATATAGTGTGAGAAAAACATACTCGTACATAGAAACTGGAATAAATCTAGTCTATTGAAAATAAGCATCAGACTTGTTAGAGAGACAAAATCCAAGTAGATTAGAGAGAAAGAGCTTTTAAATCATCAGTAAATTCAATCTTTATCCGTATATTTTACTCTCTTTCCTTTATATTTTATACTAAAACTAATTCCTCGACTAAAATAATACCAATTAACGTTGAACGCCGCCGGCGGACAGTCTAGAAAATCTATTGTGCGTAGGTATGCAACGCAGAGTTCAAAGGCTTTATTACACAGGCAAACCCACGCGGGGTAATGTACCCTCGCCTTTATACCGAAGTAAACTTTTATTATCACACTCACAAATGAAGATGCCAAACTACTCAACACTAGTGGTCCGTTGCACATGTTATAGCTATAAAAAGAAAGCAACAAGAAACTCATGGTTACTCAAAAATCTCCATATTTTACAATATTTATGAGAACTTTTTAGTCAGGGTAAGAGGGGTGAAAGACCTTTTTCTTAGTACATCAGTCCGGTAGGTTTCTTTTAGGGCTGATTTAGACGATCCAAAAAATATTGTGCGTGTTGCGACATTGCCGACGTTGTTCTAAATGCTACAACATTTTTGAATATTTTTAATACTAGAGTTGCGTGTCTCCGCAATGTGTTGCATCTCGTACAATATTTTCCGTATCGTCTAAATGAGCCTTTAGTCGCCCTTTGTACTAACGAAACAAACAACCACCCACGGACCGAGTCCATCATCTCTGTAATTGATACCAATAATAATAACAAAGAAGTTATTGTACAACAGAAGATCAATTTCACTAATAGTTTGTTTACGTTAAGCTGAAAACAATACATTTCTAAGTACTTTCAATTATTTTTGTTTGAGAAAATCTTATGATTAATATTTTTTAAGAAAGTCCTAAAAGTTGTTTTAGCATGAGTAGAACATTGAAACAAAGAAATTCCGAAAGTTTTTAATTGAATGGGTTAATGAGAAGAAGCCTAACAAACGGATCATTGTTTAAAAGAGTTTATGAGTGTATAGCATAACAAATTATAAAAACTTCGATATTTAGTTAAACCTAAAATAGCGCATGGCATATTGGCACACGCATATGCCGATGTGTTTCATTCTAATTACTTAACAGAAATGGCTGATTTAGATAAGATGTAGCCTCTATGTAATTGACATACCTGAATGTTCACTCGGCATGCAACGATCATAATTCCCTAACATAATTAGCTTCACTTACGATAATTACACAATCTATTTAAAAACTCAAAAGATTATGCTAGCGGGAAACTGTAGCAAGAAATGTATGCAGCTCACTTGCATCCGAGCTTATCGCATCTATCAACGTCCGAAGGCTTTCACGGAAGGCTTTGTTCGCACGGTGTGAGCCCCCTACCGCCCCCCCCCCTCGCCGCCCCGCCCCGCCCGCCCTCAGACGGTACAAACAACTTCAGCTAACTCCGACACCCGCCCAACTTTCTTTGTGGGTTGATAGCCCACCGAAATGTAGCTCATTTGTTAGTTTATGTAATCATAATGAAAATATGTTGTCTTAAAGTTTGTTGTTTTAGTTTTGACACGTCTTAAATTATTCGTGATCTATTTCAATCTCTGTAAATGAATTAATGAATCAAACAAACACATATTAAAATGCATATCGAATTAGTCTAGTATTTAATTATATGTGAATTGGAATTCTCATCTCAACAATGTGTTAATCGTCTGGCCTTAAACAAATAGCTTCTAGTAATAATAATAACATACCTTTCCACAACCCTCATTACATCAAAATAATACACGAACAGTCCATCATTACAAGCCAACAAAAACAGTAGCTATAATTACGTATAGCATAATATATTAGGTTTATTCGAAAATACTGGTATCTTGAACAAAAGCTGACGCACGGTGGTAAGTGGAGGGTGCATCTGAGCGGAGGGCGGCCATCGATCAACGTCGCCTCGCCGACCGATACTAATGGGAGAGACCAAGCCGTGAAAACCTAGCCTTGCAGCCATGTGGAACTAGGGTTTAACGAGAATTATATATCAAATTATATGTAACGTGGTTTCGGAAGGCGATTGAATATAGTTTGTACTTTGTGTGTAGGCTGGTTGTGGTGTGTGTTATATGATACTGGAAGAATTAAGATCCTTTTGTTGACAACTCTAACATTTTTGGTCTTTATTTATTATGGAAAAACACCTTTGTCTCTTTCTTCGGAGATAATGCTGAATCTGAGAAACCATTGTTACGTGTTGAGTAAACCCATAGAGATTTTTTGTCGATCTATTTGAGAAACCGGTGTAATGTGTAAAACCTTTAAGTTAGTAATAATACCAGCTCCCATTAAATCTAATCCATATTCACGTCAGTGCTACTAAGGTCATCTAAGTCAATAAATGAACAATAACGGTGCTAAACAACATCAGAGAACATTACGTACGATATGAACACTTGAAGGTGTATACTGTATGACATAGTTCTACAGGCATACCTTGTTACGGCAATAAAGCTAATGCGCTTTAGCGAAGCCGTTTTGGATGCGGCGGGAGCGGGCGTCGCGAGCTCGCATCGATCACGCCGATACTATCGCCACCCACCGCCCGAGACCACACAAAACAACCGAAACTACCAAATTAATACATATCATTATTACTAGGTATAATACAGGAATTAGGGTAAACTTTGATTTGGATTTCATCACCCAGAAGTTTATGTACGTTTACGTATCTATTACGTTTGGTGTTAAGATGTTTTTATTTTAGCCTAATTATTTACTCGCTCTTAGCATGTAAACTTTTTCTATCAAACGTCCTTATTTGATTGCTTAATTCGCTTTTTATTAGATTAGATAGATACTTTGATGTTTTTTTTTACTTTAAGATGCTCCTTCAGGAAATATATCTTTCCAGTTATTATTACAGATGTGGCGTAGCCACTTACATCACTACTTCCTACAATCTATATTAGTCGTGTCCTACCAAATATCACAGAAAAAAATATTATATTATTATATGAAACATATTGGCTGCATAAACTAGAAACGTTTCAGATTGTCATTAAACAAAAAGCCATCAGAGGATCACCACCAAAACAGTAGCAGCGATAAGGACGGCGCGGCGACTGGCGAGTGATCGCGAACTCTCTGTCAAAGGGATCAGCAGTTCTCCGCGAACGTTTCATCCTTCTACGTCGGGCGGGCGTTTAATATCCGAACGTAGCGGCCGTCTCTGCCGTCTTTTTACTGCACGCCGAGCGAAAAATAATTGATCGATTCCACCATTCCACACCGGGCTTAATGGCGGTATGACGTAAAAGGAACGCGTACAGTAACGGATGCGGATATTCTCTTTCACCTGCTTTGAAATTTTGAGGAACGTATCACGAATCCAATTTGGTTGTAAGCCAATGAGATTTTTTTGCTGCGACGGTTGTGTTACCTACTTGATAGATGAAACTCATCAGCTTGCTTTATACTGTTTTAGAAGGTACTCGTAGTTACTTTGAGCATACGTTTCTATTGACGATACAAAGCTTTGAAAAGGAACTTTGGTAGTAGTACCCATTTTCGAACAAATTAGCAGTTTCATATTTAGGAGTATCTATGAAACTGTTTATCTTGTCTATACTTTGCAAAACGGTTTCATCATCGTGAATCCGTTTCGGAAAATATAGGTGTCATGACTGGCATGTTGGTCCAGTGCTTAGTGGCCCTGACTGCTATACCAGAGGTCGTGGTTTCGATCCCCACCCAGGACAAATATTTGTGTGATGAGCACGATCATTTGTTCTGTGTCTGTGTGTAACTTATATATAATATGTATGTATTTAAAACTAATAAGTATGTTTATCAGTTGTCTAGTATTCACCATACAAGCTTTGCTTAGTTTGAGACTAGAAGACGTTGTGTGAAAGTCGTGGAACATCATATTATTGATAGATACAACAAACAGATATTTTCGTCCAACAAAATCCAATATCAAACGAAGCATATTCCGACGTAGTTACTTTGTAATATCTAATGTATTTTCTAAAACTAATACCGCTCCCGTCAGTAAGATATGATCACTTACATTGTACACAATCCTGTCCGTTCAGTAAGTTTGGATATTTGGAGGTTGTTATCCCTACACGATATATTGGCAGACACACTGGCTTTGGGCGCGTTGTTTGAAGTGAGAATTCACAATTTGCATTTAATACCTTGGGAACTTTGAAGCTTGGGAGCCGGTTACTATGTTACCTTTGCATAGCATGCATATCTTAACCTGAACTGTTCAAGCATTATGTTGTTGTGTATAGTTTTATCAATGTTTACTTTGGGAATGCTTAACTAGGTTATAGATTACAAGCAGGGGTAGTTGGTTCGAAATTATTCGGTATCGTTTAAATGCTCGTATGAAAGTTGCATTATAATATTTTCTACTAAAAAATAATAATAAGTCCTTCAGATTACCAAAAAACGTTAGATACATATTTTTTTTTTATCGAATCAATCAAAATACTAAGATATAACACATCAAAAATGGTGAATCGTAGAATCGTATGGAAGAAGGGGCAAGTAACGTCGCTTGTCAATAAAAAGTGAACTGAGAGTGACATCACACGAGATTTCAACTTGTTTTCTTCATTTTTTATTTACACAATAAAAACAAAAGAACCTCCGATAGTTTTTGTTATCTATCTCACAATCTAATTAGTTTTGATAAGACAAGTACCCATCTGTTAGAGTACCGGCTAGGGCCCAAATCTTAGAATAGATGTAAACTGTTTTATATACAATATTTAAAGCACGTTCGTATATTGGACGCTGTTTCTTTTAATACTTTCCACCCTTTACGCATTCATTTTGCAACTTTGTTACAATAATAAGTACCGTGTAATAGGGGACCACCCCATTCCATTTAATATAAACTGTTCCTTTAAATTGTTACTGAGACGTTCCTTAGAAACAACTTAAAACACCTTGTCCTCTTTGAAATTCTACGCAGCATTGCAGCGAGAACTCAATACTTATTCACAACGCATTCTTATAAAACCTCCATAATATGATGACTTTTTTTCTATTGGTATTTCGGAAAAAACCCTTTTAAATTAACTTTCATCTTTAATGAGAAAACAGATGAATTAGTTGATATTTTCACATAAACACAAGCGTGATGTAGTCAACACAAAAACAGATACACATTAAAAATATATTTCTTTTGTTTTTATCTCTACCAATACTTGAAACTGATATCATTCAATAATTTGTTCTGGGCAATTAGGAATCCCATGATTCATCAAAGGTACATTCGACTTACAATTTTCAGTTATTACAATAAACATATCACTTATATTGAATAATAATATTAGGATTTGAAAACTAGTTTATTCAAAGCAGTAATTTGTCTAGTGAGTGCACAACCCGAATAAGAAGAAGCAGAAAGCCTAAACAAAAATCCCGACTCCACCATCGTGTCCCGAAAGACATTATTATGATCATCTGTAATTCATTGTCTAACAACTTAAGAATATTCCCCTTATCTGCATTCTAACGCATTAAGAAAACCATTTTTTCTCCAACTATTCAGTGAACATTAATTCCAGCATGTTTTCATCCGAATACTACATTCCTGATGCACTAATATAAAATTCCATTGGAGGAATTACTCCAGGGCAAGACAGATGATGTAAAACGACTGCAGCAAATGCTTGGTATGCCAATAACACAGATTAATTCCTCTCTACATCTTAGAAACTGAGAATTAGACTGTAAGTTTGAAAGGGAAGAGATAATATTTTTGTTTCTTTATTTCATGAACTATAAGATCCAGCGGACTAGGATTAAGATTTACTGGCAGTTCTACACAATGGTAAAACTTGTTGAATGGTTGATTTACGTATTTAATTCAGAATTTTGGTCAAGTCTGTAATCCGTACATTATAAAACGTAGTTTTTCTAAAGTTGTAAATGTTTTGTTTGAATTATATCTGGAACAGCTAAGCAAAGTATTATTTAAAAAACAAACAGGATGCAAATTTTCTTACTTAAAAATTATTATAACCCAACCATGCCTAATAGGACTAACTTATTTTTCAATTATTAATAAATGCGAGTTCATCAATCACAAACGTCTCGTTTATAGACAAATCTATAGACCTTTAGCTATCAAAACGTGCCTAGGTAAATGTTATTACACTTATAGTTATTTGAAGCCGTCCTAACACAACGCTTTGACCTGACTATCAAAGGTCGTCAGTCTGAACTCAACCATTATTCTATTGACGTAAACCCACACATATTTTGGCTAAATATATCGCTTTTGAACGTTGTCTCTGGATAATATTTTAGCTGACATGTTGAGTTTCACTAAGAGTAACGATTTAATGCATTGTATTTGATACTACAAAATAATTGCCTAATTGTATTTCCACAATTTGTCAACTGTCTTTTATTTTCAGGAAACAGCAAATCTTTTCCAAACACATCATCATAATTTATTCTGTATGCTTTATCTAAGCATCTAGGAACATTACGGCTGAACAGCTGTTGTCTCTCATAACAAAAGAAAGTACTTCCAGACCTAAGAAGTATACAATACACACATTTATCGGCATCGTAACTAGCTAGAGTGTAGTAGCCAAGATACGCGGGCTAACCTAACCTAGGTCGGGAGCCAGGGGCCTTTTGAGATACGGGGCATTGTCGGGCCATTGTCAGTGAAACAATGGCCATTTCAACACTTCACAATAGCGCGAGTTAGCTCCGTGAAAAATTAACGCGCCCAACCTGCGTGCGATGAACGCTCCTACTAGCTTCCGCACTCGTTTGACTGTTATTCCAAGTTTAGGTTAAGTTATAACGGCTTTAGTAGTAGTTTTAAAGTTTATTAGCAATAAAAAATATTAAAAGTTGTAGTACTGTCGCCGAAACCTTTAGGTTAGATTTATTGTGGTTATGAAAATTGCGTGTCTTAAAGTCGACATGTCAGTTTATTTAAGGCCAATATTATTTTTTTATTTTGTGTCTGGCATTACCATAACACTGGAATTTTATAATGTATGAAGTATAAATATAAATACGAAGTAACATAATTAAAAAAAAAACTTTATAATTAATATTAAAACAGTCTTGCAGAATAATGCTTTGAACTCTGTTACAGTTTTTGCCTCCATGCTCATGTAATACTTATATCAATATTCCTAGAAAGTTTGGAATGTGCCCTTTAGTGACATTTCTTTATGTGTAGGTTAGCTGTTATAAACATAATATCTTCACAGCTGTCAAAAATACATATAAGTGTATAATACATTAGCGTGTTTATATAAATACAGGTGTTAATGAACAGCTCTAATTAATTTTAAGTTAAGTTGGTTCTCTCGCTCTTTTATCGACTGTTAATCCATCAACATTCCCCCCGCCAGATGACTAAAAAAGGTGTCCGGGAAAGACTGGATGTGGACGGCGGATGATCGGCACAAATGGCGCATATTAAAAGAGAGCTGTGCCCAGCAGTAGACAGTAGAAGGCTAATAGATAATGATGATGAAATACATCCTCCGCTTAAATCCATACAAAGTTAATTATCAATAACAAAGACCTCGGATTCCCGCAAACGGACTGTCTCTGAGCCTTTCTCGCCACACTATGATTAAATTAAGCGACAGGTCAGTGATTCCAGCAAATTAAATAAGTATTAAAGCTCACAATATCTGAAATATCGATGCGATAGTGCCGTTGCGGTCTCAATACAGCCCAATTAGTCGGAGCAGACTTCCGCACGTTTTTGCCCGGCCACTAATAGGCAAGATCTCAGTCAGAAGGCGTTTACAACACGCGTCGAAACGGTGCGTGATATGCATGAGATTTAAATGTCACTTGCAAGACAGGTTTGTGCAATATTCTGTTATTGTTGTAACGGTTTTTGAATGATCGGTGCTGTTTTTTGAGTGTGATATAAAATATACATATACTCTTATGTTAATGTCTTACAATGTTCTAATATTTGTGTTTGTTTTAGAAGAATATTTACAATTGTTGCAAACTTGCGATCACATCTTAGTTTATTTTAGTATGCATTTGCATAATATTTTCGGACTTCATAATTACGTTTTACTTCAGAAGCAAATCCAAGTCAATTTAATAAAAATTACCTACGTAACTCCACAGCTCACCAACACACGAACTCTACCCTTCATACATGCGTACTTCATTCCCAATCACCTCCTTATTTGGTCACAGACGATATGATGCGATCCAAGTCGTGAGGTCTAAAGCGTTCCGAGGGTAGTAAGGTATTATAGGCTCGACTCAGCACACAATTACGCAGGTCAAGCGTGCACTCGCTTCGTAGTGCCACAATTCACAAAGCTAACGCCAGATGACTGTATACCTAGGTATGTATGTATCTATTTATAGTAAATCTCCTTTCTAGAGCCATCATTATTTTATGTTATAATTGCTTTGACATTTCTGAAATGATTCATTCGTGATTTGTGTGACTGGTTTTCATGTTCAATTGTATTGTGTTTATCTGTATGATTTTAGGTACGTAAGAGAAGTTTGCCAACGAGCTATGGTGCGCAGTACATTGAGAGCCAAAAACACGGACCAAATTCAAAATTCTATACTATGCTCCCAGACCCTTTATGATGTGGAAAACAACGCGGCAAAACTGAGGTGGGACTGGGCAGGCCATGTCTGCCGAATGACGAAAGACAGTTGATCCAAAATAACATCCGACTGGAAGCCAAAATATTTTAAACGTTTAAATGTAATTCGGAATCCGAGCAAAATACGCAATATTTTCATTATTCAAAGATAATAACTATTCAACCACGTAATGTTTTTAAGCTTTAAATAAAGTTTAATGAGCAGTCTAATAAAAATCTAAGCATGTGTTCGTGCTTCCATAAAAAGTAGACCTATTAAAATCTCTAAGCAAACACAACCATAATTAAAGAACCCGTTAACCAATAACCCTAAATTATACCTTCAGGTACAGACAGCTTAATCTCCAAACACATGACAGTAATATTGCTTTACATGCCAACAAACGCAGATTTCCTCATTTCATATTTTATAAGTTAACATTTTGTTCACCGACTGACGGCTTTAATAGACCTTCGTGGCATTCTTCGTGGGAAAGCTAAGCAGTTCTCAGTTATCTATCTAACGTCATAAACGCCGATCCATTTCACTTAACTGTAGCGTACGCGTTTAGTTCTTGAAATATGCAAAGCGCACTCACGACCGACCCGCGTAATAGCGCGTGAGATGCTTACAGCTAGTGTTGCCAGCTCTTGACATCCGAAAACCCGGACAAAAGGAATTAAAGAAGTTAGGTTAAGTCCGGGTGTTGTGCCGCTATTTCGGCAACGCGCTATGCTGAGTTACCTGATTATGTGGAAAAAGCCACCTAAATAATTTTGTGTGTTTATATAACCAATGATAAATCTTCAAACTAAAATGGCTAATCAGTCACACTGTGAAAATGTATAAGTTGATCAAGCGTTTAGCATAAAGGTGTACTTGAAGATTGACTTCAATAGCCAAAGTTAGCTCGTGAGAGGAACATCGGCGACGAATTCGATAGATATTGCGATAAATAAGACTAAAGAGGTTTAATTCATGTACACACAGCGGAAAAGGGGTTTTATAAAGGAATTTTGGGACACCGCAACAAATTATTGAAACTCCGCATGGTTAAGAAAGTATCCAGCCTTATTTGGTTGCCTGGCAACGCTACTAACAGAGCTCTAAGCTGCGAAATCCTAGACTCATCGCGTTGCCGCCCATACATTACGAGCTATCCTTGATGATACACTTAACTTTAGGATATGTTGGCTAAATAAATTTAAAATATGCTCCATTAAGAATGAACCGTAATGGATCGCGCGACAAGCGTGCATGTCCAAACTCCTTTTTTAAATACAGCTAATATGATGCCTCTATATTTTAAACAGGCAGATGTTTTTCCAATTCTTACACCTGGCAGACAAAGATAAAAGATTGGTAATCAATTTTAGGCGTACCTGAATTAGAATTATTATCTCTCGCTTATTCAAAAGTAAAACTTAACTCTCTTCTAATTACCTCTCCAATCATCACAAAAGCTCTCATTTCAGCTAAACTACATACATTCGGTAACTAACACCCCTAATTAGACATTGACAAACTCCTAAACAAAAGGCAAGGAAGTGAGAATACAATAAATCGTAGCACATAAATAAGGAAAGAGCAAAGTTCTCGTTTGTATCACGCACGGCGTGGCGTGGCGTGGGTGCCGCTCACCGATACGTCTTGGATATAAAACAAATAGCGAGGCTGCGTCGGCGCTGCGTGCGTCGTGACAAGACCGCACACCCTGCGCGCGCGCACGCCGCCCGGGACCCACACTGACGTATATGCTAGACACTGAATAGATTTCGTTTGTGCACTATTTATGATGTGTGTTTATTGTCAACTCCGCAGTAAGAAAAAATTACAGGTAAAAGTAGAGTCATATTTAATTACGGTTCCCAACTGTTTACAAAAGTTTGCGGACTCAGTCAAGTTTCATAGGGATTATAATGTGTCTACTCTGGACTCTGTAGAAAGAAGATGTATCCACATCTTCTTATAGTGTTAAAAGTAATAAATGAACCAGATTTAAAATAAGGCAACTTAAAACATTAAGGACTCTACAATATGGAACTTACGTTAACAGGTTCCTATTTTGTTCAAAACATTCAAATCAAGCAATTAAAACCAAAACAGTAATTTATAATAATCTTTAATATAAGGTACGTCCAAAGCAATAAATAAAATAAATTAATAAGCTCACTACTCGGTAGTTAGGATAGTCTTATCGTTGCCTGCGTCTGCGCACAATATACGACTGCAGCCAGCGCCTCGGGCCCAAATAAAATAATATTTATTTAATTCACCAAGATGGTTATCTGTTAACATTACTATTTATGCAATATAGATTGCACTTGTGTTATGTAATCTTACAGATTTATGTGTAACATGTATATCCAGATACTTTATTTACGCGCTTTGAGCAAGACTTGCGCAAATACTTTTATATTTTTGAAGCTATTTAACTCTGAAATTCAATAGTCGACATAAGTTTAGTTTTAAATGTAAATAATTTTTGTTTAGTATAGTTTCTGTCACACATTGTTGTGTACCTTACTCGGTTAATAATGACGGGCACTTTTCACACATTTCTTCATAACTATTTCTAATTCTATTCCACAAGGTAACACAATTATGAATCGTTCCAGATTCTAGCTCTCAGAATCCTTTCTCGTTGATCCTAAGAAAATTAAAAGAGGTTCTAGGCTTTTCTCCGTATATCAGTACTTCGTAAACTACAAAATGTCCTCACACAGTCTTGCAAGCAGAGGCCGGAACTAAACTCCATTAAATTACCTGTTCCTCCCCAACGGAATAACATTGCAACTTAATCAACTAATTTTTACAACATAACTTCCACGAATGGGTATAAGTATAGGTACGTACATATATTTCTTTGTACATTTTTTCTCAACAATACTGCTTCAATTAAAGCTTACATTTTGCGTGGTTATGCGCGTGCACCGATGTGCGATAGCAGAAGGGCGTGGAGGGCGGCGCGGGCGCAGGCCCACGTAAGACACCCACGCTCCATGCTCCACTGTGCCTTATAAACGTTATGATATTACCATACTGAGAATTTACATTTTTACTTATTTACTGCAGGTGTATATAAGTTTCTCTGTAAGTATGTAAACAAGGTATATTAAGAAGACAACGTCAATTGTGAATCTAATGTTCCTTAATAAAGTTAATTCGAAAGCCTGTTTTTACTATTCAATAGTTTATATTCAAATAACCTAACGACTATATAACAATTTCTGATAATGAACTTGATATTTTAGAAAGGTTTCTTAATTTCTCAGTAAAATGTAATAACAAATACTATACAGCCTATTTGAATACAAAAATCATAAAATAATTATATTAGCGACAGTAGAGAGAGCCTCATGTTAGGTACGCGAATATGTGTCTTTTCCAAATCCAAACCTCGAATCCGCGCTAATTGGCTCGCATCTATTGTTTTCCTCGTAAATGTCTCTGTCGAGTCAAAGATATAATGAGTGTTTTTGACACCGCATTAACGATGATCGAATGTATGACAAGTGAAAATCACAAAACTCAACAAAAAAATTTGCCATACATTTTAGTGATTCGATCAGTGCTAACGATTGTTAAATTGTCACCTGTTTACAAGTTCTATTTAGAACGACATATTAGTATGTTCTTGCGTCGTTAATATTACACGAAACTATAATAATGTTATAGGGTTCAAACAAAAACATTTTATTTTATACTAAAAGCTAAATGAAACGGGAAGTAGCTACTTTCCAAATCATACGTGAGTTAATACTTTTACTTTTTCCGTGTGGTGTCCGGATATAAAGAATAGCACCACCCCATATCCTCCACTGGGTGTCGTAAAAGGCGACTAATGGACCTTAAGACCCAGTGCACTGTACCAAGCACCTTGGGTCACCCGAACGGTGGCGGGTAAACAACCAACAATCGCATTCCCAAAGAGGGTTAGTGTCAGGCAGGCGGCCGACTATAAAACCATAGCCAAAACTTTAAGCAACACGTCTAGAGGACGTGTTGCGCCGACCCCAAATAAATAATTGGGATAAGGGCAGGGGTATGATGATGATGACGTGAGTTAATACTTTTGCAGTAGAGCAAGCGGCTCGCTTTACCCCATTGTGGACCAATTAGTTGCTCGCGCGTTCCTATTTGTAGTGGCCATTTAAACGCCAATTTAAACCTCCACTTGGTTTTGTTAATCTAATAACATTTATTTTTCTAGCTTCCTTAATAATGTAAATTAAGTGCTCGGTGTTTCTCCACTGTTTACTGCTTTAAATGGTCAGCGAATACGTACGTGAGTTTTTCTTTCACATTTTTGTAGACGTCGTTTTAGAGATATGTAATAAATGCTTTCGTTTTATTAATCGAGCTATGCTGTAATAACAGAGGTAAAGACAAAGGCTAATAAGGTGAAGAATTCTAGATAAAAAATATATGAGTAATTCTGAGCCAATAGGATGGGATATAAAAAAGACTCGTAGAACATCAAAGAGCATCGAGTATGCAAAATAAAAAATGACAATACAGACACAGCTTTTTAATCTCTATGTGAACTGAGATAGCATTCTTTTCTAATAAAATGTAATATTCTTTTTGCGTTGTGAGCTTAGCTCTGGACTGCAGTAATTTGATTAGAAAAGTATTCAACGAAGGGGAATATATTATTGTTAGGTTTGTTGCTTTAAATATTTTTCCAATAACGAATACATTAAAGGAATGGAGTGAAATTCAATAATATATAGTAAGCCTCCTCTAGTGAAATATTGTTTGAGGTCAGTCAATTCTACTTCTCATATCATTTTTAATATCACATGCTTTTTTTTTTCAATTTTCTAACTTCATAAGAACCTTTAACCTTTACCTTTTTAAAGTTCAGATGCTGATTATTTTATATTATTTTTACACAGAATATGTGGTTTACGATTTAATATCTTACGGCCTAGATAGATTTTCACCTTTCATAACCATTCAACATAATTATATTATCTATTGCATGAGTATGTAATAACAGACATGGATAGCGCTCAGGAACATAATCTTAATTTTATTTCCTACAAATTGTTATGATATACATCTTTATTAGATAAACTTAAGCTTGAAATAGGCTCCTAAGGCCTAACACCACGTGTTAACGTTCTGGAAGCGAGACAGCGCTATACACGGCTTAAAGCGTCGTCTCTTTTCCACAAATACCTTTCTTTTTTAACGAGATGTTGGTAGGCCTTCTAGTACTTAATTATCTGTTTATTGTTCTTTATTTTTCACAAGTGTAAAACAGTTTATGTAATATTAATTGGAATACATCACAAGGTGATTAAAAGCCATTAAAAAAATTCAGTATCGCTTATCAGCCTGTATCTATATTTTTATACTTAGACAAAAAATAAAATAGTAATGGTTATCTTATGAAATACAAGTAGGTATATTAATAGAGTTGTGCAGAAAATTTAAGTTATTCAAATACGTAACTATACCGTAACTGTACCTATAAAATGTATGTATCTTATATTATAAATCGAATAAATTATAATTATTAGTTGGTAGTGGTTATCAAATGAATTGCAAATAGTAGTAAGCTGATTTTTTTACGAAAGGTAATAGAAAACTGTATGGACTTCCAAACAAAAACCATTCATTCATTTTCAAACCCCAAACCCAAAAAAGTAGCAGCCTATTAAATAAAAAATAAACGAGCCGGCTATAAACCTAATTTACAAACCTACTTCTTTTAAAATGTATGCAAAAGTAGTTAAATATTAACAAAAAAACGAATAAAATAAAGCTTGATTATAACCTTGTTAAAGAAAGATACATGCTGGCCATAAAAGCCGTTAGCGTTTAAATTGCGAAGCGGCTGCCCCGACCGAGAGGACCATTACCCGCGTTTGTACCATTCGGCAACAATTAGCTGATCTATGAGCCAGTTTATAGTTTCTCGCTTATACACCTACATATACACATTATGCTCATAAAAACCCACCATTGAACAAAACAAATGTAGCTAGAACATTTGTACAATAGTGTCTTTCAGAGTGAACTATTATCGTATATGATTTATTGCAACACGTTATTACGAAACGTATCTAAAAGTCCAAACATCAGGTCTCAAGTGGAAATATTACCTGGCGTTTTATATCCCCTAACTAGATAGTCTGATCCTCCAAACTATCAAGACATCACGTTTTAGTGTGTGGTGCGCAAAATTATTGGTAAAGCACCAGTTATGTGCTCAACAAGATTTGTATACGTAACTCTGGTAATGGAAAGTGTTTTCCGCGTATACGGAAATTTATTCCTTAAATTATGTCTCATTGACTTTTGTAAAGAGTAATGTTAGATTAAAAAATAATTAAGCTGATACACTCAGTATTTTACAGACTGACATCAAACTTTCAACTCACAAATTCATTTTTTTTTGTTGAATGTAACATAACTTCATATTCGTTCTGAAAGCTTCGAAACAAAGTGGTATTTTCACAAGAAAAACACGCTACACGCCTACTATTAGATTTTCGACCATCAGCATCCATCAAACTGATGTCTGACCGAAAAGCAATCGCGTTCCTAACCGCCTATCGAACGCAGCTAACATAACTGCAATAAAAGTTCGTTATACAGATAAATCGTATTATTTCAGATTCTCTATCGGTGTCCATAATAATCGGCGTCGAATCATAGTGCGTCGGAAAACATAAACCATAAAATCCCGTTGAAACAGGTGTTGAAAACATTTTATAATTTCATGATCAAGTAAAATTTAAACGATAAATAAATTATTACCCTGTAAACCTACTTTAAAGTTTCACACCATTATAAATGACAATACATAGCCGAATACTTTAGCAAAATCATTATTAAGAAATTAGATCTTATTCCACTATCAAAATGTTGTTGACCACTGCAAGTTAAGATTGCTGTCATCAAGAAAGTTAGTTGTTCGTCATCTGGCAATCAGTATCGCTTTAGTGAGCGCGGCCTTGTCCCAACTGAGATGTTCTTTGATATGAAAGAAAACTAGCATCAACATTGGGAATACGATGTAGCCTTGCTCTACATTATTGACTTAATATTCCCTTACGACAGTTTGGCATTGAATTCGTATTTTTTTTTAATGTTCTCTTACCGACATCTAGAGTAAAGATCGATATTAAATTTCGAACAACTTACTTCTTTTTTGTTAAAAAAAAAACAAACTGCCAGTTTCAATAAAAAAGTATTTTCAGCCAGTCTTTTCTTCGAATTCGAAAAACATTGTTCACAAACACACTAACAAAAAAAAACAACGTATGTATGGCCAGTAACAAAATATTATTAGAAAATAGAACACCAAAGAGGAACGAGCCGACGTCGTGCTAAAACAAACTCGGCCTGCAGCTGTGGGCGGGTCCGGCGCGATGGTAAGGCACGCGTCCGATCTCCTAGATTATTTCGCTATAACAATCGATGCACCTTTGCGAAACCAACCCGTTCCTACCCGGAATACTCGGGCACCCGCTAACTATGTCGCAGCTTACAACCTTACGCCGATAAGTGTATAAAACTGCAATAGTGAGAACAATAATGAATTTAAATAGCTACATCAATTTCAATTGTTATTGTTGTTGGAAGTAAGTATTTAAAATAAAAATATATTTTTATCCACCCCTAAAGTAATGGCTGAAATTCTTCGAATGAATTCTATAAATTACAAAACAACATAAAAAAGACTACCTATATCAACACAAGTTAAACCAAGAAAAATATTGTTTGCTTGAAAACTGCCCATGGGTTCTAAGCACAACAGTTTTTCGTGAGATGAATTGAACAGCAATTGAATTATTTACTAAATGTAAAAACAAATAACCATTTCATTGCTATTTATGATTATAAATGAAACTAAGCAATTTATAATACGAAGTAAGAACGTATATTAATTGCAATGTCATATTAAGTTTTACGATAGCTGTTCATTAATTGAACAAGGTTTGTCTGAACATAACATTTTCTTCATACAAATGTAAAATGCAAATCTTACAAGACAGTGGCTTGCGTAACAAGTCAACCTACAACTTTTGTTGGCGCTTGTTTTAATACCTAATATTAAAGGCTGTCTAGAAATGACAGTTGAGATGATAATCGTTTGGCGGCCACTCGAGTGAACCTTGCGAAGTCATTTAATTAATTATAACCTCACATTTGCTGATACGCAAGTATTAATCCAGTGTGGCAAGCAAAAGGAGCTAAGTGCAATCACTAATCAAGATGCAGGTGCCTCCCAGGTGCGTTCCAACACTCATTTAGTTAAGTGCACCTAGTTTGAACGTCGTATCACCATTTGAAGTAAACAAAATTAGCGTTTTGAACACTGTTTACCTGTTAATTAGCAATCTGTCTATGTCTAGCGCCAGCTCCGCAGCTATATTTCTCTGTTCAACATATTTAAACTGAATAATTTAATTTTAATAAGTATTTGCTTGTAAAGATTAATCGATAGGTAGGTGTTACCTGTTTATCTTTATTTTTTATGCCTTAATGGACATTACTACAGCGCCGTCCGACATGGCCACGTCGTGCCACAACTGCTCATTTTATAAGCAATGTGCATTTATATTTAGATACTTCTTTAAATAGTTTTCTATTTATGTTTAAACAATAATTGAAAATGCTCAACATATGGCCAGCATTTATGCCTGTTCTGTTTTAATTTATGTTATGGAAGTCACATACTTAGAAATTAAAATTGTGGCCAGGAAATGATTATATGTGTTCAAGCTCCAACCAAGTTCTGGGAAACAAAGCTTAAACAATTTTAAAATTAAGCCGTCTTGAAAGGAGTGATGAAGACGTTCCACAATACGTCAGCCGGGAGTCGTGTGGAAATCGAATTAAATCAGTCACTGGCTGAAAAGAATCGTTTCTTGGCACGAATGGACAACAATGCCTGTTATTAAAAAAAAGAATGGTGATAAAGAACGTATAATTTGTTCCGTAATTAATGCGAGGCGGTGTGACGGGGCGTGAGTAAAGCTTCTCATTTCGCATGTAGAAAGCCGCGTCTGTCCGCATACTGGTTCAGAAGTTACGTCGATAATATTACGATAAGAACACGCTCATTTGTATAATTAATTGTGACTAATTGAGACGTATTTAATTGCACAAAATGTGTATGTAAATTAAATTAGCGGAGGTTAAGCAATTAGGGGTTGTGTATCGCGATTCGGTCACGAATTTGTGGAGTTATACAAGTTATTGTGTATCGACATGCGAGAGTGAGTGGTTGACAAAAATCTCATCTGGAATGTGGCCGCGACTGTCCGAATTGAATAGCATTGTTCGATGTCATCGGCGGGCGCAACCTGCGATGCGGGGGATGTACAACCCTTTACCTAACATATAAAAACTTTACGTAACACAAATATTATGATCTCTTTGAATTACAGTTTAAATAGTAAATGTGACGTTATTCTAATTGGCATTCTAGGCGCCTGTTCATTTAATGTTAAAGATTTTAATATTTAGTTTAGCAAACTTATCGGTGGTTTAAGTAGGTACATAAAAATTGTTTGTGGCATAGAAATATAAAAGCTCAGACAACAAATTTGAAACTAAAACACAATGCATACTAACATGAAATTATCTATATGTCCACAATTACACGAGCGGTTAATTCCTTGCTCTTCAATGCTGACAAATGTTTACATAGCTTCCTTAGTTCGACGTGAACTGTGAGGATCCTGATTAGCGATGTTTTAGCATATAATTGACATAGATAGTCGCGGGATCGTGGCAGAAACAGTGTTCACACACATTTATCAAAGACAATGCTATACAAATACAAAGTAGTTGATATAAAAAAAATCTAGCATATAATTATCGGGCTTTTTTATTACTCTTGTTAAATTAAGCGTGACTGATATTGACAAGTACTACTACAAAAAAATGTATTCTACTAAAAATATAACCTTGCAACATACAAAAGTCAGTCAGAGAGATACAAGGGCTTATAAAAATCATACATCTCATCATCATTCTTTAAATCAATATTGGTCAGCCTTGCAGACTTACATGAGCCTTAAAAACATTAACATTTTCGGACCATCGTGTTAAAATTAGTATCGAACTACCAACTAATGTTGCAAATCAGATTACATAATAACACATCCTTCACCAACATCAATCATCCTTTACCAAGAAATCCACCTGACCGATGCATCAGGGTATTACTAAATGAAGCTCAACCGTGTTCATTAGACGCGGCACGTGTACGCACAATCGTCAGAGTCGGTAACAGACAGCATGCGGCATTAGTTACCGCGAGTGACATTCCAATAGAGGCCCAGAAGCCGCCAGCCGTCGCCGCCGGCCTTATGACCACACTAGTAATGTGTACTTTATGAATGAATGTGTAGACTGTACGGCTAATGAATGACAGGGTTACTGCTGTGAATAGATTATAAGTTATAATGATGGGATCGATAGATGTTATATCGAAAGCGATAGATAATTGAAATGATAAAAGCTGTTCCCCATTTTTTTGATTTACCCCATTACAAGCGTAGGTAATTTTCAAAAGTACATGACAAAAATATTCGATTTCACAACATATTTTCATATGACATGATTAGATAAATACGCATTAATAATTTCTCATAGTTCTTCCAGCAAGGACTTAAGTTCTAGTTTGAGTTTTTTGTGTGTCAAACGATTTTTCAATCTTCTTTATTTCGAAATTTTATCCAGATCTCTCTATCTTTTGCGAGTAAAAGGCCTTTCGCTCAGTATAGCGATCTTACACAAATGCCCTTTTCAATTTGAACCTTCAAAAGAAATGATTTTTATTAGCTAAAATAATAATAATATATGCTAGATCTATCAAATCAAGCAATCCGTAAACTGATAATAAAGACCTTGCTAATCAGATAAAGGTCGACACACTGCTGCACTGTTGTTAATAAACTTGCTTCCGATATGTATAATGTATGGCTAAGCTCAGAAATAGCATATCTCTCATCTGTGCATCGATACGAAACGAAGCTAGTAGCTAAATGATTTTTATTACATGGGAATCGATAATACAACGGCTGCATAGCAATATAATGAATCTTGAAAATGTATTTTGAACCAGAAGCGTGCTTAAACTTCGCTAGCAAGTACTTAGGAGGAGAACAATAGACACGAAGATATTAAATGTTATTTTCAAGACGTCAAACTGAACATCTGTTTTAGCAGATGATAGCTAACAAGGCTACCTACACACTGCGTGCCTGGACACGCATGCGCATTGATCATTTTTAAATTATTTAATCCGTAATAAGATGCAAAATGGTGGTTCAAAATAGCAAATTACAGGTTCCTACCCACTTAAACCTGCTAAAATACAGATGCTCCTATGCAAATCAGGTACCTAGTCGACCTTATCGTTAATTTTGACTTACTTTATTTTTAATACTAATTACATTAACACGAAACGATGTAAAATATGTCAGATAAAGCGGATAATGTTTTTTTTATAATAATTTGCCCTATATCTAATTTGTATTGAAAATAGGAGCGATTAAATATAAAGTTTAAGTTGCCCTCATTATAATATTCTTAGTTTTTATAGCTATTTTATATGCCACATTTTTTCCAGTAGATAAATAAATAGCACAGGAATACCTCATCACCAATTCGTTTTCTTCAACCGATTTTGAATCGAGGACTACATAAAAACCTTTTTACACGCACATTTTTAATACTGCCGAGCATAGCTATAGTCTTAAGTGAGGGCCCTATTTTACTTGTTTCTGACTCAAATCTGGAATAACTTTGCATAGCATGAATCGCAAAAAGCGCTCGTACGTAAAAGATGCATGCATAGCCAGGGCAGCGTCCTGATTTAATAGAATAGAAGGCCATAGATGTAGAGACACAGTGTGCTCTTACTCGCCCGTATTTCCGTTTATTTAATTTAAGTGATACCTTGCTTTTATATTGTTTACATTGACGCTTTCACTGGACTTCAACTTTTGAGGTCGTGATTTTTATTTTGGAGATCGACTTTAGTATAGTAGTGCTTTGTCTTTTGTGGATTAGCTTATTACTTGCAGATATAAATAGTTAAATTTAGTAGAAACTATTTAGAAGCCTCTGTTAAGAATGGATTTATATCTGTTTATATCGTCGTATCTTCATCGTAATCTGCATAAAATTAAAAAAGCCGAAGCCGTTCTTTTTCTTAAATTGACATGAAGACTTATCACTCTTCTTACTCAAAACAAACAATAAAGTAAAGAGACAGTATAACTTGGAAAATTCCTTTCGATATCCACTAGAAATGTACACAATTCTAAACAAAACATCGTTATATCGCACAGCGGCGCAGTGGTAGTGGAGGGGTCGCGCGTGCGGGCCCTGTGGTCGTTTTGCGGCGCGCATGCGTCGTGACCGCGCGCGCGCTCTCGTCACGCGTCCCGATCTGTGCAAGCGCACACCACTATTTTATCGCATTAATTATTTGGAAAAGGATTCCCGAAGAGCCCACATTCTTGTACTAGCTTGTCAGCTGTGGGAACCCTTTGGCTAGCTTTTAATTATAAGCCAGTTATTATATTTCGCATTCATTGGATACTTGCATTTCCATTTTAAATTGGTAGTGATATTTCATTACTGAATAGAAATATTTGACAAAAAACTAAGTAAATGAAAAAAAAAATGTTTTGTAGTATTTGTATTATTGTATAGTAGGTACCTACTCAGAGCCAGTTAGAGCCTACAAAAAATAAGGTTAAATAATTATACTTTTTAAGCACTGCATTCATACAATCAATGCGTTATATGCTAGACTAGCTTTCCGCTCGCGGCTTCGCCCACGTGTAATTTGGGATTGTGGCGTTTTTTAATGATCTCGACAGGACTTTCTTTCATAGGCTAAAAAATTGTTACAATTTGAATTATATTATACAGCTTGAGTTACTCAGGGATGATGTAGCTTTCTAATGGTGATTATTTGAAAACGATAAGTAGTTTTGGAGTTTGTCGATTACGTTATGTAACAGAAAGTAAAGCGAGACAAACATCGTCTAGAAAAATTAAAAGTATCAGATGATCTCCTCCCCCACCCCCCACCCGCTACCTAAGGGCTTGCTACTCCAAAAATCCTTCTTAGTGGTCAATTGTGTTACTAAAGGAAGCCTTGTTCAAAATATCAGACTTCTATACCGAGAGGTTTCGGCTGTGCGTTAATCAATCAGTCACCAATTTGCACCCGTGAAATCACGATTGAAGGGTAGTTTGGAAAAACTTACATTACCAAACTTATTTACTTGCCTATGTACGTGTTCGTGCCAATTTTTAAGTTTGTAAACCTAAGGAATAACATTTTTCATAGAAACGTTTTTACCCCTTTTCGCCCCCTTGGGGGTACAATATCCAAAAATCTTTTTTTAATGCTCACTCCCGTCAGTAAAGCAAGCTTTGTTCAAAATATTAGACTCCTACACCGAGCTGTTATGGCTGCGCAAAAGTCAATCAGTCACCCAATCGCAACCCCCTAAATCACTATTGGAGGGTAGTTTGGAAAAAATTATAATGCCAAACTTATTTACTTGACCATATACGTGTTTGTGCTAAGTTTCAAGTTTATAAACCCAAGGAATAAGATTTTTCATAGAAACGTTATGACCCCTTTTTACCCCCTTAGGGGTTGAATTTCCAAAAATCCTTTCTTAGTGCACCCTTACACATCTCAAGGAACCTACATGCCAAATTTCAGCTTTCTACGACCAGTAATTTCGGCTGTGCGTTGTCTGTCAGTCAGTCAGTCAGTAACGGAAGAGTTTTAAATACAATGAAAACAAGAAACTAATCAAACAAGAAGTTAATCGTTACCTAAAAGTATGCTAGGTAAGCTACCTACTGATGGGTTTAGCGAATAGAGATAGAATTATGCAATATTTTGTATGGACAACATGCCAAAATTCTAGCTCTAGTAGGCAAATCCATCGTTAGATACAATATAGATGAAATCGGGTAGGTATAATACGCTTTCACTTGTCACTCATTACAGTCATTACCAAACAAAACTATGAAAAGTGTAATACTAAATCAGTAAGTTCTACTTAATTAAGATGATTTTCCCGCAAGGAGATCCTCGTTTCGGTGGGTTCCCATCGTCAGCTTGTGTCGAGATAATAGATTCCGGGTTCTAAACACAACAGAACAGTGAGCTTAAAACAAATAGCTGTAGAGCTCGCGTGTAATTCCCTTATTATTGATTGTAAGAATCAGGTAGGCGGCGTCCATACTTGCACGACGAAAAAGTATTGTGTCAGTCCATCTTTATATTATTTTATGTACGTAATACTGTAATTTGATCATCAGCGATGATGCTATCGAAAACTGTATTTGGTACCTCCAAAAAGGTTCGATTAAAAAGAGACTCGCTCTGTGATCTAGAAGTAGGTTCTAAAATTCTGATAGGATAGCAATAAATATAATGTTACTCATAAATATAATAATGATGGTCATAAATATCATTGCTGTAAAAACTTCTCAGACTAATTTATCCTAATGATGTCTAAGTTACACGTAAACACACCTAGTTGCTGAAAAAATGCTATTGCATACGCGCTCACCCACAGTTTATTATAGTAAGAACCTTGCTTTTTAATTTAACTGGTCACTGATCATAATAAAATTATATACATATTACAAAAACTTGTATTAAACTGGGTCTAACAAAAACATCAATGTGGAATGCCCCTAGTTATGATTACACGAGGCTCATGCAAAAACGAACAAGTGGGTAGGTTGGTAAGTGGCCGCAAGTGCAAGCTTACATGTACACAATGCGCTCATAGCATTGTGATGTTCACTTACTCCACTTCCCTGTATTTGAACTACTGGGTAGTCGATACATTATGACAATCCAATTTACTTGAAAAGTCAATCATAAAACATCACAAGCAATCACTGTTCTTGTTGGTAAAGCATTTTAGAATGAAGAGATAGTTCTATAGGGTATTTGACTAACATCTTATTAGTCAGATAGATTGCCAAAACATACTGGAATTGTATTTTTTCTTTTATTAAATCAATAAAACTATACGAAGATTTAAAACATTAAAATGGTGAATCTTATGGAAGTGGGAGTTTCTAACGTCACTTGTCAGTAAAAAGTGTACGGAGACGTGACATCATACGAGATTTTTAATCACTGTCTACTTTTTAAATTTACACGATAAAAGTAAAAACATACCTGTTTAGTATTTTTCGGGAATCTATTTGACGCACTTGTTAGTTTTTTTTAAGTCTAGTAGTCCATTATATTAACAAGAGTAAAATAAAAAGTAGTTCAGTTCTCATTCTATGATAAGTAGATAGTCATGACACTCATGACTCTATATTTAACTTAAGTATCGTGTTAAAGAGACCGCGTTTATAGCGTTTATCTAAATTAATGGTACTTATTTACTATTATGCTGTTTTAAGAGAAAACTGGGTGAAGATCTACTATATGGGAGGATTCATAAATGGCAATATATACGTACGAACATGTAATATAAGTGTGTATAAGTCGTCGATCATATCTTACAGTTGGTAATGCAGACACGTTGCATATCTGCGCGATGTTCAGATTCTGAAGGAGCGTGAGGCGACGACGTGACGTTGTCGACAAGGTTAATATATTTCAGTACAAGCAAGAGAGCTGTTCGTGTATCAATATATAATAACAATTAGGATATGCTGCGCCCTCACAGGGTGATGTATATAGTTATAGGAAACTGTGCAACTGTAACTGTATCTGTGTACATTATGCAATAAAGAAATAAATATATTCGTGTAGCCTATCCTAAAACACGTATGATGACAGAATACGAAACGTAAAAATCTAATTGGCACGTCAGATGGGCTATTAAAAACTATTAGACACGCATTTTTACGTTTATCTAAACAAAAGTAATGTCAAAGATCAGCAGCCTTAAAGTTTAGGAGAACTCAGGAGAAGGGGTTTGTGACGCAACGCATTCGCAAAATTGATACGAAAGATTGACGTCACGTGTACTTTTCACTAACTGTACTTTGGTAAATTTGGGTTTGCAGGGCAAAAGAAGAAATACTCTTGCTATAATGTTCATTAAAGTACATGACGGACATTAAAGAAAAAAGTTGTCATCCTATTAGGTACATATTTTTGAAAAACATACTCGCGAAACCCGCGCTTAGACATTTATAGACGTAGTTCGTTTGTTTCTACTAAACTAAAACATAATGATTACCCAGAAAGCTATAATCCGAACATATATACAATACAATTTCATTAAACAGAATTGAGCAAGAGTTATTCAATTTTCAATAGTAAAAAGTTAATTTTGACGAGCGTATAACAATATTTTATAGCCAATTTCAGTACATAAAATCACAAACAATACTTTATTATAAACTTGGTAGCCGGATCATTTGAGCCGACTATAACCAAGGTTCCTTCCACAATTTATCTTAAAATATCCCTATTCAGAAGTATCCATGCCATTCGTCTTCAAATACCGCCAAGTCGTAGCGATAATCATAAACTTGGGATACACGACTAGTTTTATGAACCACCTAAAGCATTGCTCGGCGGGTTCCCCACTATTAAAATTAAAATATTTTATATTTCTCGTAACTGTAAAACGTGTGAGACGCGAATTTGAATAAAACTTAGCTATAAGCCTGCTGCAAATTTTATTGTGAATTACTTACCGTCTTTTTAAGTATAAGATCTTTGTAAACATCTATCAAAAAAAAGGATATAACTTAGGGCTATAAGTATTAGTGAACTGAGTTCTATTGTTAGTTATTTCTATCCCTGTGTAAGCTTAGATCTTTTAAACTACGCAATGGATTTTGATGCGATTTTTAATAGATGGAATGTTTCCAGAGGTATGTTTATATGTAAGCGAAACACGGGCGGCTAGTAGTAAAATATAAAAAAGTCGGTTCTTAATTGTTAAGCTTGGTGTAGGAAATCATTACATCAAACTTGTCAAAACGGTAAATAACAAATAAGATATCGACTATATGTCGCCTTACTGTATAAATGACCCAAACTGCTTTTACTTCCGATAGCATTAAGAAGTAATTACTAGCCAGACCTCTTTTTCAGAGATTTCTTGTTACATCTTTTTGTGTTCACAACACTTCTAACACAGTAGTGATTAAAAAACAAACTGTAAAATTGCACAAAACACACGTAAATAAAATTGTCTAAAACATTGTAAAACATTGAAGCAATGACCCGACTAATAATTTCCACTAAAAGTTTCTACTCATTTTCACAACTTCATTTATTATTGTGTAAGCATGACTTAATTTGAATTCGGGTGAATAAAAATTTTAAAGTATGCGGAAAAACTTTACGAACAAAAACTTCCTTATTTACTTGACAAGCTTCGATACTAACAACAATTTACAAAAACGATGTAGTGCAACAAGGATCTTTTGGCACGTTACGAAAATCGGAATTAATGTTGTCATATTATATTAAAAATGACCACCTTTGATAGATAATTGAGTCGATTTGAGTTGCAAATCTGCACACCAACATGTTAATGTTATCCACATGCCAAAAGATCCTTGTAGCTCTATACCAAGTACCTATTTATAGAAAATTATATCACGAAAAAACTTAACCTACACACTACAATATGAAAATTTCCTCAGTAATGTTACCTTCTTTGTTGTGCAAGAGATGTTCTAAAATGTATTTATTCTTATACCTGTATGCAACGACGCACCACACACGCATAGCAAAATATCACGATTAGCTGTCATTTGTCAATTGGAATGTAGACATTTTGACAATTTCAATAACAAATGATAACTAAGGGCAATATTTAGCTATGCGTCTGCTGTGCGTTGCATACACCTATAAGTTACATAGCGAGTCTCCACACAGCGCTGGCTTGGCTAACGATCAAAGGGTTTACTTTATCTTTCGCCGTGAATTGGGGCTCGCACACCTTATTGATTTTCGGGGGTGCGCTTCATCGACGTAACAACGTTCCGAATAATTTCATTTGAGTAATGCTTCACTTTGTAGTCTACTCGTACTTCGTCTACTTGGGGTTTAGTTTAGTTTAGATTTAAAGTTAGGGTTACATTCATAGTTAACTATGATATAATAATATGTAGTTATCTTATTTAGCACTAAGTGGGTTGCTTTTTTGCAAATAATTAGATATTAATAGATGTAGATTGTTACTGCTTTAACTACATTCATTCCGCCCATAACATTCTTACATTTATTAATACAACATATGAACATGGTAAAATGTCAATATTTAATTTAAACCGTTTTTACAGAAACACCTTTATATTTATACTTTTGATTAATTTTATTATTTTTTTCTAAATATCGACTCAAGGACAAAGAACAACAAAGATTCTGAAACGTAACTTCTATAAAGTGTATGTTGGCGTTATTTTCAGACTAAAAACTTACAAACTATCCAATTAATAAGATTACATTATTAGTCTCACGTTTTAACCAGATATCAAAATATAATTTCCGTTGAATATATTTTGTAATGAAAACCGTAAAATGTTAGCAGTTAGTTGAAAGTCAAACTCTCAAATAACTAATACAGAATATTAAATGTTTTCCATACATACATCAGTATTTACAAATTGTTTTCAGGTGAAATTAACTTTAGAAGTTCCGCCCTAGTCTAGCCGCAAAAATGCCAATTTAGTCGGGAGAGTCTGTAACGAAATACTTCGGGTACATGTTACTAGTCAAATATTTTTAATCATACATTTTGCTTGTTAAAATGGGCAATAAATTAAATTGTATTTCATTTTTTCTAGGGTCAACAATCGATAATACTAATCATGTAACTTACCACAAAAAATAATATGATTTCAAAAAGTTTGATCTAGAAACAAAGTATCACTAAAGTAGTATCTGTCTGTACGTGTACATGCATTTGCACTAAACATATTAAAGTATACATACAGTCTTTCTTTTACGAGCCCTTATTAATTGATTTGCGAAGTATTCCCAGTAAGGCCGTAGGACAATATCAGCTGATTTCTAAACAAACTTGTTTACGATGAGGTTTAATCGTGTGTAGTCCACACGGGAGCTACTGGTCTACGGCGTAGCTCCAGGTCTACGTCCGGCCGTTGAACTCGACGTGCCGGCGCCGAATTCATGCACCCTTCTGAACTTAGTACACCTCAAGTTGCGCAGGTCAAAGAGTAATGTACTTGATTGTGTCCCTAATTTTAGGTGACAGTATGGATTGCAAAGTTGGGTGTTCGTTTAGTGTATGTTAGATAAGTTTGGTTTATTGTACTGTACTAACGCAATACTAAGTAGATTGAAATTATAAAAAAGTAAAACTACCAAACAAAATTGTTTTTTTTTTTGTTCAGGTTTGCAGTCTTTCCGTTTGTAATTATAGCATAATGATAACATTTCCAACCAAAATCAAACACCCCGGTAGTCTGCTTCAGAAAACACAGGCATGCCTAACACAAATCACACAGAGCCAGCAGTCCTCAAACAAAGAACGTTATGACGAGCATAACTCGTACTTATAATTGGTGTTCCGAAACCATCGATTGTGAGTGTGTTCTAATCGTTCATTTTTATCGAGTCGGGCCTCGGGCGTGATAGATTATCCTTTGGCTTCCTTTTTCCTTTTAGAGAGCGTCGACCGTCGGCTACGAGGGGGCGGGGAGACGAGGAGGGCCGTACGAACCGCTGCACCGAACCGCCAACGTCATTGCCCTGTCAACTCAACAATACTAAGCAGACGATGTTACGTACACCGAACAATACGGAATAGGTGTTAGACTAAAGCGGGATCACTGAACTCTTTTGTGCAAACACAAAAACACTTTTTACTTCAGACGTTTACCCAACAAGGCAGGACAGACGGCTTGCATCGCACACAAAAACCCACAATGGTACGAAAGCAAAAACATAAGCAGCTCTTAAATATGGTTGAACCGATTAATTGCATCGACGAAGCAAAATATTAATTACAAATTGATTGCAAATTATTAGTCCCTCTATTACCTAGATGATAGATAGTAAGAAATAAACTGAGAAAATAGTGATAAGCGATTAATTAGTGGTTCGTGTTAATGTGGTAAACAAGTAACAGCTGCGGTGCATTGAGGCGCGCCCTCTAGCTCCACTTATAATAATATAATGTCTAGACTTGAAGCTACAGCCATGCGTCACCCTCGGTTCACACGCAACGCGCTTTGAAAATAACCGCTCTTCACCTTTTTATGCGCTTCTAGTAAATATAAATGATTACCGGCGTATGTGCGCGAGGATATGAAATACAACGGCTTCTCATTCCTATTCTATTTCAATACCACTTTCATGTTTTAACAACTGTGTACATTAATCTAAAACAACGATGGGTAATCGGTAAATAAAGTAAATGTTGTTTAACATATTTATGTGCATACGTACATAGTAAGTAAACTTGACTTTTTTATAGTTTATAGTTATGACCGAATGCTTGACAAATTAATAACATAGACATATAGCATTAACACAAATTGCATACTACTGTGTATTTAGAATATCATATAAAACTATAACAAGAAACTTCATAAAACAAACAGCGAATATTCTGTAACATAATAACAAAACCTGTACAAAGTACATAAATGTAACAAGCTTGCTATAATCCGTATTAAACTACTGTGGACGAAATATATCTTGTCTTTGACGCATTGGGATGCGTCATAACAAATTTCTGGAGCCGTAGCTAACTTGGTGCAAGCCCACGAGACCGGCAGGGAGGTGGGAGGTGGGAGATTTCCCAACTCCCTGCCACCCCCTATTTCCCACGCAACGACCTTTGTGCCTCGGCGATGCACTTTGACAGACTTTACTAATTCAATAGATGGACGCTGTGTGCCACGGCTCTTTCCGTTACATAATTATATTCTCGCCCTTTGTTAAGCTTACATTACTCACTGGCTAAGCTAGCATATATGAGAATTTAATCAATATATTGTATACGAATTTTAAATAGGAATATGTTGTTTGTTGTTTTTTTGAAATTTTACGTGTGGATAAAGTAACGTATATTTTCTCTCCCAACACTTCCTAAAATGTTTTCAGTAGGTATGTGATCTTTGTTTTCGTCTGTTGTTTTTTAAACCACACAATATATAGACAAAATATATTCTAATACTACACTAATAATAACAATAACGTCGCCCACAAAAAAAACAAATGAATAAAGCCCCTATCTAAAACAACACAGCATCTACATTAGCACAACAATTAACCACTATTATAATAATATCTAATTGTTAGATCTGCAGAGCTGGGTGTATTTGCACAAGTAAATTGGTGTAAGTACGATGTACGAGCACCTACTCACATTGGTACGTTGAATTATGTGTATCTACAATGGTTTGGCACGTGCGACGAAATGATGACAAATGTATACCTACCTACTTAGTTATCTGAGAGCTTATGACGATGTTACTGTGTTCATTCGAAGTAGAGAACTGTTTAAAGAGTTTTAATTCTGGAATATCAGTTCGTAAAAAATATCAGGTAACAAAAAAAAACCTCTTAACCCATCCTTTATCGTAACAAAGTTGTAATAAGTAAGAAAATATAATGTAAAACCTTTTAAATTCGTTATTTTTAATGAGTGGGAGAAAATCGAGTAATTCTAGAAATACACTCTGAAAACTTTCCTCCGCCTCTATTTCAGGAGGTATTGGCTATAATCATACGCTGCCTACGTAACGCAATTAATCTCGTCGGAAAATTACACAGGCAACTACAAGACTACGAATACGTATTGATAAATGCTTTTACTTAGAGTTTGTAACATCAGAATTTTGAATATTTTTAGGCTACACTTTGAGATCGGTGAAGTGGGGACAAAGAAGGAATTGCTTAAAGACAGCATAAGTTAGGACAACATATTATAGTATTAAACAAAGTCATCGTTTTAATAATTTAGATTGTAAATAAAGTAGTCGGTACGTAATTAAAAAAAAAATATGCTTTGAAAGCAGTGGGTAGATACTGTAAGAGATTTAGATACAAACGAGGTATAAGGTATCACAATAAACGCATTTTCTTTGTAACTGTTATTGAATTAAATAATATCGTTTCATACCGGATAAGTCAAGATTTTCCCAGTGAATGTAGCCGTGGGATGTCCAATACTACAATAGACTGCTGGACATCATCTCTATCTGTAACTCATTTCCTTTATAAGATTGAATATAACCTTACCTACACGCTCTCATAACACGCAATACACAGTTCGATCGTTTGTGAAACTGAAAATGAAATAGCTCTTGCCAGATATTCCAAAATACGAAAGCTACGACAGTCGTTGGAGAGACAGACATCGGTACATTCGGTTCAAAGGACACGGCTCGATAATTGGTAAAGCCCCGTACCGCGTACGAAACGTAATATCTGTAGCATTTCATCTAAACACAAAGGTAGGACAAAGGCTTCGCCTACCAATTATTATTAGGTATATATCAAAATAAATTGGGAGGGTCCCCGTACCACGAGACTTCATGAGAGCAACGAAACAAGGTAGCGACAAGCGTCGTTTGCGCGGCGGGTTCGGGCGAGGCTCGTGGCCCCCCTCCTCGCTTGTTTTGGTCTGTTTGGGCCGAGGACGGCCGCCACACAAAGACGACGACCGATCCGCACACTAATTCAAAGGAGATCGATAGTGCACCCACCCAGTATGCCCTTTCATGCAGACCTCATCATGCAGCCGCGATAATTAAAATGTTTTGCTCTTAACAAATGTTTGTCTCCACGAGTTTTCTCCTTCTTTTAGATATACACACGTAACGTGTGTTATGTAAGGTTTTTAAATTTTGGACTATACATCATAAAGTATGAAAAGTATAAAAGGTAATTTTGTTCCGTATGCAATGTTCAAATATAAAATTAATTTTTTAAACACTCCAGCTTTCCAGTTGTTGTTCTAACGAATATCTATTATACTATCAAGAAACACCTGCACAATATTAACCTTACATTGGAACTAAAATGGAAATTTTTCATATAATAACATTACACAAAGCGTAATATCGTAATACAAAATGAAAGTGTTTTAGTGCAGCAGATTCATTTCTTCTAAGAACTTTGAACGACCTTCGAGGGGGCGGGTTGTGCAAGTTTCAGTTTCAGTGGCAGAGGGCGCTCCCACCCATCTCGGAAAATTTGCATGATTAAATGCGCGGCCTTAAATGAAACGCAAGGAAAATTAGAAAACCTAATTACATACAGCAACATTGATGGCATAAATCTATCGATTTTACGAAAAAATTCCATCCAATTTTAAACAACAACTCTATTCCAAACATGATGACGTCACATTCCACATTTATGTGAACTGGCGTCGCCAAATAGATACAACAACGCTCGAAAATACTTATCGATTCAGCAATAAATTAAAGGCAATATCTACAACATTCTGTAGTCCAAAATTGGAATCCACAACAAAGGGACGTCAAAGAAACTAGCAAGTGCACGCGTGCAAGCGGGGCCGGGTATAAAGAGTGAGCGCTACACGGCCGAGGAGCCTCGTGCGTCCATTACCCCCTCGCAGAGGGGGCTGCCGAAAGTACGGGGTGGCAAATGTCTCGCTCACACCCAAAGATGCATCGAGTTTCTGGACGAAACCGCACCGCTGCTGCATATAATGGTAATGAATTTCGTCTCCATTTTATTTAGTACGTTGTACGTACCTATATTATGTACCTATTGATTTCTCTTGAATTTCACTTTATTTTTACGGGGATTCTGCAACAAGCTTTATGTACTGATTTAAACTTTGCTTTGTTTGTAACTTTGAATAACTACTTAGGTACACGAACCTGTCTATTCAAATACTTACCGTCTACCAACACTATTAATTGGACTTATGACATTTATGATTTTCAGTAATTACACATAAATCTATCTATTTCATAACCAACTTCCTCCTCCGTCTTTTACAACCCTGCAAAAGTCATTACATATCACAATTTTTTCAGTACCTAATACTTATCAACTTTTAAATTCGTGTCTTGTCTACGAAAGACTAGATACATACAGTGACATCAATGACGTAAGTACATAATATATATTTTGTAGAGTACATACCCAAGTCACGGCATGCCCCTGCACCGATAAATCGCATTATGGCCCACGTGTAGGGAATACATTTTTAATCTTGTTTCCTTTATATCATGCGGCTCAGAATAGCGGTAGGTAGTGCGCTTCTAAAATTATTTTACCCATGTTTCAGAACTTAATTTAAATCCAAATCGGCAAACTTATTACTAACCTAACCTAAGCTAACGTCATAAGAAGATATCTTATTAAATCAGCGAATGTTAAAACATGTGGTGTGTAAAAATACCTTGATATAGAACCTAAACTTACATAACTTTTTATATGAACATTCCGTAAATACGCCTATTGTGTATGATAACAGGTTCGCTTATATATTATATCTATCTAGTAAGTCATTGTTTGTGTAAACACAAAGCAACCAGAAACACATTCAACACGTAAACATATCATCAACGATACTAAAAACAAACACGTCAAAACAGCGCGGTAACGTTAATAACGCTCACGTTGCCATCCATAGCTCTTTTCATTCGGCACGAGCCGGTGCAGGCTGTGTCAAAGCACGTAATTAGTATTTAGGAAGGTGGTAAGAAAGGCGAGGTCGTGGGCCAGACGTCGGGTATCGATCCGACGACCTGCCCCACGCTCTGCCACCCAAAAGGGTGGGAAGGGAGCCACGCACATCGAGCCACCAATTGACACACTTAAGGTAATACTTGGCACTTACGATGTCGCCAAGCCCGTGCACGATGGTCAGCGGAAACTAGCTATGCGCTTCTAACTTCAACATCAAAGTAAACCTCGCAGCGAATGCTGGCCAAGCACAAGTAAAACTATTTCGGAACAAAGAAATTACGGATCACTTTAAAGAATGAAACTGACAAAGCAAATCATATTGCACCTATTATTATTGTTAGCGCAGCAGCAGAAGTAGCTGAAAATTACAGAAAGCTCGACCCAGTTGGCTCGGAGCCCGTACGTAGATCCCAATACCGTGCACTTACATATAAAAGATACGTATCTATTTTATTTAACCTTGGAAAGCTGTAAACATTTATGTATTCTGAACTTTAAAGTTAGCGTTGATCAGTGTGTGATTCATGACGAAGGACGGCCACCCCCTGTATTTCAGCGTGGGTGTTTGAGGCGACAAAGGGATTATATCTACATGCTCCTGTTCGCTAATATAAGGAGTTATTATGTACTCAGCTTGGAACTTGATGTTCCACCTCGCACGACGTATTCCCGGCACGTTTGGACCCTCTAGTCTAGTATATTAGTAATGCCGCGTGCATATAGCTGAGACACCTAAACCGCCGTGTAGTCTGCACTTTCACAACCACGTCGCTTCAAATATGAAGGTATGGTAGCATTACAGATTTAGTTTGTTAATTTAAGTTTAAATTGTTATGTACGGAATGTTTATTAAATTAGTATATTTTTTATTAAAAGTAATAAAATAATGTTTGGGTACTTTTTTCTTTGTTCCTGTACATTCTGCTTTCCATTAGATTATATTATTATGTAACTGGTACCTATGGGTTTTGTTGGTTTTTTTTTTTTTATATGTTTCTATATTTTTAATATAACTTATGGATGTCTTTACCGACAATCACGGCAGGCTATAGTAGGTAGGTACTAGGTAGTACATACTTTTAGAAACATAAACTTCATAACTAAAACCCTAACAAAATATCTAATCTAAACTCACGTTGCTCATAATGACCAAATTCAGTATTTTCCCTCCCTTTTCTCAAAACTAAATTCTCTGTTCTTTATAAAGGCAATTTCCGCAGAAGGAATTACTGGTGAAAATAAGCAGAGCACGCAGATTGTCCGGAGCGACGTCGCGTCGGCGCTGCACTTTGGGTGGTGGGGGGGACACGAGGAGGGGGTGGGGGTACAGGGTGTTGTAAAATCACCCGCAATCATTTATACCCGAACTGCCTGCAGAATTACTAGCCGTCACTAAATTCACGACACCACCCCCCCTGCACCACTTTATTATGGCTTTCTCTACGATATAAAACTGAAATTGATAGAAAATGTTTTACAAGGTATTATATTTGGTGTAAGGTATATTATATTTGGTGTACGGAGTTCTAAGGTAAATAATTATGTATTAGTTTTTAAATGTTTGATAGTTATTACTCATTGTATTTTATGTATTAAGTGACTCATTCACGACATCACCATACACCCTATCTACTTACATATTATACCTATACCTAAGTAAAGGCCAAAACATTTTTTTTACTACTGTTATATTATTTGGACTATCCGACCGGAAAACCCGCTGAATCTATTGTTAGACCATGATATGAACTTTTTTGTCTTGACGTCATGGCGTGAAGGTATAATAATATGATAGTGTACTTTTACCGACCTATTAATAAAAATATACGTCAATCTATTGTTTCTTTTTTTTATAATTGGATATTAAATACCGTTTTGTGTCGGTGTAATAGACACTTGTACAAAACAGACCAAAAAAAAACAACTCATACCTACATTTATTTAATTTCTATATACCGTTCCTACCTACATAAGTACATAGGAAGGTACATACACGTACATTGACAGCATTTGAGAGGCAAGACGAGGCCACGTGGTGAGATGCGACTGACGTAGCTATTTGTGTCAGGAGCTGTATCCGTGACCCAGTTCGCAAACACCCCTTCCCGGGCCCCGTACCGACACTGGCAACACTGCCGTATATTTTGGTCTAGGTTATGTCAAGTTATATTGCCGCCATTGCTGTGTTTTATGCTATCCTTAGTAATGTGTAGAGCGATGAAACTTTAAAACAGCTCTGTTATTTACCAAGGCATAAAGACGTTGCTACACTGCACACGTCTTTGTCTTACGTTGCGCCAATATAGGGCTAATAATAACAATAAAACGTCTTTGAACATAGTTTGGAAACTACTTACAAGAAATACTTAGTCCTTTTGCTAACACGTGACTAAATAAAAAAATATGAGTAGTCTCTAAATTCGGGGAGATAGAATTGTGTAGCTACTAGGTAGATGGGTAAAGAGTAGGTGTGCCTAGGTACATTAACCGAAGAACCTGATCATGATAATTACCTACCTCTGTCTAAATATGTGATATGAATTATGTAACTACCTATTAACGTTTTAGTTACGGATGGAAGTCTACAAGGACTCTCGGAACAATATAAACGAAAAGAAAAAACTACGCGTCTGCGCGTGTTGCTTTATCTGAAAAGAATATACGTTACCTAGTCAATAATTCGTTTATTTTATTTCTATTAACTGACATATACTTAGAAGGCAAATATTATATTTAGCTTAACGTAGTTTAGGTAGATAAATATGTACCAACTGGCGCGCGAAGGACGTATGGCTTATTGGTCACAACAAGGTTTCGCAAACTTAATTACCTAAGCTTTTACCAACACTTTTCAAAGAGCTATCAGGAAAATCTAATCGACCCAATCAAACAACCTACGCACAGTGTGTTATGGGAGCCGATTTGCGGTCATGTCTCATTTAAATGTCTATTAGAAAGATCTAGTCATGATACAGCCTTGCCAGAAATACTGACAGCATTTTTTTGCTTAGTTAAATAGATATGATTTTTTTAGTGAGAGGGCAATGACCTTTAGAAAATCTTAGTTTCAAGATTACTCCAAAAATATAAAACTTATGGTTCTTTTTAGAATTGAAAATGATGTTGCATGATTATATACATTTACATATTAAATAAGAGGGTTCTAGCTTTAATTATTTAAGAGTAATTCTTTTTTTTCTGAATTTCACTTTTTTATTTTTTTTAATTAAACTATAGCGATGTAGCATTTTATGTTTTTCACATAATATACTCACTAATATTACTAATCATATTCTAAAATTTCACAAACTAAAATCGCGTTGCAAAAGAGATTAAGCGTTTCTATGTATTTTAGGAATTTCTATGGAAGTAGGGTTGTCAATTTTCGTATTAAAAAATCATAACATAAAATCCAAAAGTATTATTCCATGGTATTATTGATTTGAGGCGCAAGGAAAAGAGTACATGGAAGAAGTTGTGGGAGGCCTTTGCCCAGCAGTGGGACTGTATAAGCTAGAAAAAGCAATTATTCCATGCTGTCATCATCAGAAAAAGTTATAGTTTCTTCTGATAGCAGTGTCAGGGGTTCATCATCTGTAGCCATTTCTCTGTTATCACTATCTATGGAACTTAGAGGTAACTGATCATGAAATGTTACATTTTCCGTGGATGGTTTTAACAGAGAAATAACTTTTACAGGGAGAGTCAAATGTTTAATTTTATTGTTTCATTTCATGCGGACCCCTTCCCAATACTACACGATGTCCATCATCAAAGAAAATTGAAAAATAAAATGTTAGAACTCCACTGCGGGTTAAGCAACTGACGACAACCTTATTATTTGCGGTTGGTACAGTAATCGTGACTAGGGATCGATCCACAAAATTAAGTTTGTTTTTATTGTATATACTTTTCCGAGATACAAAGTACCCAGTGTGGTGCCCAGGATCTTAAGGAATAATTATGCCGAGTTTCATCGTAATCGAACTGGTAGTTTTTGCTTAAAAAAACTGACATTCAGACAGACAATTTTTTTTAATCCTATTTTTGGGTTTGGTATCGATCTAGTAACAACGTCTGCTATTTATTTTGTTGATATTTTCAATGTGCAAAATATAAACTTCTACAGTTTTATTATGTGTATAGATCACTTACTTTGTTGACAACCCTAAGAAAATCTTAAAAAATCGATATCTCTGGTACAAGGCCATTGTAGTGTCTGATTTTTTTTATAAATATACATATATATGTATAAAATATAAATACACTGAAAGAAAATGCGACCATGCTAAGTTTCGTCAGAAAAAAAATAATTATGGCAACATATAAAATAAAAAAAAACTGCTTGTGAGAGCTTGATTAATCAGTTATGAATACGTTAATTTGTTCCTTTAGGCATAATCTATCAAACCATTAATCAGTTTATACTAAAATAATAGACAGAATGGATATAAACAGTTTTTTTGGTTTCTATGGACTTTTCTCGATTTTTTTTATTTCTCAAAAACTACTACAGATAAAGTCACGGGGATTTTTTTAAATGCTTTTTTCCATGAATATCTATCTATTGAGCATTGAAAATGATCATGACCGCAAATCGGCTCCCATAACACACTGTGCTACGTAATCAAGCAATTCATGTTTTGCCTTGACGGGTTATAAAAAAAGTTTTAGTTGCAAAATTCATAACGATCAAAATGTAAATCGTATTTTCAGTTCCCTACCACACACATTGTCCGGTAATGTTACGCGACAACGCGCGATGCTAGGCTTTACTTGATCATACCATACTTATCCTTTGAACTAAACTTATAATCCTGTTCAAAAGTATTGTTTACCATCAAGCGAGAAGATTTCAGAAGGGCATGGACCGTCGACGGTAATGAAAATGCGGCATACTGCCACCTCAGAAAGTTGCCCTCACCTTGCAGTTGCGGACAAGCATGATAACTATCAAGACGGTGCACTCCATACATAGTGGCATTTCTCATTTACTTTAAGAAATAAACCTCTGAGCACCCGAACCGCCCGAAAAAGCAAAGGATTTTACAGAGACAAAGGATTATAACAAAGAAATTTAAAGCAAAGGATAGAAATAGGGTATGGAGCTGGTAGCTGATTTCTAATGACTAGTTTTCGTCTTAGATGCATAACGACGATGTTCTAAAAAACAAAGATGTTCTAAAAAACGACGATGTTCTAAAAAAACAAAGTTAATATAGATTCATCCCAATAAGATGCATTTTTACTAAAATGTGCACTCACTGGTACGTAGAGGCTAATGGTTTAAATTAACATTAATAATAGACGGTTCGCACCGCTGGTAGTGTCACGATCGCTTCTAATTGTGATATCTAATTAAACGGAATATCATAATTGCACGCAGCTCACACCGGCAATCCAACCGGCAAATTACGACGCATTCATTAGCCCACTAGGTAATTGATCAATTAGGGAGTCAAAGATTACAAGAACTGTTTACTACTGTACCGTTAAGGTGTTGAATAATTTCGTTTGTGCTTTTGTAATTGCATTTTTTTGGAATAACATAATAAAACCAAGATTGTGGGTACTTAAAAATATTTTTAATAAGAAAAATGGTCACGTCTTGTGTCTCGCACAATAATATTTACAACTTAAAATGAACTGTACAATCAACTGGACTTATTGTATGTGTCTGACACATATAAATATAATAATATTCTTCTGCACTGATTAATAATAAAATAACATTACACTTGTCCACAAGTTCATAGTCAGAAACTAAGTAACTTCTAAAGTTAAATTCTAAAACAGGTAATTATAACGACTACGGTCCATGGAGTTTTTTAAGTACTGATTCTATGTCAATATTCTGTATGTTTGTAGAATTAAATAAATACTGAGGTTCAGGTTTTGTTTTCTTACTTTCATTTAAAGCTTCATCTGAGTCATTCATACTGCTTTGTAATCTTTTTCTTTTCTTTGTATCAGTTTTGTCTATATCCACCTTTTCCTCTTCAAATACTATTTCGATTTCTGTAACTTTTTGATCCATGTGTTTGGGACTGTTTAATTTTAAGGGTGTATCTAAACTCGTTAATGTAGAATCAAATATTTCATAACATTCGGCTTTATGGTCTTTTAACGGAGTGTACAATTTTTCTATATTCGATATTGAACTTACAGCTACTTCAGTTTCCCGGAAACTATATCCTAATTCTTCTTCATTTGCTGGAGTATTATCATATAACATGTTAAAACTAGTTGCTCTTAACCTAATAGCAACACCATCGTCTATGCACACTTCCATACAAAACTTATCCTTTAATTTTGACGGTGCTTTTTTAGATACTTCTTTGGCCTCACTTGTACACACTACATAATTATTACTACCTTCATGACATTCGTAAGCAGACAATTCAATATCATCTTCAGTTTCATCATCTTGTACAATTTGCAACTCATTCGTTACACTCGTATCTGTTTCAGCAAGATTTTCTACGGAATTTACAGCATTCTTAGTTTCCGTTATCTTATCACACGCATTACGATTTGGTTCTACACTAGGGGAAGCATCAAGCAAATCCCGTTCTATAATTTTTGCTGTTTCAACATCAAATCCTCGCTTAATTAGATCGATGTGCAAAGGTTCCGCTTTATCACTGAAATCACTTTTACTGTTACTAGAAGTTTCAATATATTGTTTAATTTTTGTAATATCTTCAGATTCGCAATCATTTACTTTAGTATCCTGAGAACCATCATCGGACCATTGAAGTGCCATTTGTTCTGTATCGGAGTCATTTGACGAAGCCGTATTTTGTTCGGCTTTGACACTAACTTTATAAACGGCAGTGGCACTAGCACTCGCATTGTTTTCTGGTGATTCAGTGGAACTTTCAGAAGTAAATGGTTTTGTGCAATGAATTTTCCTTGGTGTCGATGATTTTCGACGCGATTTCTTCGGCGCGGGTACAACTACAGGCGTTACGTGAATATTTTTCTCCTTCACACTAGCAGGTTGTTTTTCTTTTAGCTTACTAGTATTACTTTGTGTGTATACGTCTGTTTTTCTCCTAGTTCGTTTCTTATCTTTTGTTGGCGTGGGCCTTCTCGGTTTTATTTTCATAAATGAATTTACTTTATCTTTTTTTACTGGTGTTTTGCGTTTTTTTACAGAATCCAACTTCTTCTTGCTATCGGATTTAATGTGGGATTTAGATTTACTAGCTTTAGGAGTTTTTAACTTGAGATCTTTATTGTTTTCGAAAGAACTATTAGGACTCGTAGAATCACTTAAGTTAGGAACTATATTGGGCTTGACCTCTATGACCTTTTCTTTAGTCTTATTACTGTCTGCGTTATTACGGTCAACATAAGATACATTTTTTGTACATTTTCTGACGGGTCTAGAACTCCGTTTATATGAAGAGTCTGATTCTTCAGGTACTTCCGCATGAGGTTCATCTTTAGATGAGGTTACTGGACACTCAATTTCAGGTATCCGGAGATAATCTTGGTCATCGGGCTTGTAATAAGATCCACCACTAGAGTAATCTGTGGGCCGTGAAGAGTAAGAAGACGGCGTGGCATGAGGCGGTTTTGGGGTATCAAAGAATCGCGGAGTAGGAATACTCATGATTTTTATATCCGAAATTGGGTCGTTAGGCAAATCAGGTCCTAGAAATTTCGGGGTCTCCATTTGAATATCATAAAGAACCTGTTTATATGGCGTTTCCAAAAATTCTGATATGTTGAGCCTGGCCCCAATTTCATTTTGAAAGCACAATCTTTCTGCTTCTGGTGTTTCGTTAACGTCCTCATTATTTGATTTGTTCTGATTATTCTCCTCTTTTGATTGTTCTTTTTTGTCTTCTTTTTGTGCGTAATTATCACTGCCCATAATGTTGAACACAGGTCTAACTGTGCTCTTACTTTCAACAGCATTGGAACAATTGGCATATTGAGCTTCTTCTTCTTGAAGCTTTTTGAGCTTTTTTGATTTCTTGACTTTAGGAGATATTTTTCTTTTTGAGCGCGATTTTTTCCCTTGGCTTTTATCTGCCTCCTCTTCCTTCTCAACTGGAGGTTCAACTGATTTTATTTTAGGTTTTTTAATTTTAGATGCTGATTTTGTTGATTTTGAATTATTAATCACTTTCAAATTACTCGTGTCGTTATTCATGACAGTAAGGGCGCGTAGGTCAGCATCCCAATTAGCTTTTTTATTAAATTTTAGAAGTTTATCAGTTTCGCTGGTTACTTTACTGATACGACACGTTTCTATTTTATGAACTTTGACAGTTCGCATATCTACAATATTATTTTCGCTGTTGTCAATACTAGAGATAACTAAATTAGTGTTTTTATTATTATCAATCTCAACATGGTTATCACAGATTTCATTTGGAACTATTTCGTTAATTGTTTCATGTAATATCCTTCTGGGAGTCGTAAAATCTAATACCCTTATATGTGAATTTCTTCGAGGTGTAGATGAAGATTTTCTTACAGGTGGGAGGACTTGTGGGGTATTAATTTGCTGAGAGCATGTAATAATGTTATCCTTCGGAACAGATGCATTTTTTGCCAAGTCAACAGTTTTAACTAGACCCACATCCATGGATGGATTTTGGGTTTCTAATTCTGGTGGTTTAGTTTCAACCCTAATATTGGTTGTGCCATTGCTTGAAGAAACATCTAGGACAAGAGGACTAAGTATTTGAGCTGATGAAACAGTTTTGGTTTTCGCTTGATGTAACTTTTGTGCCAGCACAGGTTTAGTTTGTGTCATGTTCGGTGGGGGACCTATAACATAACAATGAATACTTTAAATCATATTCAATTGGCACATTAAAACTATAGATATTTAAATTTTTAGCTTACCTGACGCTGGTACGACGATAATCGTAGGCATTGCCATAATTTCATCTTTCGTGTAGTTGTTGGCTACAGGAAGTTTCTGCTTATAAGCAGGTGTACCGTTTACAACAATGGTTTGCATTAATGGAGTTGAAGTAGCGTTATTAAGCGTCGTGAAAGGCCTGTCGACCTTAATATCGGAAATGATTTTTATCTTTTGTTCATTGCTAGTTTTAGGTTTAATCCTAGGATACGGGTGAGTGCTGTAAGGCCTCGTCGCTGAATTGTCAAGCGTTCCGTTTGTCAGGTCATTTACATGACCACATGTATTTCTACTGATTTCATTTGGTAAAACCGTCCTGAAAATACAATACAATTTATTTTCTCGATATTTCATATATTTTTTTAGTAGATAATTGCGTGCGTGTTATAAGGCATTTTTATTTTAATAAATTAATATTAAGTTTAATAATTACTATACTAGGAGTAGGACTAAGGAAAACTTACTGAGCCACTGAGTTTTCTGACGTACTGGAATCTGGCACAGGAACATTTCTAGTATCGCGACCTACAAAGAAAAATACAATTAACCAATGTACATTTATACCAATTTAATCCCTTATAAATATAGTGTTCTTGTACTTACCACCGACACCAGAAGCAAATTCTTGAAAAGTACTTGCATTAGATACACTTTTATGTATAAGTTCAGATGATGGGACACAAAATTTCTGATTATCTTCCTTGGACTTCTTACTACAAACTTTATTTAGGATGCTATTGAATTCTTCAATTTTTTCTCGGCATTCTGGTGTATCAGATATCTTGACCTGTAATTATTATTTTCACACTTAAATAAACAAATATTTGAATAGTGCAGTGTTTTTAGGGAAGATTTTTTTAACAAGTTGGTATCATAAACTTCTGATTTCTTAGCAACAAGATATTCACCATGTGGTGTTACTTATTTGTTTCCCTTATAGGTAATATCACTGGATCAAATATTTTTAACACAATTATTTTTTACATGTGCATTGCAGGACAAAAAATTACATACATACATAAAATTACATATATTACTACACTAAAGAAAATCGCATTAGCAATTCACATGCACGTAATTACATTTCTGCCAATATAGAAAAAAGACTTACAATAGAAATGTTTTTCTATTTACTTCAGATGCTTTTAAATGACATAATTATGGCAAGACAAGATAAGAGCAAATGTTTTCCAAGTTTAATGCAACTGTTTCCCTTACTGGCAAAACTCCAAGCACATTGTGCAATCATACACAAATAGTGACAGATAACCAGTTGCCTCATACACAACCCAGTTTTCAGAAATAAATAATGATGAGATCCAGAAACCATGATAACTTTTTGTTCAATTTTGGTTAAGGAGTTATCACCGAAAAAAAAAGTAGTATGAATAAGCAAATGATTGGTCAACATGTGTATTATTGATTTCTTTTAATGTTAAAACATTAAACACAATTTAGTGTAACTTTGTTTCAGATTATGGAAGATTGGGAATTGTGTCCCACAGCTGGGCAAGGTCTTGCCTGTTTGACTCCAGACTGTTCTATCCTGAGCCACTCCACATCAATCCCTTAATGAGAGATTTTATGACATCCTTTCACCATCTTATATTAAAAATACATACAATAACATCAATTAATAATATACTTACAATGGCACTGAGACAGGAACTTTCATTTGATCTAATCTGAGAGCTATGAGAGTTGGAGTTCAAAGTATTCAGTCCTGTGTTACTGTTGCTCTGGACATTAGATGACAGTTTTGTACTTTCATTAACACCTATGTTTGATTCCAATAAAGCCTCCTTCTCAAGCACCTTGGCATGTTTCTTTCTTGTGCTATGGTTTCCTGAAACAATTTTTTTTTAACTTGTATAATCACATAATAATTGGCCTTTTTGTTGTCCTTAATAATGTGTCTTATCTCAACAAAATCTAATCTCAATCTAAACAATAAAGACAGTTTAATGCAAATATAGTGTTAATTTATTTCATACATTAAAATTTAGACATAAAAAAGAAAGTAGTAAAAAGAAACCATGACCAAAATAAGAATTTAAGACAGAAACAAGTTTTTTTACAATTATAAGTAGAAGGCATTTGGCTAAGTAATCCTAATACTATCAAATACTATAAACAATAAAAAGGACAGTTACATCATGTAAAGAAGTGTTTCTATCTAGTCTGTGAAACTGGTCATACCAAAAAGGTTTTATATTCAGTTTGCATCACATGTAATGCAGTAAGATGAAGACTGATCAAAGTTTATACCTGGCAAGTCTTCCAATGCTGTAGCCTCCACAGACTTCTCTGAGCTGCTTGTATTATCATTGTTCAGTGTATGAACACTTGACTTCAGTTTACTTTTACATAAACAGCTTGTAACACTCAATGAGCATGCTTCACAATTACTTTGCTTTGATGCTGTTGATGTGTTCTGTTTTACATAGCTGGAAAAAGATATAGAATATAAATGCTTCATAAGAGACCAGAGTGAGTTCTAATATCTTACAATTGGAAATCAACTTATAACCTAAAATTCATGGTTGAAAACCTGTTTTGCATGCAGTTTTTGGTCAAGTTACAATATTGATATTATTCTTCCACACCCTTGATTGTAGAAGTACAGTATGTAGTTATTTTAAGAAATAAACTCATAGTCTGGAATCTTATAAGCAATACTTGAATACTTTAAGTATGTATTAAAAGTTGTGTACATGACAGGTGTGTTTATTTAAGAGTTTAAACTGGCTTATATTATTAAAACTGCATTCCTTTTAGACCTACATTCTACATTAGTATATTAATGCCAAAACTACAGACTACCTATTATAAAATACTGGATATTAGTGTTACAAATAAAACCACATCACATTGTGTCTTATTCAAATGTTATGCTGAATATTTTAGTAATAAAACAAGAAATAAAAGTTACATGCAAAATAGTTACCTAATTTTATCACTGGAGGTATCCTGCGCTTGAATCTTAGATATATCTGCATTATTAACTAAAAACTTGACTTGATCTACTAAATTGGTACATTGTACCAACCTTCTTCTGAGCGGCAATGGTTTGCATGTTTCCACTGAAAATAAAACACATTCAATATTGTGCTATTATTAGATTTGAAGATAATTAATTTATATTTTATTAATGTAGCAATAATTCTTTGCAATATACAAGAACATAGCAATAATAAGGAAGCTAACCATGCTACATGTAAAGCATGAAATCATTATAACTGTACTCAGTACATCACAAACAGTATAGAAAAAAAAAGTGTATGTGAACAAAGGTAATACATTATTTTGGGCCCTTTGAAAGCTGAATTCAATAAAAATAATATCTTGTTTTTACAACATTATCTAATGACATAACAAGTACTTTGATTCAACGAATTCAATGGCGATCCTGCACCCCATTGAATATGTAACAATGCCAACGGTATTATAAGGAGGTCCCCCTCTCAATTTAATACGAACCAAATATTTTTACAGCCCTATATTCTGCCAGAATATTCTTGAGTGATGTCATAAATATCCTGTCATATTCGTTTCTGAGCGCGTCTATGTAAGGACTGGCTTGCAAAAACTCATCATAAGCAGTCATAAGCTGCTCCTCAGCAAGATATCCTGAAAAATAGCACAAAGAAAATGCGCATCACTCATCCTGTCCGTTAATTGGGATCGTGGGGTTCCCGCCAAACAGACAACGTACCAAGCACTAGTTTCGCTAAATCTTGTGAAGGGAACGGTGGTATCGTCATTTTTGCTTAAAATACAACACTATACAGTAAAATTTAATAAGATTCATGTAACTTGTCGTAGATGTTTAACTTAATCACAAACAAACACTTTCTTAAATTCGTGCACAAACACAATCACAAAACACGAACGAAACTACGAAACAGATACAACAACGAACGAACTGTAAAGTTGTGTTGAACATTTTTTCGTATTGCCAGTTCTAAATTTTCTGCTTGCTCATTCTACTATCTAAAAATTAAAAATACCCATTTTTAATCCACAGAACAATAGTTTTAGTCATTTCGAATGTATCTCCTTAAACCTGACTGCTGAATAACAAAATGTATTTTTTTATGGATAAGGTTAATTAGACTACTCAAATTCCAGAGGCCGCACTCCGAAAAATACGTTGCAAAGACATTTTTAACGGATGTTTTTTTCAGTATTGGGGAAAATAGTCGTGGAACCTAATTTATTTATTGCCGACATATTTAAACAAGATTATATAGAGGACAAGACTATATTTATGTCTATATTCAAGAACATGTTCTTTTAGAACTAGTGAATCGAATTTTATCAAAGAACAGAATTAGTAAACAGAGACAAGATATCCATTTATCTAGTAATTAGCCCAACTCGTGAATGTGTTCAATAGAAGTTATAGAACTGCTAGCAAAGTATAAAAATAATAATTGACTGTACTGAGCTGCAGCACGAAAGCACAGTAATGCCCAATAGAAAAAAATTCAAAAATAAATTGGCTGAGCAATGATATTCGATTATTTGACTTTGGTTGCGATTTGCGATTATTCAACCTAAATGTTTCATATGAGTGTTAATTGCGTGAAAATAGTCGATTAACATCCGATTGACAGATGGCCAAATGACAGCTGACTGATATAAATTGTAAATGTAATGTTTCGCCATATTTGATATTGGAAGCCATTTTTTAAATTAGTTGATATATTTACGCGTCAGAAATTTTAATTGTGTTATTTTAGTGAACTTATTCCAGACTGTGTTATTTCTTGATTTACTACTACTTCTGTTAACCATTGTTAATTACCATGAGTAATCCGGCATCAACACCGCTCTTTGCTTGTTCACGCTGTTTCTCGAGACATCCTTTCGAGGAATTATCAACTGGAGAACAACTTTGTAAGGTACTGACATAAGTTTAATTCTGCATAATATGATGTATTTTTGTTTGGGGAGATTATGAAAATGCGTCACATTTTACTGTTATTTTGACGTCAGTGTGTGACGCGTCCATTGAATGTTGTGCGATATTTCAGGAATGTCGCGGATCATTCCCTGTCGTCAAGTGCACGTATTGCCGTTCTGAGTTTCAACAAACAAGGTCAGTGTCAGCTGCCAAGGTACTTGGAAAATCGTCTTATTGTTTTAATCGTCTTGTTTTTAAGAAAACATAAACAGCTGATTTTATAGATAATCAAAATTCTATCTATTGTAATCAGCAGTCGGCGTATCGAGTATTACTGTTTGTTAACTTAAAGTCCTCAGCTGAAAATTAAGACAATTTTCCCACCATCATAATACCTGTGGCTTGTTACCAACTAAACCATTACCATTACTAAGTTTTTAATATTTTTTTAGCAAATCTAACACCTCTTCAATTTGTAAGAAATGTGAGGCTAATGTAAAGGCTTATGGGAAGCCAACGGCTTGTGAATACTGCAACATAATTGCAGCATTCATCGGTAAGTTACCTTGACATAATTTGATTTGAAAACTTCTGCAACTAATTTATTTATAATTTTACCTTTTCATTTCATTACTTTAATGATCATACATTAAATAAATGTTTTCATTTTCTTTGTATGAAAAAATTAAAGTTTTTTAAGAGGTATCTGAATTACTTAATATGTAATGAAAATTTAATTCATATTGATGTTTTACTAAAATTAGGTAACAAATGCCAGCGGTGTGCTAACTCTGAGCGTAAGTATGGTCCTGCGGTCACATGTGAGCAGTGCAAACAGCGCTGTGCTTTTGACCGCCATGATGATAGCAAGAAGGTAAGTTGCTATACAGTGTAAATAAATAATTTAGAAACAAAAAATGCTGCCATGGAAAATCAAGGATATTTAAAAACAAATTCATTGATTGAATATCCAACAACAAATGAAAACACAATCTGTGCAAAATAATTTGTATACAAATCTCAGATAAAGTAATCATGACTAAGTCATCATTGTTTATTATTTTTGGACATATTCAAATTGAAAGACTAAACAACTCCCTTCAAGAAAACTTAAAAAAGGATAATTTTGTGCAGCAAGTTTTCTCAGGTAATCTAGATTTAGTGGATTTAGCTCAATATAGCATTTTACATGGAACTATCTGACATGCACAACCTATTATACTAGGCAAAGTCAAACAATGAGACTTACACTTAGTAACAAGTCTATCTTTACAAAACAATATAATGTTTATGCATTATCACATTCAAAAGTTGCACATTACTTTTGTCATGTAATTTAGTACTTTCACCTAGTTTTTGTTGATTCTAACCTTCAATAATTACTAAAAGCTTATTTGTATGTGTAAAGGTTTACAACCTCTAGGCCTCTAGTAGGTCTAAAAGCCTATTTATAAGGATATCCTAGCTAGCTGCTGGTTTAGAATCAGTGAGTGTAATATCTAGTTGGCCATCTTTGCCATCTGACTACCCAAGTTTCTCTTAGACTCAAAGTTCTGCAAACTTTCACTTCTATACCAATAGTTGAAGAGGTTTGTTTGTAAATAAATGAATCATGCTAGAGGTAAACTGAGTTGAAACACGTAACCACAAGGTTTCAACTACTATTTGTAGTATTTCTATGTTTTTTTGTAGTATAAAAAACATTTCCTGCTTTCATTCTTCACGTGTTGTCCATAACATTTTTTCAACATGATAATAAAATGTCAAATGCATACTACAATGTTTAATAAATAACATTGTTTAAAGCAATAAATATAACAACTATTATATGTATGCCATTTTAAGTGTTTAAGGACTAAACTATTAGAAATTAGAATTTTAGATTTGCAAGAAATGTCTTTATAATAATAATTTGATGTATTTGTGTCAAGTACTACCACAAAATAAGATATTTTTATTCCTTATCATTGACTTGATGTACGACTGACTGATCCTATCACATCCTTTTTTGTAGTAAGTATGTATATTGAACCGCTACATACAAACAACAAAAATCTGTTATGTAATTTGCTATTAAATACAGAATTTTTTGGTCAATTATTTGTAAACAATCAGTACATACGACTATGTCTTCACACAGCTGAAACAATATAATATCAATGTAATATTATTTAAATGGTTTATAGCGAGTGATGCTGTGCAATTGTAAATTTGACACTGTTGCAGGTTGATGGCAAGCTGCTGTGCTGGCTTTGCACCCAGTCCCTTAAGAGGGCACTGGCTAGGACCAAACAACACATGTCCTCTGTGGACAAACATAAGCACAGGGCTCACAAGTTAGTATTATTACATTTTACTTTACAATAAAATATACTCACATACCCAATGAGATTGTTGTCATAAAAGGTAGTCGTAGTAAGATCCTATTGAAATACATGGTCGAAATTTCCGATCAGCGATTATTTCTTTTTGACCTAAATAAAAAAAAAGTATAAAAAATAATATTTAAGATTTTCATGCAATTCTCAGGTCCAGGAGTCACAAAGAGAAACGCAAGTCCGACATGATGAAGTCAATAAACTCGAATGATTCTTCAATGAATGACTCACAGCCAATGGAGAAGAAACTTAAAATGAACCCGTTGCAAGGTAAGCATATAACTGCAAATCTATACCATAGTGTCATTTACTTGTACAAACTACATATTATGTAACTACTCAATTGTAACATATTAGCCTTCACTCTTAACTTTGTCTCTTCATTAGTATTTTATCTGCTTCATAGAAAAGATGCAGTGGCAATAAAATTAATGCTTTGTTTTTAAGTAACCTCATACTAATTTGTAGTGTAAATAAACTACCAACACATACATTAGTTAACATAAGTCATTCCGTGCCATTGCGATTGTCCATAATTTCAATGTTTTTGTAATCCCAATCTAGAAATAACGGAACTTCATAATATTTAAATGCATTTACAAACATTTACTAACGCTTTTTTTCTCTCTGTGATTTGATTGTAGCATCCTTCTACTTTGTAGGTGAATTGGACCCAAATAGCTCGGACCATGTAGTGGCTATGACTCAGCTCAAGGAGACTATTGCAAGCCTGCAAAAGAAGGTCCAGCAAAAGGATAACGAATTACTTTCCAAAGACAAACTGGTAAGATTTTTTATATGAGGCTTATATAAAATTAATTCAAGTCCTGGAATTCATGTATTATATTCATTTGTGTACTTTCTAGATCACGGAGCTTAAAGCCCAGCACCTGAACAACACACAGGACCTACGAAACGAAATGAAAAACAAGGAGCGGCTTAATGAGACCAAGTTCAACCTAATGAACACAAAAATACAGAATCTTTTGAAGGAAGTCGCTACACTCAGCAAGTCCGCCAAAAAAAACAATAAGAATACTAAAATGGTCCTAGCTAACACAGAAAATAGCGGCAGTGGCACAGACAGCCCGAGCACCAACTAGAACAATTTCAACCACAAATCATTCATTTCTAGTAATATTAACACAACAAAACAATGGGAATAACTTTCCTCTTATTTTTTTACTCTACAAATGGTTTTATTTGTAGACTTTTTATATTATAAGCGTAAGTAGATTTCAATTTGATGACATCCTAGTTTTTAATTTATTGAATGTTACAAAACAACCAATTTACCCTAAAGTACATTCGTGTTAATTTATCCTGTAGTTGACTTATGTTACGTTTTAAAACTGATGCGGGTCTCAAAGGTATTAAAGTCTGTGAATAATCTGTTATCAAAGAAGTGACGACGATGTTGGAGATTATTTTTTGTATATTTTTCATTCTTAACTTTCTGCATTCTAGCTCACTTCCTCATTAGGCATATCTCGATCGTAACATTTTGTTTATAGCCACAATGAATACATTAGCACAACCTAATTTTAGGTTTAACTGTATAGATTTCTGAAGTTTTACAAAATGTATCATATCGCATTTTTTTTATTTTTGTACTATCACAATCTTGTGTTATTTATTTTCATCAAGGTGTACAGTTTTGTAACGAATGTGTGTATACCTAATAGGTAGATCAGTTTGTATTCACGAATACATCAAGTAAATGTTGGTATACCTACATTTTATGTATGTGAAAGTTTAATATTAAGTAAAATATGTTAATTGAAATCTCTTCGTGTCTCTTGTATTGTTGTTATTTTAATGAACAGTCCGACAGTGGGATCGAGGTTGATATGATTCTTAATTAAAGTATTAATTTAATATTATTTAGGTATCTTAAAGACAATCAAAGGAGAAAATTATATTGAATTTTAACATCTACCTCTTTTGTAATAAAGTGCGTACTTATTGTCGAATATGTTTTGATGTGCACTGAACAATGCGTGTGGAATCCGTGTCTCACCAGCTTTTGACAATGTGTACACATTTTATAGTGATCCAACTAGTCGGACTGACTATAATCTATCATATCAGTGTTAACAATAATTTTGATTTGTGTATACTGTTTGACTAGAGTTCTCTGTATGTGTGTGAAATTGTAATAGAACTAAATTAAATAATATTGAATGCGATACAGGTATGTACAGAATATTGATCAAGATCATTGCAGTGTATTTAAAAAAAATAGGATATACAAATAGCAAGTTCGAATCAGTGCTATTTAGGTGCTTGTGAACTGCAAACAAAAAAAAATGTAACTCAATTTTGCAGCAGTATAGCTGTTGGCAGAATAATAAAAATGCAGTGCATATGCACCAATATAATTATAAGGTAGTTAAGTAGAACAATTATTTTTCCGTCGCTACTATCAGCGAAAAGCTTTTTACTTAATATAATTTTAGAACAGGGATCTTGTCCTGTATTTAACGTTTTTAATTTTTATAACAAACTGTTTGTTTTAGGCCAATTTGAGGCAACGAAACCAACAATTAAAATTTAAATATGATTACAATAGGTATGAGTAAAACTAATTGCCTTTAAAGAATATTTTAAATATACTTCTTTTGCGTTCAATGCAATGTGATCTTGTTGTTTTAACACGTGACCCACTGGCGATAAATACTTTTAAGTTAATTTAATAAGTGTGTTGTAGCGATAATGTAGCTCTGAAACTCCTTTACGCAAACAAAATTTAAATTATATCTGTCCTTGTAACGCTGCGTGGAAAAAGGACGGCAGCAGATAGTCGTTATGTTCCCTGTGCGCGTTTTTTAGAAAAATAATTTTCGTCTTGAACGTACCTGGGAAGAAATATTAAGAAAATTACATTATTTTATATTTATAATAAAATTTTCGTCGGTCCTTTGCAAGCATAAAATAAATAAAGCGCGTGTTAAACAGTACCAAGGCCAATATAAATAAATGTTTTATTTTATGATGACTTTAAATACTGATACCTAATATCGGAACAGTACGTTAATCCCTTTATAGTAGTCTTCCTTTTTTCTATTATTATGCTTATGTTTTAAATTATTTTAAACTACAATTTATAATTTCCTGTCCTCGGTAAATTAAACAGTAAACTGTTTACAATAACGATTTATTTAACGAATATAGGGTAGGGGGCGCGTCTTTTAAAGTTCCGTACAACATGTTAAACACGGAACACCTATTTATTTGATCAGATTGAATCATCACGTGATAGAGTAACTTTTATAATGATCATAATTGTATATTGTCACGTGAATTTTAGTGATAAGAATAGATGTAACACATAAAATCATTCTCAAAAATATTCGTGTTGTAAATTATGAAGAAATTTCTTGACGCTGTGGAACAAATATTCCAATTATGACCTGAGAAAAATAAGCATACTTGTTAGTGAAAAATAAACGAAATAAAATGTAAATCGACAAATTGGTTTTATTTTGCTAGGTTTATGTTTAACATAATAATGTAAACCTTGACATGTGTTTGAAATGCAGTAAACAATTCGATAACAATTGGTTTAGCTTGTGCAGTAGGTATAGCTATGACAGTGACATGATAACAAAAATAAGCACATGTTTTGAAATGAGTGCAAACAAAGATACCTTTTATAATTAGAGTGAACAACACGTCCAAGACATTACAAGTTGTCCTGTCCGTCTTAAGACACCATCAGTCACTCGCCGTCTACGTAATTGTTTTCGTACCTACCACGCGTAGGTAACTGTCAACTATAGAAAGCATGGAGTTTCATGAGTAGGGTTACTCAGTGACTATATTAAAACTGCATACTACTTTTTCTACCAATAGTACTAACAAAAAATGAGATTTTGCCCACCTTATTTGGCTCGTTTCACTAACACCAATGTCCCCATTTCAATATTGTCAAACGTGTTATCGAATTTTCTCAGACAGTTCGCAGACACATGCTATATAAAAAATTGTTGAATAACTAGTTGCATGTGGCTAGGATTCGAGGAGAACTTTACAAACTCGTGATTTGCAAAGCATTCCTTATCCATAAACATATTTGTTATATAGCCACGGCTGCTATTAATGCTTACATACTTGTTTTAAATATCTGAAAAGTTAAATATACTTAAGTAGGTACCTACCTATTTATCGCTAATTCTATATGAATAATGATATTTAAGGATGGAAGACCATTATTTAAGCCAAATAAAAAATCCGAATCACTTTCATCATTTTAATAATAAAACATAAATAAGGTATCGATTAGCGACCTAATTTATTGACATCTTTCTCCTGTTTACTCAATCTTGATACGTAAACTTGTCTCTTATGTAAGTAACTTATCGTTTTTCTGATGCATTTATCAACTCTGCGTTGCTATTTTTTGAACATTATATTCATTGGACACAGGTAGCAAAATGCTCTTCATCATTATGTATGAAGCTAGCGAAGTTCTTGGTCCAATAGCTAAAACATGAACCAGAAAGTTATATTATTTAAAAATTTCGTGCGGCGAATTCATAAACTGATGGTTATACGGTTTCTCCCGATAAATGTCGGTGTGATGTCCGGATATAAAGAATAGCGCCACCCCATATACTCCACTGGGTGTCGTAAAAGACGACTAATGGACCTTAAGACCCAGTGCACCAAGCACCTTGGGTCTTCCCCCTTGTAAACTTTTGCCGTTTCTGGCCACGCGCGCCTCCCAAATCCGACTGGATCATGACACCATCTTCGCCACGGACAACCTGGCGATGATGTCCTCCCTCTAACGGCCAATGGGCTATCTTTGCCTTTCCTTTTAAGTATTATAAATAATTTAAATTTACTTTTCGTTTCTTCAATATATACCGTTTTCTTTATAGAAATAACGCATGCTTTGATTAATAAGTATCTTGTATGGTATGTAGGTACTTACTAAAACTGGAGCTTTGGTTTTCGGACAAGGATCTAGGACAAACCTCCTTTTATTTGATAGGGTTATACCTACCTGCTGAATCATACGTTCATAGGTATTCGGGAAGGATATTCGGGTCAATTAATCGTGCCTGGTAATTCCGTATATTTTAATCGCAGTAAAATTTGTCATACGTAGGTTTTAGTACCTATGACGTATGACGAATAATATTAGAGGGAATAAGGAAATTCATAAAAGAAATAGTAAAATATATTAAACAATAGGAATAAACCCGTGCTAATTCTGTGCATTATACTTAGCCACATTTCTTGGTGTCTTTGTAGGCTTTTTTGTAAGCCTTCCACTTAGGTATTGTAGGTACTGGATTATAAGAACTGCGGGAACCGTAAACTCATGATATAGGTGAACATAAGAAATGATGAGGTTCTAGTTTGAGTCTAATTATATTGAAGAAGCCACTTTGCAAAAATAATTTAATCAAACAGACTTGCAGTTGCCATGCTTGACAGAAATACGTGCGGCAATCAGACGCAAATCTACTTACAGCACGGGCCAGGCTGCTGGTAGGTAAATACCTAATTAAATTCAGGTAATTTTCCATATGTATAATTCATATATAACTATATTTTCCCTAACAACAGTTGCAATAACGAAAACCCCTTACGACAGCAGGAGAAACAAAATTATTTATTTATCGTACGGAACCATGGAAATTATACCGCAAGAGGATGAATCACCGTTTTGCAGTAGTACATAACATAAGTACCAGTGTTTTACAAGCAAACCTGACTCAAATTAGTCGCTCCGTCGGCGGTAGTAGCATCATAATATCCAAACAATGGAGTTAAAAGTGTTCTTTATTTTGACTTTCTTAACTATCGCACAATGCAAATGTTAGTTCACGTTATCAATACCGCTAAACGATATTTGATTTTAAAACGGTTTTTTCTAACGAAACGTTAGATACGTGTTTGGTTTTTAATTAAAGTGCGTTGGCATGAGATAATTGAAGTTTGTTTGGTTTCAGTGTTATCTTTGACTTGCGAACAAATTCGTACCTTCGTTGATGGTCACAATTCGAGGAGGCTGCTGCTAGCCCAAGGCAAGGTACCGGGACAGCCAGCCGCCGGTGAAATGAAAAGTATGGTATGTAATATTCCAGTCAATTATTATGTGAAACTTGCGCTTATTTGTATGACTAAGCAAATACATTACTTTGTAAAAACATGTGTGAAATACAAAGATGTTCCGATACTGTTAGAAACATTATGTCCACACAATAGTGGATTAGGCACAAATAAGACTTTGAATAGTTCGTCTGCGTGAAATTTAACAAGAAGAGTTCAATATTTAGTTTTTGAAATAATCATTTTTTCTAAAATAAAATTAGCCTAAGTTACTCCATATTACATCAGCTACCTGCCAAAAAGGTCCCGTCAAAATCAGTCCAGACATTTCCAAAAAATATGAATAATGTTAATTTGGTGTGCATGTAAGAGTTACAAACGGTTATTTAAAATATTACAAACATAACATCCAATTTTATTTACATGTACGAAATTTATCTACTGTATAGCAAAGTTTGAAGAGTATTAATTTTTTTCAGTCTTTACCCTTTTGCTAAGGATCGTGACCTCCCTTAATCCCTTTCTTTATAAAAAGTGAAAAATTGGGTATTCGATTACAGAAATCTAATTAATCATCTGTTAGATTGTCTAAAAATCTTTAGATATATGTTTTCTTTAATTGAATCAATATAAAAATACGAAGATATAAAGAATCGAAGATGGTAAATCCTATTGAAGTGGGGGACGTGGGGGTAGTAAAGTCACTTCTCATTAAAAAAGGGTTTGGAGATGTGACTGCACGAGATTTCAACTTATGGTGAGTTGAAATAGTCTCCAATTTATATTTACACCATAAAATTAAATAATCTCCATCGGTCGGTTCTGTTGCTTAGTGAAGTGCAGTATCAAAAAGTTGTAAAAGGGTGCTTCTTTATTGTGTACCTATTCACAAGTTTAAATTTGTTACCGTTTTGTAGGTTTGGGACAAGGAACTACATGACAAAGCGGCTAAATGGGCGATAGCAAATCATCATAACCACAACCCAGACAAAAATATTCGTAAGTTTCTTTGCGTAAGAGCAGTATCTAGGGATACTTATTCATTTACAATATTATTAGAGCTTCATCTGTCAAAATTATTAATCTTATCTTTTCTAAACATAGTCACAGTTTCATTATCAATTTCTATGTTTCAGCATCCGGCAGATTTTCGACAGGGGAAAATCTGTATTGGTACTCTACGACTAACACTAAACATGTGCTGAATCCGGACAGCGCTTTACAGTCATGGTTCAGCGAGCATGTTAACTATACCTTTGGCCCTTTGAAACACAGTGACTTCGATCACTCCAAAAATTATCAAATTGGTCATTACACTCAGGTTTGCGAATTTTTCTGTGACCTACTATTTAGTTTAATTTTAATATGTTAACTCTCGAAAGGAAAGTGTTTTTTTCCCTTGTGCAAAAAGCACAGTAAGAATACTATGGAGATTTTTACCCATTGGTAAAACACGATATCTACCAATTTGAAGTTGAGAGATTCAGCAGTTTTGCATTTTTGTATTAAGCCTGTGCTTGATTTTAGATGGCATGGTCTGACAGCGTCTATGTTGGCTGCGCTATTTCGCAAACAATAAAAAACGGATGGAAGAAATTTTTTGTAGTCTGCAACTATGGACCAGCGTAAGTTTCTGTCAAACAAACATAACATAATATCTTATTACTTATAACTACATTGTGGCAAAAGAATATCCAAGGTTTTTACCGTTGTTTTGCCCATTTAGGGCGTGGACACATGTCTGCGGTGCGGCACCGGCCACCGTGTAACGGCACGGCGCCGCTAGTGGGAGGCGGCACGGCGTCGTGCCGCGACACGGCGCCGCGGGCGACGTATAGTTAATCCTAGCATTTCTGAACACGTATTGCTTTTGTATACGAGGTGCAATTTTGGTTAGCAGTTCTTCAAAACTTGTTATAGAAATTCTAAAAGAGTCGGTCGTGTTACGTGTTCAGAAAACCTGTGGAGCCTAAGGAAATGCTAGGATTAACTATACGTCGCCCGCGGCGCCGTGTCGCGGCACGACGCCGTGCCGCCTCCCACTAGCGGCGCCGTGCCGTTACACGGTGGCCGGTGCCGCACCGCAGACATGTGTCCACGCCCTTACATCGTAATTCTCTTTTCTTCAACTGCTGGACATATAGTAAAAAGCCGAGACAGGTTATATAAGTATAGTATTATATCTACGTTCGTGCAAAATAATTATGCTGTTTTGAACGTTAGCAGAAATAAATTGTAAGATCTAGTTCATCATCATCACCTTTGGGTGGAAAGGATTGTAGGTTGCCACAGTTGTAAAGAAGTGATTTAGTTTAACCGTTATTTGATACTTAAATATCTTATATTTCAGTGGTAACTATATTAACGAAAAACCATATAAGACGAGTGGTGGGCCCAGTCGAAAATTAAAATGCGGCGCCAAGGACTGCAGCCATCCTTACGGGAGTAAATGTCCAAAAACAAAAACGTGAATTAGAACATTTAAGATGAAAAGTCAATAAAGTATTTATTCTAAAAATGGTTGTATAATTTTTGTCTTTTGGAGGTTCCTAAATATAGATTTGAATAGGAAGGAAACATGATGACCCGGGGTATGGTATGTTTGAAAATAGTGCATAAGGTGCCTAATGCACCTTATGCACTATTTTAATTTGCATGGACGCTGAGGCCCTAAACATCAGCCAAAATGTGATATTAAGGTTGTGATCATGACGTTGTCGCAGTAGTAAACAATGTTCCTAAACGGCACACAGGTAGACATCCTGTAATTACGCAGAGACAGTAGTGATTTCTTTAAAGTACTGCCAGAATAAAACTCAATTACAGCAAAGCATTTACTACAGATGTTGCACAAGGAACACCAGTTACTGGTAAGCGATCAAAACCAATGCTAAGGAGGTCCCATTAGAGTTCCAATGAGGTCCAAACATCGCTGGTGTTTTGCGGGTTCGATGCCCATGGTCGATCTCGATGATAGTTATGTGATCGGCAATTTCTGGATGTCTTTGTACGCGATATACAAGTTTGTACAACTAACCCTCCAAACTCTAAGATTACTGGCTTTAGTCTCATTAATTTGCTGTAACTCCGTTTGGAGGTACATTGAAATAGTAAATAAATTAAGCAGATTTATTGCAGGTTCTATGCTTAATACCTATAATTTATAGCAATCTGGCGAAAATCACAGGTACGTAATACCTAGTGTAAATGTGATTTTACAAAACACGAAAGCTCACTACTCGGAGAGAGTAAAAATTAATCAAGAATCGTACGGAACCATCGAAAGTACACCACAAGTGTTTGAATCACCGTTTTGTTGTAGTATTTATAACACAAGTACCAGTGTTTTACAAGCAAATCTCTGACTCAAATTAGTCGCTCCATCGGCGGTAGTAGTACCTAAATCCAAACAATGGAGTTGAAAGTGTTCTTTATTTTGACTTTCTTAACTATCGCACAATGCAAATGTTAGTTCACTTCACGTTATCAATACCGCTAAACGATATTTGATTTTCAAACGGTTTTTTCTAACGAAACATTAGATACCTACGTGGTTGGTTTTTTAAAAGTGCGATGGCATGAGATAATTGAAGATCGTTTGGTTTCAGTGTTAACGTTGTCTTGTAAACAAATTGGTGCCTTTGTTGATGGTCATAATTCGAAGAGGCTGCTGTTAGCCCAAGGCAAGGTACCGGGGCAGCCAGCCGCTGGTGAAATGAAAAGTGTGGTATGTTAATATTCCAATCAATTTATTAAAAAAAATGCATAAAGGACATAGATGTTGCATTACTTTATGTCCACACAAGAATGGCGTAGGCTCAAAAAAAAATCTGAGGAATCATAGAGCATAGAACAATTTTAATTACATGTATTTATTTGTCAGTAGTTTCCTCTCCATATCTTCAAAAAGTTGTCTCCGTCGGTTGGTGACGTTACTTGAAGAAGTGCAATGGTGACCACTATGTGTAGTTCCTCTGTTATCTGGTCAGACCACCTTCGGGGATTACTGCCTCTTATTGCAGATTCAGGGCAAAAACCCTTAATCTGCACTGGTTCAGGTATTTATAATCCTTGATTTAAGGATGCTACCTGTGCGTCGCGGGGTGATTCACAAACATTAGAATCAGTACAGAATTATAATATGGCTTATTAAACATTTAACGTGTCTTTTAATCGTAGACAGCATTTGCGTTGCATTAGGTTAATTTAACCTGTAATTATAGCTATGAGTAAGAAATAAATAATTAAAAGTGGAATTTTTAAAAGTTCATTTCTATTGAGAGCAATTAACATGTATTCAACAGTGTCACATAATGTGTCTTTAATGGGAACTTACTTATCGCTGTTTCTATGAATAATGTACCTACTTGGAAATTCAACAATTTGGCGGTTAATTCCATGTCTTCACGATTATTCGACTAGACACAATCTCTGTCACATTATGATTAAGGAACCATCGGAAGAACACGGAAACTGCGCCTTAGGAAAACGCCAAAACCTGATAACTACACAGAATAGAATTATCAACATCATCAGATCATGTCCGATTTTAAAATATACCATTCTCTCTTATACTCGGTACTACTGCTGTTATTCAACAGTGGTAGTTATAATGGATCCCCAGAAGTATGAAATAGATATTCTTGCACATCTTTGCTTTTTTCATAGTTTGTCCTAGTAACCATTTGAGAATGAGAAGGTATACTTGAGCCATTTCATCTTCCTCGTTTTATAGGTTTGGGATGATGAAGTACATGTCAAAGCGGCTAGATGGGCGATCCAAAATTACAATTACCACAACCCAGATAGAAAGATACGTAAGTTTTCTCGTAATAACCGAATTTTTATTAAATTAGTTTGACCACTTTTTTAAATAGTCATGCGTTCCTTATAGTTACCTATTTATAATATTTGAACAGAAAGTATTATGAAAACATCGGAGAGCTAATTTTATCATCCAGTGCCTATATTTATTTATTTTTCAGGATCCGGTAGATTTACTATAGGAGAAAATCTGTACTGGTACTCTACAACTAACAGCAAACACGAGCTGGATCCAAACAGCCCTTTGGAGTCTTGGTTCAGCGAGCATGTTAACTTTACCTTTGGTCCTCTACAGGCCAGTGACTTCGATATCTCCAAAAACTATGACATTGGTCACTACACTCAGGTTTGCGGGTTTTGTCAGTGTCTTATTCAATTTAATATAATTATTTGACCTCCAAAAGGAAGTGATTCCAACCGCGTGTGCACTAAGCACGGTAGGAATACCATGGAGGTTTTTACCTATTATGAAAATGAGTTTCCAATGCCTACCATCTGATAAGAATATATCAGCATCACTTTGTGTTAAGCTTTTGCTTACTTTCAGATGATATGGTCTGACAGCGTCTACGTCGGCTGCGCTATTTCTCAAACATTCAAAAACGGATGGAACAAATTTTTCGTAGTCTGCAACTATGGACCGAGGTGAATTTCTATCATACATTATTATAAGTTAAGGATGCAGTGTCTCTTGTCACTTTTAAGAGACCATCCAAGACATTACTTCAATTGATCATCATTCCCCTGCCCTTATCCCAATTATTACTATTTGGGGTCGGCGCAACACGTCTTCTAGACATGTTGCTTAAAGTTTTGGCTATGGTTTTATAGTCGGCCGCCTGCCTGACACTAACCCTCTTTGGGAGTGCGATTGTTGGTGGTTTACCCGCCACCATTCGGGTGACCCAAGGTGCTTGGTACAGTGCTCTGGGTCTTAAGGTCCATTAGTCGCCTTTTACAACACCCAGTGGAGGATATGGGGTGGTGCTATTCTTTATATCCGGACACCACACGGATAACATTACTTCAATTGATATGCAAGATATAAGATATGTGTTATACAATTCAAGGTATGATTATGTTATAGATAAATATATATAAAAAACATGTTTTGCCGTCGTAGATACTCTACGATGGCAAAACATGCTGTTTAGAAACGCTCGTACCGATAAAATGTAAAATTACTTTTCTTAGGATGCGGAGAATCGTTGGTTGAGAAGAATGGTTGTCTAAATGTTATTTGGTACTAAGGTTGCTGATTTTTCAGTGGTAACTACTTCAAGGAAAAGCCATATAAGACAAGTGGTGGCCCCAGTGGGAGATTGGAATGCGGTGCCAAGGACTGCAGCCAACCTTATGGGCGTAAATGTAGAAAAATAATACGTGAATAATATACATTAAAGATAAAAAAAAAATAATAAAGTCTCTATTCGAAACCTGTAATTTGTTTTTTATAAATGCTTACATTATAATTCTGCCGATAATTATTGAGGTTGAGAGAAAAGGGGGAGAAAGATTTAGAAATAAGAGACTGATATATTCGTCGACAGTATGTTTTGAAATTAATTATTTTTTTGTAGCAAATTGTCCGAATAGGATATTGCTCCGTGTAAAATATTATATTTAACTGGTGAGTGCGTGCGTTGCGTGTGTTAAAATAAGCCCCGGTTGATATGGTTCCAAGATAAACTAAATACTAAGGCATTTCGGTCCAGCAAAAAGACGAATACACGCAGGATGAAAGACCAAAGAATGGAGATCGGTAGCTACTAAAATCTTAGCAAAAGTTATGTAAATAAGTTGTTGTGGTGATTTTTTGGTTTTATGTGCCGACTTATACTTACGGGTTTGCCAATTGTATCCCAAGTTTCTAACGCAGGGAAACATACATTTTCTTAATTTTTCTAAGACACCACTATCAAGTGAAGGAAAAAAATGTCATGAAATCTGGAATCAAAATATGTAGGTACCCATTAAAATCTGGAATTACCAACCCCAAGTAAACTGTCGTGGTGATCAATGGTTAAACCGTCCCCCTTTGGGAAGAGCATTGCATGTGGCCAGCAGCGGGATATTTAAAGGACATTTTTTTCTATTATTTCAGACAAATTTATTTATTAACATGTGTTATGCATGTTTTTGTCGTATGTATTGTACAGATAAGTATCAATTCGATCCGATTAGGTACATTAATCACGTCGCTGTTTTATTACGACACATAATAAGTAGATCATGATTAGATATTTAAAGTGCAACTGTACGTCGGTTGCTGTGGTATCGGTTCGTACGTATGTTACGTAAAGCTACCAACATCCACGTAGAAACTCTAAAACAACAAATAAAAACAGTAGATATCGGGAGTAGTTTACGTTCGTTAAAGTAGGCACGCTCGGCTATCAAAGTGGTCTATCACCATTAAGATCGATCATTGTCGCTTTATAGCAATATACAGCATATATACAGACAAATTTGCTCGTCCATAGATTTCTCAACGTTTAGACAACGCCATCTAGTTTCAAACTATGCAAACTAAGTTGCTTATATTATGAGTGCTAGACATCTGATAAATATACTTATAAACTTCTAAATACGTACAGATTATACAAAAATTCCACCCAGACACAGCAAATGATGGTGCTCATCACACAAACATTTGTCCTGAGTGGAAATCGAACTCTCGACCTATGGTATATGGCATTCGAGACCACTAACCACTAAACCAACAAGCCCGTCAAATATGCGTCCACCTTATCGATTTTTTTCTTACACATGAATTGTATTCAACACTGTTACACCTCTTCTTCGCCGACTGTACGTACTTAAATACCACGACAGACAAGAGATAGGTACTGAGCCTGGCTTCAGCAATCCCACGTTTGTGCCTTTAAGACCAAAGTTAATGAATAGGTATATTAAGGCAAAAGTCTAGTTTGCCCCAACAACTATGCTGCTGAAGAAAATAGCAAGAGATATTTACGATTTAATACAGATACAAATTTTAATCTCTGACACTAATAAAATATCGTCTATTGACCTACTTCAACAGCTGGTGTTCTAGTCACAGGTTCGGGCCACTGTCCGAGTACTTTTTACACACAATTTTAGTTAATTTAAAACATTAATCAGTGCGCAATAGTAATATTATTATGCAATCTTCTAAATAAATGAAATTGAATCTTCAAAATATACGTACGGCCCATAACTTTCCAACGTCTGATTGATGATTCTTGGTTTTATGTATGAAGTGATTTTCATCGAATCGAAACTGTAACGCGAGTTTACAAAATAAGTTCGATTCGATTACACCTATCAACCTATATCAACTAAAACTAGTTTTAATCTAAATCACATTTAATCATAAGCGATAGGGATAAGCGCCCTTCTTTTTAGCAGATATCAAAATTTTTGTATAGATTACTTCAATTAGTTAGGTTAACAAATGTGGCAATCAATGTTCTTTTAAATTATTTCAAAATGGTGAGTCATTATTTAAACTATTAAATACACTTTTAATATTTTTTGTGTCTATCTAAATATTTTATGATGATATCTTACGATTCGAAAATAAACGCCTTTACCTACTTACTTAGCTTATCTTTGAAATTGGCGTGCCATGTTTAAATACGCCATGGTTTTCAGATTATTTTCTTCATACTTGTAAGTGTGTTTTCGCTATCATGGGGAGAAACGGAGATAGAAGTGAAAACATTCCTGCGGGAGGAGATGCTGCCTCCTGTAGGGGCCAACGCGACTGCCAGGAACGTTTTTGAAAGCTATACAAGAATGCCACTCGACCACTTTGATCCACAAAATGATAAAACCTATTTAATGGTAAGCAGTAACAAATTGTCTTTATACTACCTACTTAGGATCATCTATCTATCAGCCAACTATGAGCCCAATTTACCAAATAACAAAGGTATATGTGAGTGCCACAGTGAACAAATTAGGTACCTACATGCATCCATACTAAGTGTTGTCAAAATTTTTGGAGGTAATGGACTTAGCTGACCACCTTGATTTAAGCTATAACTGGTATACCACGGTTGAATTTGCAGTTAGAAGCTAATGTTACATAACAGGAACATTTGTGTAAAAACGTGCTAGACGCTCGACGTGCGACGTGATCGACGTAAAACGAATAGAATACATCACAAAAATATTATGTTCGTTGACTGTATTTCAGGCTTTTGTTTATTATTTTTTTGAGGTTTCCTTTGTTACTTCTTTTAATAACTCTTTTTATGTTTTTACTTTTAAATATTTTAGCGATTCATGTTTAACGAAGAGTTCTTCGGTGGTCCGGGCTCTCCTGTGTTCATATTGGTCGGAGGAGAGTGGGATATAGTGCCTGGCTGGCTGCTTGCCGGTAACATGTATGAAATGGCACGAGAGAACAAGGGCTACCAGATTTACACTGAACATCGTTATTATGGAAGATCTTTACCGTTCCCGTAAGTGTTTACCTGCATTTTAGACATTACCAGAACTTTTTTCAGAGCGTAATCTCAAATCTCAAAGGTTCGTAGATATAATTAAACCATTAAGCTTAATAAGAGCATCTACTTAAATGTATTTCTAACAACTTGTAATATAATTTACAGGGAATTTACAGCCGAAAATCTGCGTTTCCTGAACATGGACCAGGCTCTCGCAGATCTTGCATATTTTATTACGGATCTGAAGTCGACACCTCGTTTCGCTGACAGCGAGGTGATACTGTACGGAGGGTCTTACGCAGCCAACATGGTGATGTGGTTCAAACAACGTTACCCTCACTTGGCACTCGGAAGTGTCGCTTCCAGTGGTCCTATTTTAGCCAAAATTGATTTTCCCGGTAAGATTTCCAAATACAACATTCTTAATTATTTTATAATTTGCCCATTAAGCGTACTTCCCCACGCCCACTGTTCACAAATCAGTCTAAAATTGTAAAACTAACTGTTCTGAAAGACGATGTCATTAGTTTTCTCACTGATAAGCGCAATACTTAAACAAAGAAGGATGCTGAGAGATGTCGTAACAATCTTTGTACATCAAGCCCCGAAATGAAATGCACTTATTTTTTATTTTAGAGTACCTCGAGGTAGTTCACGAAGCGTATTTCTTGGAGGGTGGTCAGCAATGTATTGCAACCATTCATCAAGGCATTGAGGATACTATCGCTCATTTCCATACGGAAGAGGGAAGGAAAGCTGTAGATGCTGCATTTGGGTAACTATCAGCCACTAACCAAGATTATCGTAGATCCAACATCATTAAAGGAACCCCTCGAAAAGGATGTACGAAATAAATTAAAAGTGCTTACCTTAAGAACCTATGTGAAAGTGTAAACAATACAGATAGACATAGGTCCTGTGCGTAAAAAAAGACATGCTGCGCCGAGCCCAAGTAAATTGGGATAAGGGCAGGGGAATGATGATGATGATAGGTGCGCAATATATATTTTTCTTTTGCAGACTATGCGAATCATTGGACATTGACGACCCGTACGACCTCGGGTACTTTTCGGGGTTGATAACTTGGTCTTTTTCTGCTACGGTGCAACGCGCAGTTCCTGGATCACTGTTACAAATCTGTAACAATTTCGCAGGCAATTTTTACGGTAGGTTAAGATTCATCTTATTTAGATTTAAAGATGACACGGTTAAGCAAAGGCTCTTTTGTTTCGAGTAATTTGTATTATTCGATTTGCAGTGGTAGACACGAAACGCCGTGTAGTGGACCGTCTACCTTTCAGTTGAGTTGTAGTATTAGTTCTCCTGATAAACTATCACATATCAATCATTCGTACTATGCCTAATGACCATGTAGTCTGATAATCACCACATAGTATAAAACAAAGTCGCTATCGGTCTGTTCGCCCGCTTAAATCTTTTTAAACTACGCAACGGATTTTGAAGTGTTTTTTTAACAGACAGAATGATTCAGGACGTTTTGCGTAGCTATGACACGTACTACATACATTTTAGAAAAACTTATAAAAATTACGAATTTCAACAGGAAACACACCAATGGAAAAAATTGGAGGATTTACATCAGTAGTACAGAATCGTTCTGACGATCAATGTTGGAATATGAAATATGATGCTTTCCTTGGCTCCTACAGCAGGAATGATAACAGTATGTATAAGCCCTACTTTGTGACATATAATAATAGGTATAGAAACCACAGTATATAAATTAAAACTCTCTTTTCTGTTTTAGGCCGTGCTTGGTACTACCAAACTTGTACCGAGTATGGATTTTTCCAGGTTGCACCAAAATCGGGTACCGTGTTCGACTCTTTGAAGTGGCTTAACTTGGATTTCTATATTACTGCGTGCCAGCGACTGTACGATGAGAGGTAATGATTATAGTGCTATTCATAAATGAACACCATGCAACTTAGTTCAGTTAAACTTACACAACATGTAGAAGATACGTGAAATGGGGCGAATATAGGCAAGCTGAGGGCTGATTTTTCCGTTTTTTTGGGAGGTCCGTATGCCTCCTGGAGCAAAGCTAGTACATCGTTTTACAATTACATTTTATTTGAGCCCTGCGAGCGCTACCCGCAGCGCAAGAGCTATAAAACTAGACTAAAAAAATTAATATGTGCATATTTTTTGCCGTTTATACATAAGCAAACAACCCGCGACACCCTAAAATATGAAAAAAAATATTTTTCTAGTTATCTCGTTTTTTTCCACTAAAATCTATGCAAGTATAAAATGCGTTTTTTGTTTTTTTCTTCAGATTTGACAAGGAATTCGCTTACAAGGCAGCCGAACGCGTGAACTTAGTTTATGGAGGTTTAGATCCTGAAGTAAAAAATACTATTAACATTCACGGCTACATAGACCCTTGGCGTGCACTCGGAGTCTACCGGGAACATATCTCTGAAACTTCACCTACCTACACGATAGATAGGTAAGAAAATAAGACTGGTACATTAAGAGCCTGGCGCAAAAGCAAACACGGTGACGGATCCGCCCCAACCCAGTTGACTGACAGATTAAATTTGTCATTGCAATTTGACCCTTAATTCGTATTTACCACACGATTTAGAGTTTAAATTCAAATGATGTATTATTCGTGATGCGTAGTTTATGAGTGATGCTTGAAAATGGCAATAATAACATTAGCGCTTGGTGCAGCTGTCTAACAACTCGTAGACGCATACTCCCAAGTGTTCGGAACGCATGCTTACAAAGCGGCGACCTCGAACCGCCCGCCAGCGTGTAAAAGAAAGCCAATCCAATCCCGCGATTCGCGTGCAAATGGCGGGCCCGTGGCCGTGAGGCCCAACTCACGGCCAACGAGTATTTAACGCGCTGGTGGTTCGAGGTCGGCTTAATTCTAGGCAGAACCATGCTGTAACTGAGCTGAGTGTGCCATAACATTAATACTATACTTTGAGAATTAAGAGAGGCAGTAGGTTTGTAATCCTATTGGTAGTTGTGTTAGTAGCTTTCTTTTCAGAAGACACGTAAAGCGTGACCTGTGCCTGTTCTCTTTCAGGCTGTATCGAATCGTAGTTGCGCACTGTAATGTCCTGCGAAGTTGGCTGGCGTCGAGTGTTACCAGCCGCCGCGGCCGAAATCGGTCAAGGACATTATTTTATTTATTGCTTTTGATAAGGATATCTTTGATCTCGATGTAGGTTAGCTGTTTTTTTTTTAATGTTCAAACTAAATGTTTCTTTTCAGAGCTTCACATTGCTTCGATATGCAAGGTTGGTTGCCTAGTGACACTATAAGAATGACTTTCATGAAACAAGAAGCGAGAAGAATAGTGGCTTCATGGCTTAATAGTACTAAAACCAACTAATGAAGTACCAAGTATATCTAAGACCATTCTGGTCTAGCTCTAAGGTACAATAAAATAAATCTTAAATACCCTTAACCTGATATTTTTTTATTTTATCACATTATCCTTAAATTACTGACTATTTTAAAATGGATTTATATTCTAGATGTTTAAAAATAAAACTTCGTTTTACTCCTGTATTCAGGACATAATTTTATTAAGTTTAAATTCCACAATTTGACAAATTGATAATCCACAGAAGTTAATCAGAAACTTTTTAACGTTGACGTTGAAACAGATCAAAAAATATAGTCAGAAATACTCACTAACCGTCCTAAGCAATAGTTAAAAACTACGTTAATTCCTATAATGTCAAATGTACGGTTAGCATTTCGCCTAATTAAAACTACCGGCAGAATTACAATTAGGAGTAAATGCACAGTGCACTACTGCCCTGGTCTAGTCGGTGTGTTTTCAAAATGGCTCTTTTCCACTTCAATCCTTTTCAGAAACACAACACAAATTGTGCTAGGCGGGACAAATTATCAATATTCTTAGTTTACTAACTTTTCACAGTAAGTAACTCGGAAAATTTTACTATAAACGTAGAAGTGTCTCCGCAAACAAGCACTAAAGTTGCAGTGAAGCGAAGGTTAGTGAAACAAGCAAAACTTATAGCTGTTTGACCAGCACTCGCTCCACTGTGACGCAACCAGAAAAGTAGTCTACTCTACCGATAAATCATAGCACTTACATTGTAAAGCGTACAGTGAAGAACATTCGAGAGTGGGCAGTCCATAATTTAAGTTGTACATAATATATAAAATCATATCATCTTATATGCACTGGAAAGTTCATTTACTTAACTATAAAAACAATTAGGCAGTGTAAAAGCAAACAAATTTATTTATAGGAAATAAACAATTTTCTTAAACAATAGGACTGCCCTTAAAACCCCTGAACTAACTCAAATTCAGAAATGACGGCACCATGTTAAACCTATGTGTCTAATAAACTAGAGAATACTTAAATATTAAAATGAACCTCGTAAATGCAACCGTCATGTGATGTCAACATACAATGTCGTCGCAAACAGTTCCACTAGCGAGGTTCGGTCTCGTACATATTAATGTCTAAAGAGAGACATCAGCGACATTCCCTGCGCCCTCGCTACAATTACACACGTAGATTAAGTGTTTATAATATACTGGTGAAATATTTACAATGGTCTAGTGCTCAAGTTTGAAGTCATTCTACGGCCAACGGTTTGGGATTCTCCCACGGGAAGCCTTCCCGTCCGAAGTGACCGTATGTACTGGTCTTCTGGTAAATTGGTGCTCTCAGGTTCAACTCCCTAGAAAGACACAAAATAAAATGAATAAAATAAAATAGTAAAATATTCTTGAAATCAATGATTTTCAAAATATTTATCATTCGATTATATTAATTTATTTTAGTAATTTAAAACTTACTTGACAATTTTGCCAGGTCGCAGATCGAAGTTCTTCTTTACAATAGCAAGAAGTTGCTGTTGGGTCTTGTGTGAAGTGCCGTAGTCGAAAACGGTGATAGACAGGGGTTCGGCCACACCAATGGCGTATGCAACCTGTGAATAATCAATTAATATTAAAATAATTGTAATAGCATTAGCATGCCTAACTTCCGTAATTCGCTTATTGAGACCAGCGGAACGTAAGATATAAATGACGAATACTTCGTCGCTTATAACCGCTGTGACGTCATATTAGCAGAATGACGCACATGAAAATTATGTCGTAACCATACAAAGTACATTAAGCGTAAAACACTAGGCAGTTCTATTCATGCGTACAACGCAAGCTGTAATTAAATCAACAACATTCAAGATCGATCCACACTCCAAGTTAGCTCATGCTGTCTTCAAGGTAATACGGTAATTGGGATCATGAAATGTCCTTAACTTTGTGTACAAACAAAGGTTGTTTATTCGTTATTGAAGGGAGAGAAAGCTAATATTACAGATATAGGCATGTGGTTAATATGATAGAAAAAATAAAATATCAGGCTTTGATTTCGACGAGCCTGTTGGTCTAGTGGTTAGTGACCCTGACTGCTAAGCCGGAGGTCGTGGGTTCGATTCCCACCCAGGACAAATGTTTGTGTAATGAGCACGATCATTTGTTCTGTGTCTGGGTGTGATTTATCTATAATATATAAGTATGTTTATCGGTTGTCTAGTACTCATAACACAAGCTACTAAGTATGCTTAACTTGAGACTAGATGGCGTTGTGTGAATGTTGAGAAATATTTATTTATTAATTATTTATTGGCAGCTAAATGCAAACATTATGAGCTACATTGAGGGCTCGCGGGGTTAGGTTTGAAGTTAGATAGAGGCAGTGTTGTATGTTACCTGCACCATGCAGCGGCGGCAGAGGCCGGCCTTGACGAGCGACTTGGCGACCCAGCGCGCGGCGTAGGCGGCGGAGCGGTCCACCTTGGTGAAGTCCTTGCCGGAGAAGGCGCCGCCGCCGTGCGCGCCCCAGCCGCCGTACGTGTCCACGATGATCTTGCGCCCGGTCAGACCCGCGTCCGACTGACGGGGGAATTATAATTAGTATGGTTCCAGAATATTCCAATTCTGCATGGAGTTTTATAATGTACAATATACCTTTTCAGTAGCAACGAAACGACTATAAGAGTACGTTTTATTTAAGAATGTCAGGAAAAAGTCCAAAGTCCAGGAATCGCAAATATTGATTACTATATAAACGTCTCCATACGTCGTAGTTTCGCCAGAATTAGTCAAGTCAGTTAAAATACTCCAATATTAAGCTACATCTTAATTCTCAAGTTCTTGTAAATATTTAACATCTTCAAAAATTATACATTACAATTTATAAGAAATCTGTCCTCACCTGTGGTCCTCCAATGATGAAGAGCCCGCATGGGTTGATGTGAATCACGGTTTTCTCATCGAGGTAGTGAGCAGGAATAACTTCTTTGATAACCTTTTCCTTGATCTCCTCACGCAAGGTCTCCAGAGTGATCTACAAATATAAGATCCAAGTTTAATAAAATTGTATTAGTTCATTATGAGTCACGACAAAGTCACAACAGATTCTTTATTAGATGTACAACATGACGAATTATTATTAACTTATAACGTAACCTAAATACTTATCTCCGTGAAATGAATACATTAGTGATGCTATGTTTCAGACATGAGAAAGTTATATCAAGAAAATTACTCGTGTGCTAAGAAAATTATTCACACTTGATAAAACAAATGACGAAATATTTAATAAAACTTGTCGCGGTGTGAAAGCGACAATTGATTCATTGATTTTTCTTTTCATCATAACTTGATGTTAATATCTAGAAATAATTATAATTCTCATGAAATATGTGTGTATATGTTTATTTCATACCTTTTCTGAGTGTTGCAGTGAGACAACAAGGGTGTGTACTCTTTGCGGCACTGTCGCACCACCAGCGAAGACGTACTCGCAAGTCACCTGAAACCAATCATAATAAAGTGTAAAGAAACCGCGCTATTATATTACTATAAGTAGAATTCGTTAACACGGGCCGTATCGATTGACTTCCAAGTACTAATTAATAAATATGTGCATAATTACTAAGACAACGGCTTAGGTTTTTGTAGATAACATTCGTGACTACTTTAACGGCGTCATAAAACTATTTTTACCATTGAGAAGTTTAGTCATTTCGTGTCTGGAAAAACTAACAAAAAACGCTTGGTCAAATGTCTGTAGTAATAATCTACTATATTTCAAAATAAATCGAAAGTTTGAGACATTTTCATAACACATCTTTCACTTGGCAGTATTGTATTTCTTATCATATTGCAATTGTAACTTGTAATAAAATACAAGAGAAACCATTTAATGTTAGATTATTCTGGAAAGTTCAGAATAATGAATCAAATAAAACCTTGACTGTGACTGTAAAGTGATAACTGGAGATTGATAAAGCAATATGTGCTATTATGTTAGAAGGACAGCCAAAAGATTGATTGCATTTATACGAAGTCAAAATTGGTATAAAAAATGCATATAATATTCCGTTATGCGTCCATTACATGTTTATATGCGGACGTGGTCTCGGTGGCGTGTGCTGTACTAGCAAGTATTAAATTGACCGATCTCAAATGTCGCTTGACACTGGTGTCACTTTTATCACCCAGTTATTAAACAACAATTGATATATTAGACATTGATTACGTCATGCGATCTTCGCGAACAGGAACAGCATTGAAGACGATACCGTTGTACCTACTTGATAATCAATTAGTTCGCAGTTCTAAAGAGCTGATACGCGGGTTTTGGAACACCCAAGTTACAAATATTATGTAGATAGAGATAGACAGTCATTATAACTATACAGAATCAAGTCAGTTACTAAGACACATGAAAAGTAATAACACGATATCCAGATGGTTTTTCCAAGGGTTGAAAAAAATATATTTAGTCCAAATACTATTGATACTAAAGAAAATCAGGTATGCACAGAGAACCTAACCTAGGTTGCTATGCCAACTCACAACTCAATCATTGGTATAAAAATAAATTGAAATCAGTAATTTGTGAAATGAAGACTAATATGCGTCAATCAAAGGTACTTTATAAGTTGCAGTATTGGGGTTAAAGGACAAAACAATGTATTGCCACAATGTAACAGATTGCTAGCCCCTGACTATTGAAATGACCCACAGGTCTACTCTTATTACAGACTTATGAAACCAGTCTCTGTTAATTTGCCTTTGTCACTCAATTCTTTATTACCAACAAGTTCGCTTTGCAAATAAACAGCACTTACATAAATAATTGTCTACAGGAAACAAATAACAGGAAAATTCATACCTATACATGAATCAGATATTGTTATCATTTTCAAGATAAAAGCATGAAACCGAAAATCTTAAATAAATTAACACTTAACCTTTGACATGAGTTTACATTCCAAATAGTTCCAGAGGTCAGATAATGCTATCTGCATGACATATTCAGCCAGATTACAACAAATATTTGTGTGAATTATATCTTACAGTAATTAATACAATATTATTATTAACTTTTAAAGCCAAAGTCATTGCCATATCATGTTTATTAAACAAGTCTAAATGACTATAATATTGTATTGGATTACTGGTGTCAAGAATAAATTATTTTATTTACCTGTGTCTTAGAATCCGGGCGAGCCCACCAGAATTCGCCGTTTCGCCTAAGCTCAGCAATTTTCTGGTTTAGTCTGTGTGCAAGTACCACTGTCAATGGCATGCATTCTTCAGTTTCATCGGTGGCATACCCAAACATCAAGCCCTATAAGAATACAATTTTAGAATTAAATAAATAATACAGCTGCTAAATAAATGCTAGTAGAAACAAAAGTTAATAGAAATATTAAAATTAAATCATCCTCAAGAAACACTTTTTTTATATTTCACAATATGTAGCAATGCATCATACAATATTTCCCAAGTAATAGTACACCTATGTGAATCATGCATTTGTAAAATTACAGCATCAATGTATAAAATTATTGTACATTTTAAAGATTTTTAATGAAAAGGTTTAATTTTGGTGTTTCCTCACAGGGTTTTCCACACATTTTGTGGATTCTTTCCTTAATTAATGATAAGTTTTCAATGATTTGTTTAAACAATAAAATATTATCTTGCTAAACATACTTTACACAACAATTTATAGGGTTTTTGAAACCAAGCGGGTTTTAATAATGTATTAAATAAATTAGTCCAACAAAGGCTTGTGAGTACAACACTAATGATTAGCCCATCATATGCGATATTACCATGATGTGAATGATTCCCACATACCTGATCTCCGGCCCCGACTTCGTCCTCATTTCTGTTCTCATGCACGCCAGCAGCTATGTTCGGAGACTGCTGGTCCAAGGCAAGCATCACGCAGCATGTCTTGTAATCAAACCCTATTCCCAACATGCTCATTTTAGTACCAATGAGTGGCAGACATTACACTTGTGATTATTACTTAAATTTATAATGATTTCTTATGTATTCAGACAGCATCATGGCCCCGATAATTGAGAAGTTCATGCAACATAGTTGAAATAGTATGATATTTATGCTGTCTGAAAACAATAACTTGTGAACGCTGAGAAATGGAAACCGACAGATGAGAATAATTTTTCATTCTGTAGACCATGCAGAATATGCACCCAATTTAGTCCTCAAGCCAATTTATATAGACCCGATAGTTGTCCGTGCAGTTATCTTATACAGTGTGTACCTGGTCTCCAGCCCCAATATCTAATTCCTCTCTCTCTTGATATACTCCATTGGCTATGTTTGGACTTTGTTCTTCAATAGCCACTAATAAATTTAGCGTTCGCCAATCAAAACCTAGTGTGCACGGAATAATATTCATCTATTACTATGAGATAAGTTAAATTAGAATTTGTCTATTTACTGGCTAAAAGCCAAAACACTGCATCTGTATAACTGGTAATGAACGGTAATTCAAGGATAATATTTACATACCTTTCGAGGAGTCATCGTAGCCAATGTGTTTCACTGTCTCTCTGACAACTCGCTGGTAGTCAACATTGGCTTTGGAAGTAATTTCACCGCACAATAACACCATCCCGGTTTTTGTCACAGTTTCTGATAACAAAGCGCTTCAATTAGCTAAATGTATCATATTACACGAACTATACACCATATTTCATGATATTTGATCACACTCACCGCATGCAACCTTTGCGTCAGGATCCTGTCTCAAATGTGCGTCTAAGATCGCATCGCTTATTTGATCGCACATTTTGTCTGAAATTAAACATTGTTATTAATATTAAGAACATGTTTATTACTTATTATAAGTGCAATAAACTAAATATGTGCAAATTCCAACGTTGTTTGGCTCAGACCACGTGTTGCGATTATTTTGACAAATGTAAATTACGATAATAGCTGCGAGAACCATGATGTAACAAAACATTGTCATTGAATAAAGCATGCGAGACAATGTGTATTATTGTCGGATAACCAAAGATTTTCTTCTGCTAATATCGATAATAGTGTAAACAATAGGAATCCTATTAATACTTTATCTACGCACATGCTTAAGGCGGCCATTTTCGCCGAACAATTCTCTGCAATACTAGTACTATATGAAACTAACCTGGATGGCCCTCGCCGACAGATTCTGATGTGAACAAAAATACTGATCCATCTTCCATATCATAACTGTGTCCATTTGTTTTTGCGTATCCATTCATTTTTGAGGTCTCCGGCATTCTGAATTTAGAGTTAGCTCACAAAAATAACCCGAAAGAGTCCCCTTGAATTAACACTGTGGAAAAGAGGTCTGGTTAGAGATCGCGCCGATATTTATAAGGTCGGAGAGGCGCCACAGAGCAATTCTTATTCACCAATCAGAAAACTCGCAGGCAATGGTGCTAAACACTGCGATTGGTGGAAATTTAATGTTTTGATTTTGTATAATCTGGAATTGAAACGCGGCGAGTTTTGAATTTACGCTTATTGCGATAATTATAAACATTTATTTTTTGCAGTTTAATCTTAATATTTTACAAATAACCTACACAAAAGTAAAATTTTATTATACTCTAAATAAACTGTGTAGCTGTCACATGGCTTGCGGCAAAGAGCATGTTTTTTGACAGTAATTTATTTCTAAACCAAAGATTTACAGAATGACAAAGAAATAAAATAGAGGAATTTAGAACTCGTGTGTATTTATTCTCTTTGACTATGAGCAAAATGTACAATATATTACAAATAATTCTCATTTTACTAAGATTATAATAATGTTACAACCATTTAGGTGTAATATGTGATATTGCGTTTCTTTTTTAACTGATTTCAAAAAGGAGAAGGTTTCTCAATTCGACCGTATACGTGCTTGTTTTTATAAGTTTTTTCGCGGAAAACTTCGTCGTTAATGAACCGATTTTGTTAATTCTTTTTTTATTGGAAAGTAGACATTTCCAATCTCTGGTCCCATTATTAGAAAGGAATAGTCTCATGATAGGGTGTGATGACGGAAGACCAGTAGTAGTAGTGCGCTAAGATATTTCATTAAGAATTTTAAAGACTAAAATTTAACAAATGTCTGGAGCAGATCTGATAATGGAACCGAGAGACCGTCGAGGGTACTCCTCAACGGTGCACAGCAGCTACCTTGTGTTTGAGCTTGATTACTTTGTATTGATAAGACCTTTACACCTTTGATTGTTAAAAGGGGTCTGGTGCAAAAAACGAAGAACGATTGAGAGAACTATCCAACGGTCAGGAGTTAAAAAATAATAATTGTGTTCTTTTAAAATTACTAGGTTGAAATGATTTTAAAAAGGTAAATATTAACACTAAAAAGAAAAAAAATAATCATTTTTTAGAATAAAAATAAAAGCCCTTAAAGAATAAACATACACATGGGAATAATTGAACTTGCTGGTTTGGCACTGGTTTTATTCACGTATCTAGCTGGTTAGCTATTATCTATGATAATATCGGTTTCTTTTTAAGTTTTTAGTTCCATTGCTGTTGAAGTCGGTTTTTATTCTTTTTTGTTAAAACTGATTATTATACCTAGTTAAATTAATAAGACCGAAAATGAAAAAATAAGGTTTGTTGTTTACTTGATTAATCAAGTAGACAACAAACCTGTTTAAGGTTTATTTTTTTTTGACAAGTATAATTTATTTAAAGGAAATGGCTAAAGCATTTCTAAAATAATTATAATTAAGAAACATTCCATTGCGTCCTTTAAAAGGTGTCTGAATAACTCGTAAAGTAAATAGCTCTATTCGAGATCATTTCTGTTATCGTTATTGAGATCAGCCTGCCATAAATGTTATATTTTACGGCTTTTAACCAAAATTAGCTTACAACCGAAGTAATTTTATTCCTTTTTCAATATATTAAACCTTAACACTCACTTTTATTTCATTAATAGAACGAAATATTTATTTTATAATATAAAATTGAAATAAAATTCTTACCTTGTTTTTCAAACAAATACTTTTTTAATTCACTACGAATTTACCGGTTCACCACTATTAAACAGATAATATATTTTTCAAATTGCTTACACCGCCAGAGTAGTTTACCAGAACGAATCCAGTCGTCAACTGAGAGGAGGAATGTTGATTCGTATTTACTTAAACACTAACTAATAAGCATGCAGTTATAGTTTGTACCCCGAACAGTGGTCCAAGAGCACGAGACGCTTTATCAAATAATTATGCTATTTTTTTCTTCATTTTTTACGACTCTGTTATCTTTTATGTAACATAGCACGTTTGTTTTTATGTTAAGATAAATGTAGTTTTTGTTAACTAATAGTCCGATTTTGCCAATCACGTTATTCTCTCATTTAGTTAGTATTCTTAGTCGCTTGTAGCTAGCATTTTCTTTACTACGTTTCATCTCTTACGCACTAAAACTGACATTTGAGTAGGTACCCGTATATCTAACTTTGTCTCGTTTATGAGACTTAGGGCCTCCTTTATCTGAATATGACCTTTTTATTTGATCTGGTCAGTGAACATTACACCTCTTTAATGCTCTACTTATATCGGTATTCTAAGAGGCTCTTCACTCCTCGTTCATGGTGGCTAATATCAGAAAAAATAGGTACCGTAAAATCTACATTTATCTGAGCCTTTATTTATTTTTGATCTTGGATTATAAATGGCCTTTTAGCTGCTGGGCTTAAATTAGAATGGATCTACTCACTCACAAGACTTATAGAGAAAACCACGTAGATATACTCCATTTGTTTAGGTAATTAACTAAATGTAAACAATTTTGGTATGTCTTTTAAACAAAATGTGATCTTTAAAAATGTAAAATACGTTTTACAACATGAAATACATTCAGATTTTCTAAAACTATAGTTAAATGATTTATAAGCAGTAATATCCAAATTAAAAATTATTTTTTTGGTTAAAAAGTAACGCCAAGATTGTTTACATTTAGTTAACTACCTAAACAAATGGAGTATAGGTACATTACCCACCCATTACAAAGATAGCTGGGTCCATAGTTCGATTTCCTGGCAATAAAGACTTAATTATTTCATATAGGAATATGTATATTATGTAACATACGAGTATAATTAATATTTGTAACAGTTCTCTTATAACTTTAGTGTAAAGATAATAGCCGGATCAAGGCCACTCATGATAAATGATGATGTAATTAAGAAGACACTGCACCAATATTGACCGCATGTAGCGTTAACGTTTTGATGAAAACAAAATTTGTGGACATACAAATTTTGCTATCGCGCTTTTTCACATCATTTCCGTAAATAAGTAGATACTTTGCTTTAGTTGGTTCTACTTTAGTTTCCATCGTTAACTTTGTCTAAAACAACCACATACATCAGTTATGAAGTGAACGAATTCATTAACGAGAGAACAAGGGCCAATAAAGACAAGCTTGAATGAAATGAGACAAGGTATGTAGACATCTAAAACTGATATCTCTTATAAAAATACAGTTAAGCATTGTCCAAGTTTCATATTGCTTAAACACACACTTATAACTCCAAAATGATGATACATCCCATGCCCTTAGACTGTTATAGATCCAGTTTCATCTGTAGTAGCTCTCCTTTGAAATAGTTTACATAAGTAAATATTACGCTTCTCAATAGATCGTACTGGGTTTCCCCCTGGAAATATTGTACCTACTTATGTACCGTTTTCCCGCAAGTCTTTTCTTACTTTTATTTTACAGAACTGTGCAAAAAAGCCTATCAATTTACTTTGTAATTTTTTGCCATCGGTGTACAGACAGTGTCGCCAGGTCCTAAAGTAGGTCAGTCAGGGTCACGCAGAGCATGCGCGAGCGATCCCGTGACGCTGGCTTATGCGGGTTTTACACGGGTGACTAAAGCCGCCGGGTGTCTAAATGCCAATTCGACGAGGTGGCAGGTGACTAAAGCCGCAATCCCCAAAGTTGGGTTGCATCCGACTTTGGCCGCGCGGCGGCCGGCCGCATGCGACTGGTGACTTAAATCGACCGTGTAAACGATCGGTTGCAGGCGATCGTCCGCCGCATGAAGGAGTGTTTCGTGCACTTTGTTCCACTAGTGGGGATTTACGTACAAATAGTTTGGTTAAACAACCATGAATAAAAATAATAGTATACAGTTTTTGGAATGCTAAGAAAGGCATCCATGCTTGAAATGATTGAGCCGCATGCGATTTTAGTCACATGTGTAAATGGGCTAGCGATGCGGCTTGGTGAAGAAATTTGTGAGCCGACTAGGTAGCTGCACGGCGAAAATCGACCCGTGTAAATCCAGCATTAGGTAGTAGAAAGGGCCCGGGGCGATTTTAGTCGGTGGGAGTCCGACATATCCCCATGCCGTGCCCTCGGCATGGGTTGAAGTCATTAGCGTTTCACCCCGGAAAAAAAGGTCTTAAAGTAAGTAATACAACTTTAAGAGAGACGCCGCTCTATGCCGTGCAGTGCACTGTCGCACTTCTACAAGTGTAAGAACATTAGTTTAAAAAGTGGCGGTAGGCTCCCATTGATATTTAGGTGGTTGATAGTTTGTGCAATTGGCTTCGGAACTTGGAATTCATAAAGGTTATGTTACTTTTACTGCGTGTAGTTTTACATTATCCAGAGGACTACGTATTTATATAATTAAGTTTAATGAGTTGATATCATGTGTCAACCGTAGACAATAACGGTAGAGCAACTAGTACAATTACTTTAAACGATTTCCGACTAGATTTACATTATTATTAATTATTAGGTACAATATTATGTCGAAAGGTCTTTGTAAAATGCGATTATCCTTATGGAAACACCAACAGGTAACTAGGTATAAGTCGTAAACAATTAACTAGGTAGGTACCTACCACAACAGGTTCTTAGGAAAAAGTTTATGGTAATTAATATTAGTAATCATCTACACCTTTAGAACATGCATTAGATTTCACTTTATTTGACCTATGTTACAGAGAAGACATTGTCTAAGATATTCCAGTAGTTATGCTCTGATGAAAAAAACTAGGTATTTCAGCCCTTTTCTGTCTTATTTTTTTGCGTGCCCGACAGGATTCATTGATCTTAATTTGTTTTATTTTTTACCATCTCTATAACATATGGAATGCAATAAATAATTGAGTATTGAAACAATGAAATTATTTTTGGAAGATGCCTGTTTTGCTAATTTTAGCTACTACATACCTATTACCTTAATAAACGTTTATTCTAACTAAGAAAGAGAACCTGTCTATGTGTCATTACCATTCTAGATAAATTGTAACCATTATTGTCGTCTAGGATGTTAGTTTAAGTATTAATTAAAAGCCACAGCCGGTTTTTTCTTGATACCTTGCCGGATATTTGAAGTAATTCCTTATAAAGTAAATAAAAATAGGACCTATCCATCCGTGAACACATTTTAATTTTAATCATTTTAGGTTAAATTAAACTTATGAAACAAAATAAATGCACTGCAATTTCAATTAGCTGAATTATGTCTTGTGAAAGTTAATTAGTATTCATAGCCCGAAAGTGTAACCTTAATTGATTATCTTTGTATTACATATTTTTAGCAAAATTCGTCTATTCATTATGTTCTAATACTTAGGCATGTCATGAATTTCCACAAAATTCCGCTGACCAGTAACTGCTTTTTTTATCCTCAGTCTCGCTGACCTATGCGATAATATTGCATCAGTTCCAGAATTATTATTCCTATCATCTGTAAGACATTTTCGGGAAGAAAGAATACTCCTTAAACTAAAGTAAGACTTACTAATCAAAAAATATTTTATTGATAAACGCTTGCTGGTTAACGATAAACTTTAAACTCGACTGTTAAAACTTTAATATCATAATAATAATATTTTGATTCTGACGCAAACTTTATTTGCAATTAATGAAGATTAAAATATGTAAACTAGTTTTATGTTATCTTACTTAGTACCTTCCTCAAAGCGTTGTGAGCCGGGAGAGGTCTGATGGATTGGTATTTCCTTAACATTATATTGTTTAGGATAAATTAGAAATCGCCAGCAGACGCAACAGTATGTTCATAATGTAAACAAAATGCATTGAAAATAAATATTTACAAATAAATTTAACCATAAAAATTTCATCAACTTGGTAAGTCTCAGAGAATTTCATTACCTCTTTAATTTTTTTTCATTATTGAACACATAAAATATTTTGTTTTGCAACAGAGTTCAATTGAATTAAAAAAAAAACTTCAGCCTTTCTAGTATTCAATCATATTTTTTTTATACATATTCGTTTGTATTCAAATATCCAATCAAAATTTATTTACCTAATTGGATAAATAGCAGTAGTCAGTGGAGTTCAATTGTTTATTTAAAATACTTATACTAACATTTTTTTAGGCCAATAAAGAACCTCAAAATGTTTTTAGTCAAGAATGTAAAGTGACACGTACATTTATTTAATTTTAAACCTTATTTTTGGTAATTACAAGATAAATATACATTTACGTCAATAAATAAGCTGTAAATGACACCTACTTAGTTTGTCTAGGACAGATATTTATTGAAATTTTCATGGTAATTTGTTTGCATTGTTATATTGAATTTTATTTGTCGTATTCGTACGTTTATGTAATATTTATTAATTGTATTTTAATTCTACAGTCGGACATTTAAATATTTTTTGCCAAATCTATTTAGTAACAGAAGAACCAAACCTCCATAAAAGACATCCGTTTGCAAGATATTTTTTTACTTTTAAGTAGAACTAGGCACTTGGTCATTTTTGTCTTATAATTACGATTTTTACTATAAAGGACTTGGGTTAATGATGGTTTGGCACAGGAAAGTCTATACAGGTATCATATCGATAAAATTTATGTATCCAAGAAATGTAGAGCTAAACTTAAAAATATTTGTCATAAAAGAAAACGTATTTCTTTGAATATTACAATAATTACTGGGTATTTATGAGCAATGATTGCGTAAAGGACAAGCATAATAATATATTGGTGTCCATATAATCCTGTTTTCATTTACAAATGGAAAAATATTGACGACTCTACCTGCCGACGAAGCATTTTTTACGTCAATGTATTTATTACGTGAAAGGTGTTTGAACTCGTACCTTTGACAAGAGTATAAGCAATCAGTAGCCGGTGTGCTAGATTGCGGTCACTGAGTTCGTATATTTTGGTCAATTAAAGAGAGTTTACTGACTAAATATAAAACAACCCCAATCTAGTTGGTTAGTTTGGTTAATTTTCACTTACAAGTTGTTAAGTACTCACTAAGACATCAACTGTTTTGCAAAATACCTAATCTTTATTACATATCTGATTAGATATTATTATTATAGACCTCAAATTTATGAGATGTGCCTTCTATTATCCATAGATATATTTTTTGCATGACAGACGCGGTATTAAATTACGTTGTTTTTTTGCGTCAATTTACACCTGTATGATACTAAGATTTTGAGCATGAGTCTGCTGGTTTTTCTGAACTAAAATCTGAATCATTGATATCTCTCTGAGCAGGTATTGTGCCATAAGATGACTTGGATTATTTTAAGCTGATTGTCTTGTCATCGATTTTGTTTTTCTTTGATTGTTACGTTTCGATATAGCTTATAAGCATCATCGTTATTTTTAGTATCTACAATTACATATTATCACAGAAATTCTAAGATCACATCGACGTATCTGTGCTGTGATATTTTTGACAAATCGTAAAAATATTTTTCGTCATTCGTAAATATTATTTTTTTAATTACGATTGTGAATAGAAACAAAGTCACGTGTATTAATCAACCTATTAACATTATGTAATACTTTTACTTATCACTTGAAATGTTGTTATTCAGAATGGTATGTTATACGAAAATAATGTTATGATATTACATCAGTGTCGTCAAGCGTACTTCTCTAGGTCTACTCTAATCGCGCGTTCGTGTGTTTAATGTTTTTGCTTTATAAATATTATGACTAATAATATTATTTTATGTAACATTTTACATTTAAATAATTTGAGTAGGTAGAGATGTGTGTGTATATATTTGCTGCAATTCCTGTAACACCTCAGTTCCAAGTACGCCACATAGTTAAGCGACGTTTTAATATTCTATTTGCAACAAATGACAAATAACAATAAAAGTATGATGACATTTGTCATACTCGTAAGTGTCATTGTTTTCACCATAGGCTATGCGTCGTTAGCGCATAAGTCGTAAATTGCAGTAAGGGTAGGGTGATTTTGTAGGTATAACTGTGAACAGTCCCTTGGACTTTTTGTAAATAGGTAAAGAGCACTTAATGCTAGTTGCCTGGCAATGCGGTGCAACATTGTATCGATGTGATCATCAATCAATTGTTAATGTACAATCGATTTCAAATTATTTCAGCCAACACAACAATGTAAATTCAATGGGTTTATAAGTTTAAATTATTTACTATTCCGTTTGACATTTTTCATATCTTCTGAAGAAGAAAATACTTATGTTTTAGGTACTGTTTTAGGGTGTCTTAGTGTCTATGCATTTTTTGCGTATTCAGAATAGTTATTACAGTTAATAAAATATGTAAGTGTGGCATCCAAGCCATTTTGAAGCGTATCAAATTTTATTTAAACCAAGTTAAAGTAAAATTTTCTTAATTGATTTCTGTGTCAATTTTATGTTAATGTAACGTTAAGATTTAAAAAAATATTTAATTTATAATATCTACGTGCGTATTTCTTTTGATTTAATAGTCTCTATTTAATTAATGTTGTTTTTCACGACCGAAACACGCACGGCACGAGATTAATTTATGAGAAATGCCTACTAATTACGTACTTAACATGTAATTATTTAAGAGAATGTCTGTGCTGAAACTTGTAGAGGATTTACAGCCACGTCTTGAAACATGACAATAAACTACATAATGTAGAGCGACGTCTCTCTTTCACATATATCATCGCTGTAATATTACTCTAACAGGCGTCATAGGCCGAACTAAGCAGAACATATTTCATCGTGACTGGTCTTTTTTACACATAGTCGTGACTGGTCTTTAAATACATATATCATTACACGACGTCTTGAACAAAAACCTTTATTTCTGTTAGAAATCTAACAGTTATATTTTATACGATAACAAGACTTGCTACGGGCTACGTCGGCTACGAGAGAGTTACGTAACTCAGAAAAATTTATAGGTTCAGGTTTATAAAAAATATGATTTATTATTAATACCTGTATTAAATTATTGTTATCATAGTATGGTACGTAATTCCAAGTAATGTTAGTACTAAATATTGTATACCTACTTACAAGTAACGAGGCTCTACTGTTTTCTAAAGTACCTGATTTAAATGATGACTGTACAAATGTTTCAAGTTAAGTATACTGATCAATTTCCTTGTATTTAATACTGTGTATAATAACTGTAATAGTGATAGTACCTAAATGTATATGTATATGGTAGTCTTGTAAATAAACTATACGCAACTGGAATTATGTGTTTTGATTAACTCATGTTTAGAACGTATGCAAGTCATTTGTGACTAATAACAGCATGACGCGACAGATAATAAAACAAAGTCAATTATATTATGAAATGAAAAGTGAAAATTAATATAGGTATATTTGCCACGCAATTTTTATAGTTACTCAGATTCAGCGTCATATGTTGTCTTATGTCAAAAATAGTGACGCAGCAAAACCGATAACTTAATAATATGTGAATAAAAACATCAGAAATTGAAAACAAAATATAAATATTTTATTTTTCAAATTGCAACAAACGATAATGAAATGTTATCGATTATTGCATATTGTATTTTTGTCTTTAATTATCGTGTTTAAAATATACTTAAATGGTCGTAACTTTAAAGTAAATATTGTTTATCACTACACTTTACCTACTACATGTTAACCCCTACACTTTACAGATATTCTGAAACTGGGTTTAACCGGAAAACATTACCCCTACGATAATGTAACAGAAAAGTAAAACTCTACCTTTTTATAAAAAAAGAAGGAAAATTGTATTCGGAAAATCTTACCTTCGGACAATTTTCTAAACCAGTTCTATTTCTTACTCACTTAAAACTGTTTATTGCTATTTTAATTCACAGTTCACAATTTTCCTCTTAAGTAATTTAATGAAGTCATTCAGATTACAGCTTAGCCAACGCGGTTATAAATGCTAATTACTTAGACAAATTGATGTATATTATTTTCTATATGCTAAGTAGGGTCAGGGGTTCTTGCCAACACGTGTCCCTGTTTTGCATTTTGTCTCAAAGATAGATAAGGTAACCGTCTATTTCTATCATAGTTCTTCTATTTTCTAAGCTATCGTGAAACAGCGATCTTAAAACGCAATAGTTAACAATGTTGTCAAAGATGGATGGATAAAAAAAAGGTTTTACCAATAACGTTACATTATAATATAAATAACAATGACTGTAATCTCATTTCCGATCTACTTGAAATATAAATAGGACGTAAATACGTCCGGACGTGTGTATATGCGTACCAATTGTACGTACCTACTTACCTAATGTAGTTTAACAAAAATCGATAAAATATGCAAAGCAATTCGTTGTTGTTACAAGTAACATTCCATTACGAGACTGCTTAGTCGATCGTTATCTCGATTCCAAACACAACTGTATCGGAATTGTGTTTAATAGATCTTGATCGGGCCCACTGTTCTATGAAATATCTAACTACATGTGTACTCGATATAATCAATACGTAGATATCATAGGTACATCTATGATAAGTACTATAAGTAGGCACCTTCGTGTGCGCCAAAATAGTTGTTGACAGAAAAATGTTTGTTAGTTTTCAAGAACCGTAGATAAAAGGACGACCAGAATCAATTTTGATTAAAATATATTTCAAAAATACATGAAACTACAAAATGATTTTGAAAATACCATAGTTAGCTTCTTATCCGCTTAGAATTGTTCGAACGTTTAGTAACTAAATATTTTTAGACTAATACATTTTGTCTTTGCGTCACTATTCACTCAAATATGTAACGGAAGTCATTTGTTTCGTTGATAATTATTATCTCGTTTGCTTATTTCAATCCATTAGGTAATACTTAATTATTTACCTAATGTTTGCATTTTCAAGTTCTTTTCTATTTTGAGTGATGCTCTTGAATTATATCTTTAGAGTAATCGAATGTCATTTCCTTTTAGTTGGTATACCTAAAGTAATTGACGATAGCATAGTTTCATTCAGTTAAATATAATAATTATGTTAGCCTTGCAGGTTTAATTAAAAATAGTGACTCCTGAAAACATTTTCCGCATAAAATATTTCCTTATTGATATTAATGAATAATTATTTAGATAAGATCAGAAACAGAAACGCAGTTACAATGATCAGGAACGTACTCACGTTTATTAACCATACATACAGCTTACAGTATTTACTAATATAACATAAATTACCGTAATTTTCAAAAGACATGAAAAGAAGAGACTCACTGGATAGGGAATTACCCTGAAGAAACCCCAATATTATTTTATCGTTAACAATTCACATGTACCTAAGACAGTCACGCTTGGAAAAACGTGATTACAAAAAAATAACTAATAGCTTTAGTTAAAACAAACAAGAGTTGAACTTAGACCTGATATTTTTTCAATTCAAGTAGGTATGATCTCAATTTGTAGGTCAAGTCGCCAAGAATGAAAGACATCTTCAAGGGCGATCTCCGCCCTGGGAAAGGCGAAGGAGTGTAACGGACTCTTACCGGCAAAAACCACCGGAGTGCTTCTCCGTTCCCTATTGTCGGGAGTCACAGGAAACCTTTAGCAAACTACATGCGGTAGGTACCAACGTCAAGATTTACCTGCAATTGAGAGCAAATGTACTTTTTTGGAAATATTTACTCGAGACGCGGGTAAGCGCTAGTGGTTTTAGGTGATTCCACCAACCAACTTATCATTGTAAAGTTCTAAGCAGCCAAATTATCTTAAACCGCAAAAATGCGTGGGAGTGAGCAACCAACCAATAAACAATAAAAAAATGTCCTCAGATGTTTTAAAAAATTATCAAGGGAAAACCAACACTTCGTCAACAGAGTTCAGCATTCTTGGAAAAACTTATTATTTACAAGCAAAGTAATGCTAGTCAGGTTATACGTGACTGGGACCTGTTTTACAAGCTGTATAAGAAGTACGTTATATAGGTTTTAAGGATCTTTTGGCACTTGGTCGAAATCGGCAATGGAATGCCGTCATACATGAAAAACCATCACTTTTGACAGATGGTTGAGTTGATTCTTGCTGCAAATATGAGCACCAGTGCTAATGTCGTAAAGAACCTTGTAGCTATTTCGAGGACAGAGAATCCTAAGCTATATCATTTCAAAGATTGCCTTGATTGAATTAGATACCTTCAACAAATTCGATGGAACTTGTACCACGAGGTCCGTAATGTGTCATGAGTGACTCGTTCTAACGTTATCACAAATGATGAATAATGGCACGTATGTAGTTTATCATATTCGATTAAAAAACAAGTGTCAAGACATTGATCCCTCTTCGGCAAGGTCATTTTTTACTTTGATAATGTAATTCCTGTGATGTAATAATTCGCATATTTATTAACCGTAGGTACTATTCAATCCAAAAATAGTTTTTTTTGTACTTAGGTATTTAAGTTTTTTATGATCCGATGTTGAGTAGTCAATAATATTTTTAGGTTTGAAAAGTTTCCTCAGGTATAGCATTTTTTTATATAATTTTATGACTGTGTGGTATAAGGAACTACGTAAATATATTTTAAGTTAAGGAATGCCTTCGTTGTACTCGATATTTTATCACTACCGAAAATAAATATCGTTTTGATCAATAATTCTAAGATAAGAAAATCACTTACGCCAAAAACTGAAATTAAGATATTCATTGAACATTATTCTGAACTTATTAAATTTAGAGAATATTTTAAGGATAAATTAGAATGTTATAGTACGACAAAAACTATAGATCGATTTGAACTTATTCAGTTACTTAAACTTAAGATCCACCTACAACATTGGAGACACACTTATCTCTAATTCAAAATCACTGCCCAATACAGTCCAATATAGGTTTATAATGATTAATGTATAGTTATCTATTGATTGTGGCTGTAGATAATTTGTAAACAGTGGGTTGTTTAGCACAATAATTAGTACGGCGTTCGCCACGGATGATACATTCAGCGCCGAAGACAATCAACAAAGCTGTTTTGGATTTTCCTCGTGCCGGAATGTTTGATGCTATTCTGTTTCCAAACACTTTCGCGGAGAGTCTTGTTTAGTGACCAACCAAACCAGTATCTAGTGAAGTAATTTAATTAGTGACAGTGTTAAGGATACTCGTGACTTTATAAATATGTTCAGCTGGTGCCTAAACAGTGGTCCATGGAAACTATGCCCGAACGACATTTAGTCTCGAAATCACTTCGCTATTTTACATGGATTCTGTTTTTGTGCGGGACGCAGGTATATGTAAATGATTTTATTTTTAAAATGATTTATGAAAATCTTAAATTAATGAGGGCCTTTGTATTCATGTAATTTAGCAACGTCAAATATAAATATCTGACGTAAATGTACTTAATTTTATTTAGGGGTAAACATCTGTGAGACTTAGTTTTTCTATGACTCTAGTGCCGTTGTACCCGTGTATTGACTATCTACTTGTACATATTATGTTAATTAGATTAAATATTACAATGTATTACCATTTATAATTTGTGTTTGCTCTAAGTAAGTATCGGATGCAAAGATATCGCTCTATTAGATTTATGGCCGTTTTCAATATTCTATTTATCAACGAATTTTGCTACTAGGGGTAGAATTATAACAAAATTATGTATTAAAATTGTGTCAAAATTCTATTTTTAGACTTCTAGATTCTATTCTTATCACTTGCATATGTTTCCAACAGTCCCTATGATGGAAATACTTGTTTATTTATTCACATAATTATTTATTTATTCTTATTATACAATGGCGGACTTATTCACGAGGGATAGTCTACCAGGCACCCAGGAGATGGCGCGGAGCAACAAGAAGTACCTATAGTGAAAAGAGGTGAATAGGATTCTCGGGGTTAATAGAGGCTAATTTTATAATACAGCTTTAAAATTATTGTCAGGATTATCAGAATGAATCAATATTATACCTTTCATCTTTTAAATACATAAGAGGCAACCTGTTTTTGGGTAACAATAACGGGATACGTCACCGGGAAAATAATTTTCCTTCCCCTGCCCTTCTCTCAATTATTATTTGGGGTCGGCGCAGCATGTCTTCTTCTTCCACACGATCCTATCTAACGTCATCTCACGAGTGACACTCTTTGCAGCTATATCATCTTTCACACAATCCATTCATCGTTTCTTTGGTCGTCCGCTTCCCCTATATCCATCCACATTCATCACATTCAGAGGAGAGAATCACATGGTAAGGAAGGTGCTAGACCTTCCTTACCATGTGATTCTCTCCTCTCCGCATGACATGTCCATACCATGACAACCGGTTACCACGAAGTTTTTCTGTTACGGGTGCCACTTTCAAACTTCCTCTTATACACTCATTTAAAAAAAAAAAGTATACGCAAATGTTAATAATAAACCTAATAATTAATGACTACTAATACCTAAATTAAACAAATATCTAAAATAGCTGTGTTTATGACACTTAATTTATTAACAAGTAGATCTAAATAGCGACCTCGATGTTAGAAGGGAGTGTATAGATGCTGGGGATGAAAAGGAGTAAATTCGGAAAGGTATTTCTAGTTTCTCCTATACTTTAACAACTAAAAAACAGTAGGTAGTCCTAATCCGTTACTTTATTTACTAAACGGTTAAAACTCTTACTATCTTATCTCTATTCACCCTGTAATACCATATCCAGTATAGGGTACGTCTTAAATACTTCTTTCTAGAACCTGTTTCATCATTCATGCCAGTTATAAAAAAAATGCTTAAAAAGGCTATATTTATTATCATCATCAATCTCTGCAACTTCTGCGTTTTAAAATATCTTTCTTATGAATCGACTGATAATTAATAAGTCAGTACCTACGTATTGTAATCGTACACCTACCTGTGTCTAAATAACAAAACAAAAAAAAAAGAAATAACTCGGTTGCAACGGAAACAAACTGGAAATAAGTATGACGCAATTCAAATACCGAGAAAGGATGTTCGAAAACCAACAAATTCTTGCATTGATTTCCTTTCAGAATTCTTTCAACTGTCGGAATCACTTCGGAAGTGTATTCTAAGAACAACAAGATTGTTTACACTTAGAGTTCCTATCTTCTGCTACTAATATACCTTTGACTACTTGCTACTACTAATAAACCTTTAATTATGTTTAAACGAAAGTTTTATAATATAGCTTTAAAAATATACACTTGCGTTTTGGCCGATTTGTCTTTACGCCTGAAATAAGCATTTTCATTTTAAAAATGCAAATGACGGAAACTGTTGTATGATAATATAATAACTAAAACTCTACAATTTGGTAACAATATTTGTGAATGAGTAAGGATGACGAAGCTCTTTTTTATTTAATATCAGTTAGATACGATACATTTTTCTCTTTGACACATAAAGTGGGAGAAGTACTTACTTTTACTGGGAACTTACGCGTGACGACCCTTCTTTGTATACATTTCGTTTAGTCATTACGTCACAAGCCTCCTTTCCTAATTATGCAGACTAGGTAACAATACGTGGCTTTTTTTAATTGTATTAAAATTTTAATTGTCTCTGTGACTGATTAAATACCCTTTTATCATTATTAGCACCACATACACTTTAGTGAAAACAATTTCCTACTGCAGGGATGACGAAACAATGGCACACGGCACAATATTTGGGGCATATGATAATCAGTTCATTATGTACTAGGAAAATAGTGTGAAGTAACTACAATATGATAAAATACAGCGTTCCACAAACTTTTTTAGCAACCAGAACCCAGGAGAATATGATTGAGCTTTTTTTAGATACATAGCATATTAAATAGGTTATAGGTTCGCCATCCCTGTGCCACAGCATCTTTATATTGATGTTCTGAGATGTAGTTTTACAGTAGGTATAAGATTTTGACATTTCTTTCTCCTCTCAATTTAAATTGGGTGACTAACAAATTTACTTGAAATAAAGCCATAAAAAGAAAGGGAGGCTCTACATTGAGAAATCATGTATAATCTGTAACTAAAACAAAACAGATTTTTCAGTAATCTACAGTTCTACATCTGATAAATGATTCCGGTTATTGACTTTAACCAATATTCGAAAACTGTTGAGAACACACATTTGAGAATTTATAAGTTGTTGTTAGAAAATAAGAAGAAGAAATCTGATTTAAAATACCAGCCTAGTTTAAAATTATGTCGCCCTAGCTGGCTGGAAACGCGTCGGATGTTGTCTGAACGACAAATTTCCGAGTCGTGGAAATGTCTAGAAGTAAAACCGACGACCGCACGAACCTTGTTTGACCTTTCATATTGATCGATTTGCGCCGTAACCATGTAGTCACAAGCATTTTATAACACGTAGAGGTAATAAAGTCAAAACTCATAAAACCTAAGCTCTTTGCTCGCTATTTGTAGATTACTAATTCGTTATAAATACTGGATAACATAATAATTAATCTATGGGTGATTTTAAGACATATATGACTAATTAATTATTTGAATATGAGATCCCAAGTTTGTTGTTACCATGGTACTTTATAGGTATCATTAAATTTTGTACGTGAACTAAAGGTAGCTTAATTGCCTGGAATAATTTACTAAGAAGTTACACTAAACATGTTGTCAGAATGTCTTGTGTCATGTGTGAGCTAACCCTAGAAATAAGTACTAGTTATGAACCTATGTTTAGCTTTGGTGAAGGTTAACTTTCTTAATCAAAATGGCTCTATTAATCAATAAATTCGTAAGAGTTTCAATGCTAATTAAAGAAACAATTGGTAGACTGCGGACGACTATACCTAACAGTACTACCACAGGTACTACCAAGTCCATCCCAAGGTTGTCTTTAAGAGATCTTATAAGACCGCCCATTGTGGCACCATGTTACTTTTACGTTTGTCAAATCTGTTTCTCATGTGGTGTGCAATAAGGAATATTCTATAAATCTTTCTATCTATTTAAATCTCGTCTGTCTTTTGAATAAATAGCTTTGTAATCTAAGTTCTTTATTATGTTTAGGTGGGAGCCCATCTCAAGGATGTCTTGAACCCTGTCAACCAGGACTTCGACGTATGGCACCAGCGCGACACTCGGGTGGCCATCCGGGCCAACGACCACCTTGCATGCGAAAGACCTAATATCTACATTTGTGAGGTAAACAATAAACAAAGAAGGACGATCAAGTGACTCTGTAAACGGTTAGATTTGCTAGGGTATAAAAGAAGGTATGGTAAATTGGAACAAGGGCAGACTTGTGAGCTCAATTAACTAGTCTTCAAATGTTTGCAATGATTGATTACAGTTTATAGTACATTCATTAAATATACTGATCTTTTTGAGGAAGTTAAGAGGAAGATAAAGAGTAATACAACCCAATAACTAATAACAACACCTAAAATAATGCAATCTTTAAGGGCATGGACTCAAATAGATGTTAAAATAAATTAACAAGAACTATAAAACGAGGTAACTTACCGCCTAACTTTTTAACACAAGCTAATTTCAGCAAAGCGAACTCTACTTTTTTAAACATTGTAGTGTGGTTACGTAAACTTCAGCAGACAATGACATGATGCACATCTGTCTACTCTCATCACGTGTCCATTAGCCATACATTAAGAGCATTGGGAATAAATTAAGAAGTGTCGCGACAACAGCCTGACGCGTTGATTGATCGGGGAGGACGAACTCGCAATTTCTTACATTGTAACGCTATCAATAATACGAATACAAAGTCCACATAAATTGAAAGTACTTGAAAGAACGCTGAAATGTTCCTTATTTTTAGGATAAAAAAAATAATTGCTCATTGTAATATAAATTTGAGTTTCAATTTGAAAATCTATCGAAAATAGTATTTATTTTAAAGTATTATAGTGTTTTTATTAAATCGACCGTTGCGAATTATCGTTCAGACGCCTACCGATATTGCACCTATCTTTGCGCGGTTTACCGACAGATATTTGTATTTTATTGCCAGTTTCTGTGAGCGAACAAGCAGTAAAGCGTTGCTGTACCTTTCATCTTAAATCAATAAGTTCAAGAACAAACATTTAGTGGCCGATATGGATTTTTAGTTAATATATTCTATTCTTAATTCAGGAGCCTCCAGGCACAATACCTCCCGATGCCAGGAAGACATGTAACTACCGCAACGTTCGCTACCACGAGCAGGTGTACCGCTGGGTGGCGGGCCGCGGCTGCCTGTTCTTCACCCCTGACTTCCTCTACGTGGCCGGTGTCAACACCATCAACCTGAACGCGGGCTGCTTCTACGGACACTGGTTTGCGCCCTGCTTGGAGATCGTTAGTCTACTAACTTCATTTTATACTATTTTTAATGTTAAAAGCTGCTTCATTGAGATGGTTATCAACCTTGTCTCTCGTATCGACAATCAACATTGTGAATTACTTGCGTTGAGGGGCATCAAACCTAAATACAATATAGCCAACAGTGGCAACAGTAAAAGCAATATCCTAAGTGACCAATTTAAGTAAAATGCTATTGTATTTTATAATAATGACGTGTAGCTAATTGTAGTTGTTCGTCCACATCCGCGACGTTAAATGTTCCTATCTGATCAACGATAGCAGATCGCTGGACGATACGGACTCGATTGATTGTGATTATTCCAATTAACATTGTATATGTAATCAACATGTATGTATATAACTTTAGAGAAATTGCCATGAACTGAATAATTTAGTGATTTAGATTCTAAGTCAATTTATTACCACGAATTATTGTGAAATCCTACTTGCAGTTTTATTAAGAGGTATCAGAATATATTTAATGCTCTAGGCCAAGGAAGATGGTTCATGTGGCTGCTATCCCTTCGACCCTGGTCTGGAGGAAGTAGCCGCGGCCGTCCGTGATGCCCTAATACCCGCAGCACAGGGCCGTTGGGAACGATGCTTCTATGCTGCAAGCGATTGCTGCAGCCACTATATGCCTGAAGTCTACAACAGTTCAAGTAATACACGCAACTCGCACCTACGACGTGTTTATTACCACTTAAGTGAGCCCTTGTACATAGGATAGCTATGTGTGTGCACGTAGCTTCTCTTTTGCACAGTATTATCATTAACAAACATACTTCTTGCATTGACCTGGTATTATTAAGCTTATATAGCCATCTAAAGATACTTACATACAACTTGTTCTTCTGGCGAACGCTGAACACTTTTTTTCTAGAACATGATGAATGTGAAGCGACGTTCGACGCATGGACTTGCTGGCAGGAGGCTGCCGTAGGTACCACAGCCACTGAAGTTTGCTCAGAGTTCGCTTATTCCACACACACCGGACCATCATGCAACCGTAAGTTTGTTATTCGACAACTGTCAGATGGACTTTTAAGACGATATTTTTTCTGTGACTATTTTATATTAATCTCCTTGCTTGTGAATATGATACCTTTACTGTTAATCGAAAATAGTTAAAATACTCTTTCTTCTCTTTATGAAACTCCACATAAATTTTGAAACCTTAAGCCAACCATTTTATCATTGTGCGCATCTATGTTGTTTTAGATTACAGTAGCAAACAATGCCACGACAACGGGACATGGGAGATCAAGACGGACTACACGACGTGCAGCATCACGCCGCGCCTGGTCCGCCGCTACCAGCTCCACATCGCCGTCCTCTCCATCTCCACCATCGTCTGTCTCCCCGCTGTCTTCATCTTCTGCTTCTACAAACGCCTCAGGATCACCAGAGTAGCCTTACACAGAAACCTCCTCATAGCCATCATAATAAGAAATATTCTTGTGATTGTTAGCCGCAGTGAGGTAAGTGCAAACAATAGATGACGTCCACTAGAATATGACTGGTTATTTGGATTGTAAATAATAATAATTAGGCCCCGAATAAATAGGCGTTCCTATTGTGGCGCTACATTATAATAGGTAGATATGTTTTGCGAGACTGATTATTATCGATGATTTTGGATAATTATAGAAAGTGTTATTGATTATGGACCTGATTTTAAATGGTATAGGTATTTAAAAGTGATAAGTTGTAGTAGCAAAGATTAACAAATAACATTTAGGGGCACGTTCGTTTAGTGAGTTATGTAGAAATCTGCAATGACTGTGACCACTGAGGGGCGGTCATGTCTTACTTATTCAGTTCGAACACTCACGCTCCGGTTTCCTAGCAAATTTGAGCTATTAAAGCACAACAGTTGGATAAACCGGACCGTGGTTGACTACCTTAATAAAAGTAGAAGTTTCTTCTTAGACTGTCCATCTTTCCAGATCTACATAGACGAGTTAACAACATCGGGAGAAACAACGATGTCGGCTCACGGGATAGCTTGCCGGGTGCTCGCGTTCGCCGAGCGCGTCGCCGGCAACGCCGTGTTCGTGTGCATGCTGGTCGAAGGCGCCTACCTGCACCGCGCCATCGTCGCCGTCTTCAAACAGAAGCTGAAGACCAAGTGGCTGTATCAGATTGGAGCTGGTACGCATTTTTATGAAAGCTAGATGGTTCTTCTAACAAGTACTTAATACAGTTTTGCCATAGTTCCTACACACGTTGACAAAAACCTCTGGATTTTTGAGAAAAACACAGATGCATGGTTTACTATTGTACGTAATTATCTTCCTAGATCTTGAATGGTACCTATCTGAATTGTTTTGCGTGAGATTCATACATAACCACATCAAGCAGAAGGCTGAGCGTCTAACTACAAATTACAATGCGCAATTACGATGTATTATAATATTTCCCATACTTTTCCTTTGTTTTAACTTTATAATACTCCAGTGAATTGCAAAGGCCTTACACGCATAAACAATGCAATAATGCCGAAATTTCACATGTTTAAATGCTTCGCAAGCTCACTTACATAGCCACCTTTTACCTTTTGCAAATGCACCGGTCATACAAATACTTAATTAGTACTGGTGCAACGTTTTCCTTTTTCTGTTACTGAGTTAAATAAATACATTATTATTAAATGAAGAACCAAATACTCCGTCCTTGTCTGAAGAAAATGTTTTAATTACATATTTTCTCAATCCACAGTAGTTGCCATAATCCCAGTGGTGGCGTGGGCGACGGTAATGGCTATCCACAACGACCACTCGTGCTGGCTCGTGTATACGCTGTCGCATGTCCAGTGGATAATAGACGCGCCACGCATCGCTATCCTGCTGATCAATACTGGCCTCTTCATCGACGTCATGAGAGTTCTCCTTACTAAGATAAGGAATTCAGAGAATACTAATCAGCTGTAAGTAGCTTAGGGATTTACGGGTCCATCTGAAAAAATACCCTCTTTTTGATGAATAATCAGATATTTGAAGTTTGAACACACCTTTCAAGCATAGACTCTCAAGTGAGATACCATAATATACTCGTAATTCTATTTGGGATAGACGGCCGGAACAAAAATCAATTTTTTGCTGAGAAGTGGGACACAAATTAGACAATTTGCAGTCATTTTATGCTAAAAAAAATATTTGTTAGCATACATATTTTGCAGAGTGTATTAGAGCGTAACTCTGCACTCTTAAAAACACCTCGTTTCGAAACCACAAATTATTAAGTAATAGGTACATCATGCAGAGATATTTGTTCTAAATATATGCAATCATACATTAACCTCGCTTTTAGTAGACAACATTTACGCAGTCAGAAACGTAAACTTCATTATAAAAATATGAAAAAGTCGCCACAATAGAAATGTTTGCACTTTATTATTTCGAAATTACTTTTTTGATTAGATATTGTGTTTGTTATTGAATATGCGCATGTGCACTAAAACAATACAATTACAACTGCTTTCAGAAACACAGCAAAAGCCACGTTATTTTTAATGCCGCTCTTTGGAACACAATTTTTGCTGACTGCCTTAAGACCTAGTACTACAAACTGCACGAATGAGCAAATCTACTATTACGCTTCTTATACAGTTGAAGGGCTGCAAGGATTCATCGTGGCCACTCTTTACTGCTATGTGAACAAAGAGGTACCTAAATTGTACAAATCAATCACTGTAATCACATTTATCTCACAAACAATTACACATTATCTCAATCTTTATTTTCAGGTGCACTCATTAATAAAGGCAACATACAGAAAAACAGAAAGTGCCGTTGTGTCCAGAATTCGAAGAGATTCGACATATCCTCGAATGAGTATGGGTCCAAACTCGGAAAGAAGAATAACTTACAGCACCGGTCTACACCCTAGTCCATCAGAGGAATCCAAGGACCAGTACGCTACTATACGACCAAAATTACATGTTGCAGAGATAATATCGATACAAGCAAGCGAGCGATTAGCTGAGATCCTAGAACCGATTTATGAAACTATACAGAATGGTGTCACTAACGAAGGATACGACTCCCTCGACAGGTCCGACATAGATAATGATTCAGGCTTCATTCCTAACAGGGAATTTAAAGTGGAGGACTACTACGGCTTTACAAACGCATCAAGTATATCAATAGATTGCCAAGACTGGATACGATGCGTGTCATCCCCTTCGAGCAGCGTTTACAATAACTCCTTAAACGATTACGAATCAAAATATTTAGAGAAGAAATTCCCGAATCATTCTAAACTTCGCGACATTTGCGAGGCTCGAGAGAGGTCCGACAAATCCGCGAGTGGCAATTGTTTTGCACACGGTAATGCGCAAGTGGCTAGTGCTGATATTAAGAAAGATATCGGCCCTGAGAAAGAGCCTGTCACTGTGAACCAGACCGACGAGTCGGAGTACGACGACTGTGAAGACATGCTCGATGAGATCATGCACTACATCGAGACCACAGAAACTAACAAAGTCATTCTGGACCCGAGCTGTCTCACCCCCAACAGGAGAGAAGGAGAGAACATTATATTTTTAGATGAATAGCAATATTTACCCAACATTAAAAAGTTACTTTTTTCAATGATAGCTTGTTTCCGTAAATTAGTTTTACTAATGTCAGTTAGTGCTGCACTTGAACAGCTAGGCAATCCCGAAGTACATACATGAACATCGTATGAACATAAGCATTTATCGACCAAATCAAAGTTACCAAATATATACTTAAATCCTGTCGATTTACTCAAAATAGACTTAACATAGTTTTTGTAATTTATTCAAGTAGGCAAAAGGATAAGTAAATTAATCTTTACTAACTGTTATGTGAGGAAAATAATAATTAAAATAACTCGTAGGGAGGTTTCCAACGAGACCATGTCGTAGTCGTATAGCAAATATACCTAGCTAATAGTAACCATATAAACTTTTGTAATAATTTAATTAAATGTTATAATAAAATGTTGTGGTTTTATCACTTTTCACCGAACACCTGATTTAATCAACGCCGTATGTACACAATCCTCTAAACGACCCGGCAATTTCGGCTCATGTGAACATCCGAATAAACATTAATTGATCTATTAATTTGTGCAAAGATCTAGATACTTTCAAATCGGCTTACAAAACTAAGCGCGGCAACTTACTCACGCACAGTCGAGCGCGAGATCTGCTGAGTGTTACCTTTCAAATTAATTCGGATATAATTGTGTCTCGTTGAAATGTTACCAAAGTTCATCGTAGGGTTAATTTTGTGCTGGGGTGTGCAGAGTTTCCCGGACGGGGCGCCGATAGACACGTGTGTGAAGAACCGTGCGAACCAGCCTAACCACGGCCAGCACAGGACACAACCCTTGTCCAGTCTACCGTACAGGGTCGCCGCGTCGGCGTTACTTTACGGTCCAAATACCCCGGTCACAGGTAAGCACCAAAATATAACGTGATCTTTTAAATTTCGTAAGTATTTACCTATATGTGATATTTGGAAACTCAGTGCTTTTAAATAGATTAGTGGTGGTGTGCAAAAAGAACATGAGAACAGATGAAACAAATGTAAATTGAAAATGAAATCTTACTAATAAAATTATAGTATCTAAAGTAGGTACCTAATAGTGTAATTTGCGACACTTCAAATTGAGCAATATACCATTGACACAAGTAGTGTCAATGGTATGTTGTTGTTCCTAATTACCTGCCTATAGGCCCGTCTATGGCCTACACTTACATGCACCTAATTGTGCAATGCTATGTACCATCTCCTACATTAATGTAAACCTAAAGCATCTTGTCACTTTATGTATGTTGTGCATCTGAAATTGCGCAAAAACTTACAGAAAGAATATTTAACGGTCCATAAAGTTCGTAAAGTTGCCGTTGCCATTTCAATACTTATTGCTATGAAAGTTTTATTTGTTGAATTAAACATGACTGAATTGCATGGTCATAAGCTTTTCCCCTGGAAAATGTCGCATTCATTAATATCCACACTAATAAATGAAGAACGTGATCTTTGTGCAACAAAAAATATGTTTTTGCCAGAGTCGCGTCTTTACTCTGCATTGGAGAGTAGAATATATCGCAAGACAATTTAGGGAGGCTTTAGGCTCGCCAACATAGTCCAGTGAAGCAGCCAAAGCCTGATCTCTATAAAAAAGGAGAAACCTGAACCAAATCGTCATCTTAAATAATTTATACTATTTAGTATTAAGTAGATATGGCACAGAATTAGGATTAAAATATATCATTTTATTTATATCCAGAACTCGTATTTTATCACGTGAGCGACTTACATGTTGTATGTTGCGTACTAGTTCGATTCCTACCATTAAAATGAACACAAAGGTAGAACTTTAAAGCTTATCGTACCTACATACTAACCAAGGCATCCGCCCTCAATACAAGCGAAGGAATCTTACGCACAATATCGCAACTAATGAATGACACAATAAACCAACTGCAACAAAATAAGTCCATTGATAAAATCAGGCAAGCCGTTCACTAAGTGCGTAACACTAGTATACTAGCAACTTCTATGTGACGCAAGAAACATGCGTATAGTAGATATGTATTGTAGGTCACACGACTAACAACTTAACCGGTTCGCCGTTGTCCCCCAACACTAAAGGACCTTGATAATCTTCCCATAAACGTTGAACCAAGAGATCCAGTCGCTATTGTTGTAATGGGAACCTGTATAACAAATGCAATACGTACCCATCTGGTTACCGTTAGGGGAAGGCAAAGAATTACAAAAATTAAACACCCGTTAAGTTTTTGCTGCACTGTTGGGAAAGTGTAAGTTTTCAGGACGAAATAAACAAGGAGCAAAATTTGAACATGTGGCCCAGGTAGTTGAGCAAAGAATTGTGTTACCTATTTTACGCTAGCTTTAGCCATCCGATCTAACAACAAAATATATACGTGCGTGTCAAGACAAGTTGAACAAATATTCTTTATGCCAATGCAACGGTCATTAGCGATACGTTTTACTAACATTTAATTAGAATAGAAGATTCCAAGAAGTTCAAATTACAGAGGAAGTGACGTCGGAATTTGGAACTCTGGAAAGATAGGTTTTTTAATTTTTTAACAGGTTATCTCCTTTTAACAGTAGTAAATAAAAAACAAATAATAAATAATGTGTAACCTAATTAAGATAAAACTTACATAACGTATTTTGGTTTACTTACATCTAAATAAACAATACAATTGATGTTTTTATTTACCTCTCACGAGACAGACATGTGGTTTCCAGGCTTATGACGATCACAATCATAATTATAGAGTAGGCAGCGTATATTATGTATGTGCAGTCATACTTAGTCGGTTTTTCGGCTTTTTAAAACCTGACGCAGAAGAGGATATTAAAAGTTTAACATGTTGGTTCAATTTTGCGTATCATTATTATCACTCAATTTTCCCAATTCTCCATTTTATTGGTTTATAAAAATCGTTAAAATTGAGACAGTTTTTTTAAGCTATAAAGACCTGTTTAGAAATATTTCCAACCCAAAAAAAAGAATGAATTCAAGGACATTTTTTTAGCTATCCTAGATGTTCCCAGCAACCCATACTTGCCATTCAAGAATTTATTATTCATCCCGTTTTTCTTACAGTAACAATTGAAGGATCTGAGCCATTCAAGGGCTTCTTTATACAAGCTCGCTCGGTGGAGAATGACAACTGGATCGGAGCGTGGGAACCCGCGCCCAACACGACAGTCCATCCAGAATGCGCGTCCATCACACACGGCGACCCTGAGTATAAAACTAGGGCTACACTGCTATGGAGAGCACCGCCTGATGCCCACGGCAAGGTTTACTTTACGTAAGTAGGTTTAATTAACATTAGTAACTAATAATCATAAAAATAACGTGTTTTAGGAAATAAAGAAGTGCGTAATATGGATTCTAAAGCTACTATTTGTTTATGATATAGCAAATTGCTTGAGCTATCGAAAATAGACTGATAATTCACTTTTTAAGTAATATTAAAAAAAGTGAAAAAGTCACAAGAAAATTAGGCGTACGCTTCAAATTTGACATGGCTCTAAATTTTAAATGAGCGCATGACATAATAAGTAAGGTGCAGCAGGTTCGATTGCCGCACGTGATGATTCAATATCATAATTATAGATCCCGCTATTGTTTACTGGCATTCGAAGCGATGAACTAAAGACCAGAGGTTCCAATTATGTAACCTTAAAAAATTATAAATTTAGAGCACAATAATTTAAATTCAAAACGTTTAAAATCATTAAAATGCCTACACTTCGAACCGATCTGCTTTAAATTGGAGTTAAGCATTTATCCGTTTACGAAACGCTGACATGATTTAATTACGGCTGTCAATCTGACTCAATCAGCCTCGTAAATTGGTTCCCCTACTTGGCTCTTCGATTTTGAGTCAAATCTTGATAATGAGGTCGTCGACCCGTGCCCTAATACAACTCCTTTCACTGCGACGTACATATGTGCCAGTTGCGTAACAGCAATGAGCTGTCATGATCATGCATCAGTTAGCGTAACCTTTAGATAAACTTAGACTACGTTTAATGGTTTATACCGTCCGGCAATTATCATTTACGTTTACGCTAAATCATCTTAAATGCGCAGACAGATGACTATGTTAATGAAATCACTGGACGAACGATGACTTTCCTCAATACTTGTATTTTATTAGCAGTTTTTTTTTAATTTCGAAGTCGTATTATTAATTACCTACTTATATCCTTAGGCACGACAAAAATAAACATATGCTTTAATTTTTATTCTAACTTAAAAGTGGAATTAATTTTAAAATACTAATAAGGCGAAGGTTGGTTCATTAATTACATGTTAGCAAATGTTTAGATAATATTTGTACCTATTACCACAGTCTAAATATACTATTGTCATACAGTCGTCCGACGAAGGCGTCTAGACAGGGCAATCGTGCGGGGTGTGAGGGGTGGGACGCGGGAGGGCCGAGCCCGACATGCAAACAAAATAATGTTAGCATGTCGGGACACGTCATTCAGGGCTTACGCGTGTTTGTTTTCGTAATTATTTTATAAAATGGTGCATACGACGTGTGCTGTGAGAGATTGCAAGTCTTCATCTCGTATTAATAAGGATCTGCGGTTTCATCAGCTTCCACGAACAGAAGAAAGGTAAATAAATAATGTTTTGTTATTGTAGAGTGAATACGTAAATTTAATAATAAAAATATTTGTCATACCCGTCAAAGTTGACAACGCCAACAAAAAGGCCGAATGATGGACGGAAAGAAGTATTATTGTTTTATTTAATATTATTTATTGTCATAGTTTTTCAATTGGTTCTCAGCAAGTTATAATAATATTAGGTTACACTTTTTTTAATGATTATAATGTTAACGATGTTGATCTGCAATAAATAAATAATTTTATTAATATTTTTAATTTTGACAACCCTTGCCATCGCGATACTGTCAAGACGTTGTCGGCATTTTCCACAAGATCAAAGGCGTCGGACGACTGTATGATATTTAGACTGTGCTATTACCTTGAATCATATAGGATACTGTAAAGAGGTTACATAAAACGAGTTTATTGCTAGTTTTATACGGCAATCAGAGGTTTGTATGTATCACTTAACTATGATATATGGAACTGAGATGTCGGTCATTGAGTGACTTGCATGATTCAATTCATAACATGTTGATACTTAAAAGTTTCGCCATATTATTGCTTTATTAATCAGCTATTTTGGTTGTCTTATATTCCGATAATGTAATAGCATATCCGTAATATATCATAATATTTTCGTAATAATAAGAGATATAATTGATACCTGTCGAAGTAGGTATTCGTAATTATCTGGGGCTCGTGTAACATATTTTGGAACATAATGTTGTTTTTTTGAGAAGTCTTATCTTTAAGTCGTTCTTTTGAAATGAGATAATAGAGAAAAGTTATTATTATTATTTCTTGGGCCTAGAATTATACGGTGATTACGGTGTTTAAAAGTCATCTTCCTGTTAGTACGTGTAATAAGCAGTCATAATTATATTTAATTCCTAACTCGAAGTTTAACTTGTGTGATACTGTTTAAAGCGATACTGTTTTCCCGATTTCGACAGAAGTTTTGTACTATAGCTTGACCATTACCGCTGTACCGCGCCTTAGGAAGGCGCGGGGCGAGACGGGGGAAGCATCGGCCAATGCGATTTGTCTGTTCGCTAGTGTCAAATTCGAATTCAAATTCAAATTCAGATCGAACTGTCTATGTCAGAAACACATGAGATTCATATTCAAAAATTGTTCTTGCGATATCTCGTAATGTTAAGACATATTAAATAAATTGTTTACGGCAGTCAATATTTTTTTTTTTTTTTGTAAACCAAGTCCTAATTTGAAATAAACTCCGTTAAATCTGACCATATTTCATTAATATTTAACTAAATAAGTAAAATACATAATATATACTTAAACGAAGTGAAATATTTAGGTACTCTTATTTAATTGATTTCAAATTAAATAATTAACCTCAATTAAATAATTTAATATTGTCGTGCTTGTAGAACAGTGAACTGATATCGTAAGATCTATCCGAAAAAATGAATCTCATGTGAACTCGTGCACTTTTTTTCCCGGCCCCCACCTCACCGCGCATACCTAAGGCGCGGTACAGCTGTTGTGGCCAAACTATAATTATTAACACTTGTTTTTTCCAGCGGAACTGTCCTTAAGAACTACGGAACTTTCTGGTCGAACCTTGTAGCTGAAGCGCCACAGGATCCAAGACAACTACAGTTACTTGGATGAACAGAAGACAGGGTATGTTTACAAGAGAACAACAAAGCAGCTATCCTTGAGAACCATCGATACAGCCAAGTTGTTTGACATTAACCCACTAGGTATAGGCTAAAAATAATTGTAAATAAAACCAAGTATAAATAAATAGATAAGTGTATTAGAATACATCGAGTAACATAAATGCATCATTTCATATCGCGATAAACAAATACATTGGGTGAATCTACGTAATTATCAACAATTTTCAGAACGTGTTTAAAATCATTATCTGGCTACGTGTTAAAACCTCATTATAATGTCAAATGTCATAGATACATATAATAGTGATAAGCTTTAAAAAAATATGAGTTCCATACTTCTATTACACTAAGTTTATAGCAAGTTGTGTTATCACATAAGCGTTTTAATAAAGTCTTTAGCATTAAAATATAAGTGTTGTCTTTATTGTTCTATGTTAAGCAGTATTACTGCGAAGCTTTCTCCACAAGAAGCGACGTGAGTGTAGATATTAAAACATTATATTTATTATGTATCAAAAAGGTAGAAATGTCTCAGTGTCTGACATGTCATCTCTACCATGTAGTTTAGATGTAGCTCCATTTATATCACGAGAGATCGTTTTGGGTCTAAAAATGCAATAAAAACATTGCACGAACATTTGATAAAAGTAAAAAAATATGGTGAGACTTGTGTATATGTCTAAGTCATCAATTATATTGAGACGAGTAATCTCAAGCGTATGAGCTACAGTGTCGGGGTTCGCGTTCTTACGTAGGCTTTTGTTTCATGACCGGTTGCTTGATGCGCAGGAGATCGCACAGGTCGTTCCTGATGGGCCTTAGTTCGGACACTTCTCTCTCCCAGTCGGTTTCCGCCAGAACTGTTAATACCTGGCAAGTAACAAAATACGTCATTAATAGTTTTAATTAGAATTTGTAGGGAAGCACATCAGTAATAACTGAGCTAAACTATTTTTTTTATTGCTTTCAGTGAAACCTCAACATAAATAGTCGCAAACTAATGTAACTACACTGTTAACTATACTTCAATTCAATGACCGTAGATTTTTGAAAATTCAACCTTACGTACATAGACTAAAGTTGTTTTTACGTTGACAGACCCTTTGCAATATGCCTAATTTCCAAATTATGTCTCGATTGATTGATATTGTGATAAATTTGAGGTGATATTTTAAAGATACTGATTGTGCAGCTATGGTTTTTAAATATAAATTAAATAAATGTTTACTATGTAATACTAGAGAAGGTAATAAGTCGTTGTGTGAGGTACCTGGTCGACGTGTTCCTGCGGCACGTTGGCGGCGTCCCCGTAGACGGTGAGCGCCTCGTAGAGCCTGGCGGCGGCTACGCGGCGCACGTAGCGGTCCGCGTAGCACAGGTAGATCACCAGCTGCCCCAGCGCGCGGCTACACACCACGCCGCCCACCTAACGCGCATTACAAAGCAAGATGTATATGACGAGCAAAAACGTGAATAAACGACCAAACAGTTGCAGTAAATGTCTTATGCGAAATTTCTATAGCAAAAATTTCTATAGAGTATTCCTGATATTGCTAGCTAAACATAAAACTTTGCTCGGGACTGTACGTGATAGGATATGTCTGCGAAATTTGACGGTGTAGTTTAGATAATCTAATTAGTTAGTTAAATAGACGTTTGCGCAGATGATTAACTTTAATTACGCAAATGTAGTTTAGTAGAAACTTTGACCTTTGAACTTACTGTACTTATTAGTAAGAAGGTTCTCGTTCTCAAGTCTCGTAAAAAATAGATTACCTGAATCAATTGACATAGAACATTGATCGAATCGAGAAGTTTGTAAATATTCTTCCCTCCTCGCAGTTCTAGTTGCAAGGTCTTCAAGACATCCATAGCAAACTTGGAATCTGGGTCATCTAGTATCGGCGAAATTGAACCTTAAACAGAAAACAAAATATTACCAATTGTGCAACATCAATTGAATACAGTGTGATAGAAAAAAAAATGTAGAGGCGGAAAAAAAACCAAGGAAGAAATATTTTCTTCTTTTTCATACGTTTCTACCTGTGTATTAAGAACGAGTTAAAATTTACGATTACTGTATGGGGACCCCCTTAATATTTCATTTTTTTTATTTTTAGTATTTGCGAAAATTTCAGCTTTCTAGCTATCACGGTTTATGAGATACAGCCTGGAGACAGACAGGCAGACAGATAGACAGACAGCGGAGGCTGAGTACGGAACCATAAAAAGGAATGCAAATCAATTAAGCGAGTTTCCGTTTACATAATAAATGAAAAGTACCTGAACTTAATAGCCGATCTAAGAAATTGTATATAGGTCCCGTAATCCTCTTGACGTGTAAGTTGTCAGCGAACACTTGAATAATAGTGTCGCAAATAGCCGTCAACATTTCTTTGTCGCTATGTAACGTGTTTAGATATGCGTACAGAGATTGTGTTGTATGTTTTACCTGAAAGAAACAATCACTATTTATTAAACTACAACTTTGAACTAAAGGTTTTAGAGACCGAAATTGTAGTACAGTGTTATAAATATTGTTCCCAAAATAGTGTTCCCAAAGAGGGTTAGTGTCAGGCAGGCGGCCGACTATAAAACCATAGCCAAAACTTTAAGCAACATGTCTAAAAGACGTGTTGCGCCGACCCCAAGTAAAAATTGGGATAAGGGCAGGGGAATGATGATGATGATGATGTTATAAATATTTTCAAGACTGCATTATTTGCAAAACTATATTTACTTATACAAAAAACGTATGGTCAAGATGCATATTTTTTTGTTCGGCTCTTCGAACGCTATCGAAGAAAATTGAACCTTAACGACAACTAATTAGAACTAAATCAATTTAAATACTTCAACATACTAAGCTCTCTGTCAATTCGCCAGCGCTGACCACCAATCCTTTAATAACAAAGTATCTGTAGTCCGAATAGTTCAGGAGCTGTACGAATCTCGGCATCGTATGTCCCGGGAACAACCATAACACTACGTTGGAGTTCTCGCTGGTCATACCCGGGTCGTTCTCTTCAAAGTCTTTAGCTTGAGGCTTTAATTCCACTTCTTCGTATGGGAATATACGCTTTAAGGCCTCGTGGTGTGGAATGTTCGATATTGGCGGGTCACTGGAAAAAAAAGACGGAAAACAGTTATTATAAACGTAATGTTCAATGTCAATTTCACGGCTCGCAAATGATAATAGGTATAGAGCATAATAAATGTGTGAACACAGTTACACTATTAGCCATCAGTCTTTTAAGTCTTATGGGATACACGACTGTATTTGGCAAAACAAGGCCATTTTTATTTATTATATTATAGGTGGAAATCCTTTATGGACTAACTTCGCCGTCGGGAGGAGACGGAGGGATGTGTCAGACTCCTACCAGCTAAAACCAAACCCCTGGTTGTCGACTAACTAGTTTCTTACCTTTATCAGATAATTAAACAAGTATACCATAAACTTATAGAACTTACTTGTAAATAAAAGAAGTGAATATTCTGCCGGCATGAGCTCTTGTCCGGTCTATTTTCTCGACGGCTTGCTGAGCGACGCCGCACATTATCTGCTTGATGACTTCCGGAGAGTTCAGGTGAGGAGCTTCGATGGCACATTGACGGCTGATGGACAGCAAACCTGTAAAGGTATTGTAGACTCCGTTAATAATTATGAAAAGCGTAAGTGGTGTAGCTGGTTATGTTGTGTCAATCTTTGGAAGGTAAAATGTTGTGAGCGGCAATTAGCCCAAAATATGAGACAGCCTATGCTACTGAACTAGAAATTATTTGATTTATAATTTTTATGTTATCTGAACTTGTGACACACGTTAAATACATTTTTAAACCTTTTTGTCACCAATTTGGTCTTCTTAACATTTTTTTTTTTTAATATTTTTGAGTAACTAACCTGACATACTGGCCTCGCGTACCCAAGCGCCGATATCACCTCTCATATCGTTGGTATACTCAGACAAGCAGTCCAACAAAGCTGCCACGATCTCCCCCACATATGTATCCACACCATTGACGATGCCCTGCGTCTGGCACACCTCGGTGAGGCCGACGACCGCGTCCCGCCGGGCCTCGGCCCACTTCTGCGTGCCTTCAGACAGCTTCGTACAATCGATTAACGATTTAATTACAATCGGTAAGTGTTCAGTCAGCACCGATTTTGGGAGGGCTCCTGTAATCAATAAAATGTTGTATCAGATAAAAATTTTCTTAATAATTATATTTTTTAATTATTTGAACGTAGGACCCGTTTTTAACTAAATATACCGATCGATTTCCATGTTGCATAACTAAAAGATATGAAAAGAATTAGAGACATGGAGTAACATTCATATTAACAGTTCATCGGTCACTGGTGACCAACAACCAGCAAATTTAACCTGTATCTTAATCGAAGTCTTAGTCTAAATCGAATCCAGCGGGCTCAAAATATTATTCTAGTTTTGTAATAAATGATTTTATTTCATTTCATTTCTTATGTTTAAAAGTTCAACATGTAATACTCGAAAAGCGCCATTTTAACTCACCAACAGCTCTAGCATATCCCATCCTCAAGGCCAAGCCATTAACACCAGTATTGCTCAACTGACTGCAGTACTTCTCAATCAGCTGCTTGCGCTTCTCCTTGGCTGTGATGTCACCGTACTTCAGGTTGTCGTCGCGTAAATACTGATCGAATACTAAAGGTAACGCGTAGATCGCCTTCTCTCGGATAACTTGAACTTCGTGGGAGAGACATTCTTCAATCAAGCCTAGCCAGTCATCTGTAAATAAACAATATTTTTTATGTTATTTTAAATCTACAATTTAAAAAGCACTTACGTTATTGTTTTTAAGATGTGGCACACTAGAAAGTACATTTAAAATTATTTTTACATGTGACAATAAAAAAACTAATTAAAGGAAAGTCTGCGTTTGTTATGACGGTAGGTCTGTGTGTATTTAGATTCACACCGCTCTGTTACTATCATAAAACATAAAAAAGTGAATGGCACTCAGTTTGTACACTTTAAGGATATTATGCTCTCTTTTATTTTCCATGCTTACAACATCAAATAAAAAAGCAATCTTTGTGACAAACCCACAAAGTCTGCTTCTTTATTTCTAAGGTTTTTCTCACATCGACACAAATCAAAACCAACAATACTGTATCACAAGGTGTTACCAATAGTATGATGTCCGTGGTAGGGCTGCGCGGCCCTGGCCAGTTCCGCTATACAGTGGCAGCACGCCTGCCGCATCAGCTCCCCGCCCAGCCCGCGGAACTGCTGCCGCGCGCGCAGCGAACCCACCAACTCTCGCACCGCACACGATACGTCCGCTGATATTAAAGAGTCTGCTGTCTTTCCTGGGGAATAAGTAGTTACTTTCAGACCGGTTGTTACACAGTGAGAATTTGACAACGACAATGTCCAGACAGGGACGGAACAAAGTAGTAAATTACTTTTTATCTGACTAATAAAAAACTACAAAGATACACTGCTTTCAAGTTTAGGAGAAGGGTAAGTTAAAATTTATTAAGATGCTTAGATAGAATTAAAACTAGCTATTGAGTGAAAGACCACACAAAGTGACCAAGATTCGTTCTATTTCTACAAGAGTATGAGAAAATGTATATTGAATTTTCTTATTTTTAAATACACCCTCAAATAATTACATTTGAAACAAACAATGTAGTGAGTAAAGAAATAACACTTGCGATTATAAAACCATATACCTGAAATTTAAAATACATAACATACCGTTTGGCAGCTTCGCTTGCGACAAAGCACAAATAGCTTCACCGACAGCAAGGATTGCTCCGTGTCGAACATTCAGGTCAATGGACTCGGTCTTCTTCACCAGTTTCGGCAGTACTGTCGTCGCAACATAGTCAGGTATCTAATAAAAAAAAAAAACACTTTAGCTCAGCTTAATAATTATAGCTGCACTTGCTTTAGACTTAGTAGCTTTATATGGCCAAAGTTGCGATAAACGCATTACAATTACATATTTCAACGTGGTAATGCCGCCAGTCTCCTGTGCACGTTTCCCGCCATTGACGGGCATTACGACATATTTTTTGTCGCTTTGTTATTTTATAGTTATATATATACGAGTAAGTTTAGTTTTAAACGTAGATATTTATTGTTTAGTATACTTTCTGACAGACATTGTACTGTATTACGAATAAAAGAATTATTATTATTATTGCTAATAATGTTAAATATGGTAGATAGGTATCATGGTTTAACTCACTTCCGACATCCTTGCACCCCTAGGTAGTCAAAATAATAATAAAACAGGAATTTACAGTAGACCCGGTTACGATAGTTTAAATGAAACATAAATATATAAAAACTAATTAAAAATAAAAAATATAAATAAATAGCTAACTAAAGTTAACCTACATATCCTAAATCGCACATGTAAATGACACGAAATGACAGAGAATTGTCATTCTTTTTTCGAATATGTTTTTTTAATCCTTTTATTCGTGGACAGGTATTTAGATTATAATGACATAGACAACCTCCTTAATACTGCCAATAAGGCAATAATGACCGAGCAAGGGCCGTTTCACTTCCATCTATTTCTGTCCATGGGAATACTTTCAATAATAGATAGTATTTATTGTATCTATAACCATGGACCTTATCATGTAAGACTTCCAAAGTGAAACGAAATGTTACAGAAAACTGTCACCCGCACCTTCTTAAAGTGTAACAATTTTATGTCGAAGAAATCAAAATCGCTCCACTATCTGTGTCTAATCCGATTGAATGAAGGTTTAGTTAAGTCTACTTAACTATTTTATAACAAACCTTATCTGTCAACTTATTAAGAGCTTTAGCAGCGATTTCTCGAATGGCACAATCCCAGTGTTCCACCTTCAGGTCCACGAGATGATCGATAAGTGGTTGTGTATACTCGGGAAAGGCGGCGACTTGCGGTGCGATGACGAGGTACGCATTGTTCCTCGGTCCTACTGACTGGAAGTCCGCTGTTGTTAGGACTTCGATTCCGTGGGGGAACAAGCCGTGTCTGCCGACGTTCTCTTGGTATGCTGCGGAGGCCGCTCGGCGGCAATTAATCTGGAATAGTTATTGGTTTTGTTATCTTATGTTCTGTGTTTTATTGTTATTAAAGAGTGATATAAAATCGAATTATTTAGTGCTTATATTTTACAAGTTATTTTAGAATTTATGATACAACACATATTACATTGTTTCTATATTTTTTTTGCCATGGATGGTCTAAGTGATTCCGGTCTAATAGAGGTACATGAGGCTTCTTGCAGAGATTTTTTTTTTTTTTTTCAAATAAATCTGTACATAGTCTACACTGAGAAAAAAAAAGTATAGTATGTTACTTAAAGTTATCAAAGTAAAAAATAGAAAAATACAATAATAATAGTATTTATTTTTACAAATATCTTACCTCACGATCAAAACAGGCAGTGGTGATCAAAGCATTAGCAAGTTGCGTGGCATAGGGCGCGAGTGCGGCGGCATCGTACGCGCGTGCGAAGGCCCAGGCCGCGTGGCAGGCCGCGTCCCGCGCCGCGCGCCCCCCGCCCCCGCCCGCCGCCGCGCGCGGCTCGTCACGACGTAATGCACGCGCCGCGCCCGCCACGCCGCCGCGTACTTGTACAGGGGAAAGGAGACCTCGACGCGCTGAAATATGAACATCACAATACATGTATGAAGAAAATGTCACCAAAAAACATATGTTATCTATGAATAAATTACTTTAAAAAAGAAAAATAAAATTACTGTCATAAAATAAAAAAAATGAGAGCATGGAACATATTCAGACTCGTTACTGTTTTATCTACCAATATGTATTCGCAATAATAAATTTAAGTTCCCTTTGCTGCTTAACCGATTACCATTACCGATTAACACAATAGCATTAAATCTATAAAAAAAAAATGCGATAATTGCGATTTTTTACCTTTGACCTAGAAATATCTAAGATCGCGCACATCCTACGATAGGTAGGTTTTAGGATAAATACTTAAGCTTCAAAGCTTCAGAATACAAAAATAAAAACGAGATATACATCTCAATCCGAGATGACTCATGATGACCATTTTCCTGCTCTATATGTATTTTTGACACTATAAGCCTGGCAACAGTCCACCAGCCTAGCCTGCTGTTATTTTGTCGATAAGTTATTAATTTAAAGCAACATGTGAATAAAAACGCACATACAATTAGTTAAATATTTATTTGCAATATCATTAACCTGAACGACGAGTAAAGGTGACAGTGAAAAATGAAAAATTGGTACTTTTAGCTAGTCAATTGAATACTTTTCTTCCAAACACTTTCAACCAGATCATCATCATCAGCTAATTTGTTATATTTAAACTCTTTACAGTCAACAAAATATTTTCCGGTGACATTGTCGAGATCCTCAGACACACAACAATGTATTGATGTCTGTGCTCCTTCTTCAACAGTTTTAAAAAACAAATTTATAGCCGCATATACTATTTTTTGGAATACTGGCCATAGAGTTTTGAATATATCTGTGTTCACTATGCCCGGGTGAAGACTGTTGGCAGTAACTCCTTCTGGTAGTCGCTTTGCCAATGCTTTTGTATGTAAAACTTGGCATAACTTGCTGTTAGCATACTGAAAGATAAAGCTTATACTTTCTGGGCTATAAGTCTCACCGAGTTTTTCAACCTGCAATTTCGCACAAACGTGCATGACCGATGATACGTTCACAATCCTGCTCGGTTTCGACGCTATGATTTTGTCTAGCAACAGATTTGTAAGAAGAAAGGGCCCGATATAGTTAACTTGCATGACTATGTCCACACCGTCGGTTGTTAGCCTTGATTTAGGGCCTGCACAGCCAGCATTATTCACTAAAATATCAAGACGTTCGTAGCTCTTGTTGTAATCTTCAGCGAATTTTCTGATACTACTAAAATTCGCTAGATCCAAGTGTTTATATTCGATATTTTTATTTCCTGTTGTAGCTGCGATATCAGCGATTGCTTCAGCTGCTCTTTTGCTGTTACGGCAAGCGATGATCACTCGAGCGCCCCTCGCTGCGAGATCCTTTGCTGTCTCGAATCCGATGCCTTGATTACCACCAGTTACTAACACAGTTTTTCCTTCAAGTCTCGCGGTTGATGTGCACATTCTCTTAACGGGTTCGTATGCTATTTTGAGCCATAATATAACTGCTGCTAATATGAGCAAACATAAGGTTAAAGTTAGGTATATTAAAGTCGTAAGTAAGTAGTAAGATAAAGTTAATATCATCTTGGCACGTTGCGCTTATGAGAGCTACTGACGTGAAATTCAAATTAATTTTAATGTCATCAAGTAATGTGCAGGGATTAAGTATGCATGATGTCATATCTTAGCATCTTTGTTTTCTGTGTTGTTTATGAATCTAAAAACAGACTTTGTGTGTAGTTGTTTTGAGTTGTATTAACTTTCAATCGTAAATACGTTATTTGCACTTTTTGTTGATGATATGCCTATTTTTTATACGTTCAGGATTAATTAGCCGACGAGGTCAAGATAAGGATACAAATAAATTACTCATTCATTATTTTTAACGAATTGGGAATCTCAACCTCTTCGAACCCTTTTTAGAGAAAGCCCGATGCTTGGTAGATTTTATATCCTTTTTCTGGATGAATGACAAGTTTAACTTTCCTGATTCACAAAGAACACATTTTCAACAAAGATCGCATTTATGACATCGTAGTCGTTAGTTTATGTTTGATTATATCTATCCTTTAAACCGCGGGTAACGTCAATGAGCCCAGCTAGTTAAACGTATTTTTCCAGTTGTAAACTTACTTTGTACGTCTAATTGTTTTCCTAATAGCATTTAAGATAATCATTTATGACAAGGACATGTTTTTTAATAGTGTTGTTTTCATATGACTCTTAATATAACCGTTATTAAATAACATCAATTATATGAGATTAAACTATAATATTATTTTTAACTAGCTTTAGCTCGCAGTTCCGCTCGCGTGGATGCTCATATTCACTTACTTGGAAAATGGAAGCAATTACTCTCAACCAAATTACATTAATCATGATAATCGACTCTATTGATTAACCGTGAAAGCAAAACAGACACATAACTACACGGATTTTTTTTCTTGTTTTACCTCACAGTTTCGTCAAGCACAAACAAAACCAATTTAAACTAGGTTATTAGTACTATTTTTAATACTCGTTAGAAAAAATCCGTGATAATCTAAATACTACTAAGACTAGACAAATTCAAATCAGTTAATAAAAGTCGTATCAGTACTTACCAAGTTCAGCCAACGCCATACAGCCACCGTGCCATGCAGTTTCCCGCTCGTTCTCTGCGAACAATGACAGCACACTGTCACAGACGTCGGCCGCGGCCAGTGCGGGCAGGCGGGCACCGATACGCCCAACTCCTTTAGCGGCAGACCATCTCACTACAGTGTCGTCGTCACGTAGGGAACATAATAGGAGCTCCACTACATCTTCCACCTGTAAAAATATATTTATTATTAAAGCTGGGTGGCAAATTCTTGGAAGAAAATCTAATTTATTCTAGAAGAATGAGTCGGAATGGTTTTGCTTTGTTTAAACAGGTTAGTATCAAAAATATCTGTAAAGGTGGGACTGATTTTCATGGAGCCTTGAAACTCGCAAAGAACTGAGGATATGAGGCTAACTTTCTCTCATTAAATAAAAATAGGATATCCCAGGAAAGCGAAACAATTACACACTGTCTTGGTCTTGTACAGCTTTTAAAGTAGAAAAACCGCTCTTATATTCTATCAATTGTATATTCAGTACCAAACATAAAAAAATTGCGAAAGAATAACCTTTTTTTTCTATCTGTACTGTCTCTCGTCAGGGAGTTGACGAGAGGGGTGTGCCGGACTTTTACCGGCGAAAACCACGCGAAAGAATAACCTAAAGCACGGAAACTAATAATTTATTAGAAGCCAAGTTTCCCAGTTACCTCTTGAGGGATATCGTGGTCATCATCATCGGGTGGTGCGGTGGCGCTGGGCTCGGTGTCCCCGGCGGCGGCCACCCCGCCCAGCGTCACGGCCAGCGAGCGCGAGCCGCGCGTGTAGCGCCACGACACCACACGCGGACGGAGGAAGGTTAGGCCTGTATGATAATATATACGCTATTGTGGTGTGTCTGGAATGTTTGTGGGAGCGCGATCGGACAGCTTTTAAGAAGAAAGTGGCTTCCTAATTGCAGTGCATGCGAGGCAATAGCAACAGTACCCTGCTGATGATTGTATCTGGTCCGAATCCGAATAAATGGACGAAAATTGTGATTTTCGTCCATTTATTCTGGATGGGACGAAAGATTTCTTTAACACTATTTAGTTTTTATTTTAATGTAATTTTTAAGTGTATATTTTCTGTATTGTATGGATTAATAACTTATCTGTAATAAACTAATTAATAATAATAACATTAAGTTTTAAAATCAATTTACAGCTTTTTCTGTCAATATAAGGCGTGTGTCGAAACGGAAGAGAGGAAAATGTTGGGAAAGTTTGTTGTCCTTTGCAATACAGATACGAGGGTAGGTCGCAGTACCATTCTTGGCATTGCGGCTATATCCATATTATTTGTATTTCATCCATATTATTTTTTACTTAATATTCAAGTGAACAAATTACAATTTACATCTTCTTACCTATTCTCTGCACTATCTTAACTCCATATTTCCTGACCAACATTGCTGAATGGTTCTGATAGTTTTGTTTGGTCACCCACTCCAGTAGCTTAGGAGCTAAGGGTAAGAGATCATCTCTTTTTCCATGCTTCAAGACTGCTGCGACTGCTGCTAACACACCATAGTGGATAGTTTCTTCCTCTTTCAGGTTGGAATGTAGATCACAAGCCCAGTCAAAGAAAGCACTCATGTAGAGTTCCTTAACATCAGATCTGTAAAGTTATACTTTAGTTAAGCTATTGAGTCTCTTGTAAGTTAAGCTTTAGTAAGGTTTATGGTATTTATTTTACTATGTAAGTCTAAGAAACATCAACATTCAATGATAATAATTATAAGACAAATTAATTATGAAGCTTTGCTAAATAATTTCATGGTTTCCTTCACAAAAAAAACAGAACATATTTTTTTATACCATTTTAAATTTATGACTTACCATAATTAAAAAAGATTAATATACCCAAAATAAATGTAGAGAAGAATTCCAATAATAATTTAATGTAGAAAACACTTTTTCTATTTAATAAAATCTTTTTTAATTTACCTTATAAGAAACTTAGATGTTAAATAAGCACTGGCCTCAGCACAGGAATCTCTAGACATGGCATAAGTTTTACAGATATTGAATATTCTTTCCATGACTGTCAACTTCTTAGATCCATGAGCATCTATAAACATAATAGACAAATATTATTTTTACTATCAGCTGTAGATTAAGAATGAAACATAATTAATACATAGTATATACAAGTTAAATTAAAAACCTTTAAATTATACAAATCATAATAACTACAACATTTATGATTATCCCTAAGAATCATAACCATAAAAAAACATGGACTTTTTTGTAGATCTTTTTAAAGATTATAAAACTATAGTACCTACAATATTTTAATACATTTCATAGGGTTCATGGACATCACATTAGAAACTTCCATAATCATCAAATTTTGAGTATATGATGATTGTTTAAAAGTAATCTCGAAAAAAGATAAGAAATGTATATTGTGTAATGATAAAAGAGCTGTGAATGTTCTTTATATAATACATTCTGTAATATATTTACTATCAGCACTGCACCTGCATTAAACTGGGGCAGGTCACTAATTATCTAATCTTCAACGCAGAAATAATCATATGACTTAATAGATATAGATCATCATCATCATTCCCCTGCCCGTACCCCAATTATTATTCTAGATATTGAACCAAAATCGCTATATTCAAAATAAGCTTTTAGTAGCAATTTTTTTAAGAACAATGTTGTAAAATAAATCTTTTATCACCCCTAATTATATAAAATAGCTGAGATTCTCTTTTTTTTCATTACTGTCCTTTTGTTTATAAAAAAATACTGCATAGTACCTGACTGGCCTGGTGCAAAACCATCAAGTCGGCTCATGTGGAAAGGTATGATAACAACAATAGAGAGCCACAAAAGCAGTACAAATCTGCTCCTCCATGTCTCCTTGTCATTAGGATCTTGAGCCTCCAGGAATGTCAATACTGTCAATAGATCTGAAACCTGAAATGCACATTGAATATGCAAGTTGATAAGATAAGATCAGTGTTTATTTGACCAGTTGGCAACTGAACTTGAAATTTTATTATTTTTCTCTAAGGGAACAAATGATGTCTTTTTATTAGTTATCAATAACAGAATGTTGTTTCTTTGGAGAGTTTATGGAAAAAAATAACTAAACTTTATTTATTAATTACCTCATGTGGCAGATACCTAATAACAACTTTATACCCTCTTACTCTAATTATTTGATACATGTAATTAAAAGTAGCATGTTTTAACTCAATTGGAGACTCTTTATCTTTAATCAGGCTCAGAAACTTCGACAACATCTTATCCAAGTGGGGATCGAGCAAGTGTGGTTGTTCATAATATTGTTTTAGAATTCCATACAGTTTGTCATATTCGGCTTCTAGTGACGGCGTGTTATAGATATTTTTCACGTTGTCAATCATTGCTAACACATCCTCCACCTCTGAAAAGTGCTCTAAAGCACATCCCAAACCAATATTGTCGCATTCGTCGTCCCGGTTCATGTCGGCGTCCAACCCAACCATTTTAAATGTTATTATTTTGTTTCGTTCAAGCTTAAACAGTTGATATTTAATGTAGGTTAGAAGACAAAGAACTGCACTAAAATCTTATTTTTTTTTAGATTCAGTAACTATTCTGAATTGGGAACAAAAAAATTTACTTTTTCACACAGACATAATGAAAACAAAGCGGTTGAGACTTGAGATCTCGTCTCAGACGTTAGTCATTATACCTTGTAAAATATAGCTTGATACCTGTGACATTTGTCGGAATGACATTACTAGGGATGGAGGTGTGTTTCATAGCTTATCGATGTCTGTGACGTCATGAGTTTTATTAAAAGTGACATTGTAGTCATTGTCATTGTAAAGATGTAAATTAAAAATAAATGTATTTGTAGTTGATTTAAATTAAATAAAACAAAAATAATTCAAAATAATCGCGCAAACGGATCACAAATTCGCGACACTCACTATTCAAAACAGTATTTTTTTGTCTTTTCGGCATTTTGGCAAACCAAAAAAAGGTAACACCAAACAAAGTAACACAAATAACACCATAGTAACACAGAGTAACACAAATATCAACAAAACAATGGTTGCGTATACAAGGCGTCTGCATCGCGTCAGCACTCGTACTGACTCAAAAACGATGGCACCCGTTTGTTCCCAGCACGCGAAACCATTATTGTCAAACTAAATAACTACATTTTATACTAGTGAAATTTTCATAGTATTATTTTATCGATAATCATCTGTCAGTCACTTGCACGTCCCTAGAGCTCTTCAAAGTGCATTTATAAAGTAAGCTAAGAACCAAAAATTATTTAAGAAATATTAAATATTATTTAAATTACTCATATTTTTACTGGTATCTTTATAATTACATGATTGTTTTTAAAAATGCGTTTTATTTTTATACACAAACGTCGTTTTTATGTTAAAAAATTTGAACTTTTAAAAATAAATTTTGGGTTGTAGCTGTCTTCATAAAACGTTCGGTAATGTCACAGGTATCAAGCTATATTTTACAAGGTATACAGTCAGAACTAAGACAACTTTTGTTAAAATGACACTGACAACAGGACAAGTACAGCCATTGTGCTAAAGTGGAAAAGAGATGACAAGAAAGTTATGCCAATCACTATGTGGACAAATGTCATAAAATCGAAATAAGAGACAATCGCTGTTAACCATAGATTATAAAATGTACCGTCATAAAATTCGTGACTATAAAATGCTGCAATGCTGTTGCAATTTATCTTTATAATAAAAATAGGAAACACTTTTCACGTGTTTTTATTTTATGAAATGAGGTTTGTGTATAGCTATGTAAAGGAGTACTTCTTTTCTTAAAAATAAGTCCCTTACAAATGATTTAAGAGACACTACAAATGAGTTCTGATCAAAGGGATCTCAGGGTTCATTCCCATTAGTTCGATTCATCAGTTCGATCGTCGAACTAGTGAGATTTTTTTTTCTCATTAGTTCGACCGTCGAACTAGTGAGAATTTTTTTTCTCATTAGTTCGACGGTCGAACTTTTATTTTTCTTTTATTTACTTTGTTAGGTTTTTACCTTATAATTTATAAGTTTTTCAACTGTTTATTTGATCAAAGATATGCTATAGATGCACAAATATGAGTACACGAATATATATTTTTAACGTAGCAAGCGTTTTTTTATTTTATTACGAAATTAGTAAAACATAAATGTAGTAGAATTATTTTTAAATCTAATTAATTCGACGGTCGAACAAATGAGAAAAAAAATTCTCACTAGTTCGACGGTCGAACTAATGAGAAAAAAAAATCTCACTAGTTCGACGATCGAACTAATGAATCGAACTAATGGGAATGAACCGATCTCAGCTATGGTGATAATTTTGTATCACCTCCGTGGGTGATACTGATTAATCAGTACTACTTGATTGGAGTGTCCTTTAGCAAGAGACAATAATTTATTTGAGTACCACAATGAAAACATAAAAATAACCATTTATGTTACTAAATGCGCTTACCTTACACTGACAACCAATGCCATAATTGCCTTTCTCTCTTTGAACCTCTTTCGTGATAAATTCTTAAGTAATGATAGACTGATTCAGTGAATTATCCACTGATAATCCCTTTTTATAAATTTATGTCATGAGTAACTAACTCATATGGAAATAAAACAAGGCAAATTTAAAATAGTAGTATTTAACATTTTTATTTCTTAATAATTCTTATAATACTTAAGTCTGTATAGATACACACTTCCCATGTTGTTGCTAAGGGCCATGTACCCACTGTTAGGTGAAAAGTTTACTATATTCACCCGATGAAGATCAAACTTGGGGTTGGGGAAATTTGAGTATATATGGTAAGAAGGTATATGTACCAGCTTCACTGCATTTGGACAATATCCTGACGTCACTGACAAAATTTCTGTAGTTGAATTAAATTTAAGATTACTTATTCTGGTAGACAAGTTAGAAATAACCTTCAGTGGTGTTGGGTCAGTAACAGTCAGGTTTTCAGTCTGATAAATGTTTACAATACCTTCCCCACTTCCTGCTGCCAAGAGTTTTCCACAAGGGCTTGTGGTCACACAAGAGCCTGTCACACAACCCTGATCTTGGAACTTTTTCAAAGGTCGGTAAGTTGATAGGTCCCAGATGGTTATTTCTCCTTGTTCGCTATAGCAGTAAAGTTGAGTGCAGTCATGACTGAATATTACAGATACCACTTTTGAGTTATGCTTCAAAGTTCTTAGTAGTTCCTTAGAAGAAGTGCTTAGCAAGTATACTTCATAATAGCCATCAGCAGTTGCAATAAATTTACCATCACTTGATATCTTTAAAAATTTTGGATGTTTCACTACTTGCGGTAACTGAAACAATTTGTGTTCAGCCTTTACAAGGTTGTATACACAAAATGCATGGTTAGAACTTGAAGTAATCATTGCTTCAGAGCCATCTGGGGTGAATTGAAGGGAATTTATTTTCCATTGCTTTAATCTAAATCTGTGTAATTGGGTATTTTCATCACCGCCCACAGAGAATAGGGATACAACGCCTGTGTGTCCAGCTACAACAGCTGCACTTATCGTAGGGTGGAACTCAACACAAGACACAACTCCTGGTTTACAGTTTCCGGAAGCAGCCAACTTCGGCAAAGGTTTTATGTCTAGGTAGTCCTTTGGAAGAGCATTCGATTTCTTTTTATGTAAGTGGCCCACAGTTCTTAATATTTCATCATCAGTATCATCTTCCTCTTTGCTTTTGTTATTGAGTTTAGCCCAGCTCGGGGTTCCCATTAAAGTTTCATATTTCTGTTTAAGTTTCTCATTGTATAAAGTTGTGCTTTTAATGTTGGCACTAGTTTTGGCACTAAAGTTTTCATCATCTTCATCAACCCATGCTGGTTTCAGATTAAGTTCTTGTTCGTCATCAAGCTTTGGATTCAAGCTATCCACAAGCTTTTGTGATTTATTAAACAGCAGCTGTGAAACCCTGGAATATAAGGTTGATAATATCAATACTAAAGTAATTAATGTAACTAAGCTAAGAAAACAAAACGTTTGATATTTCTTCCGTTTTGTGATCATATTTTAATCCTCATGGGTATGATAGATATGACTACTTGAGAAACAAATGTTATAATGATACTGTGTCATTTATATAGATTTTTTGTTGATAAGATGAATTAATAAATTGAGTTTGAGGATAATATGTCCATGTTAAGAAAATGGAGTATGTGAATAAATGATACATTAACTGAACAGGTTTAACGATACAGTTTGTTTGGTGGATTTAGAAGTACTTTTGTCATAGATTAAGGTTAACGAAAGAATGATAACATAATTAAGCTACCTCTCTTCTTTTTCTTGTAGTGTAGAAGATTTTCGCTTCATTATTGTTATATTTGAATGTTATGGCAAGTAAATAACTGAAATTGTAGGTTATTTGAAAGAAAACATACACCACGCACAAATTACTGATCAAGTGATCACATTGACAGTATGAGTATTGACAGACCCTCCTTACTGACAGATGTCATGCTGTCTAAATGTTCAAATACAAAATTAATAAAATTTATTGCAATAGCGGTATATTATAATATCATTGAATAGCGACAATAAAATTCAGAAGAACCTTATAAATACGGTGATATTATTATATGCCCAAAAACATGTCATCGTTCCTTCGTTAGACTAAATCTCTAACAACATTTTTCTGCACAATTGATCAACATTATACTTTCCAGATTTTGGAGTAATAATAAATTTCACGACTGGCTGATGATTAGGTAGTGAGCGTGATTAATTTTTTTTTGGCATTTGTATTTGTATATAGTATTTTAAACTAAGCTTAAATTGCTTTACAACTTTTTACTTGACATTGATTTTTTTATCAGTGTACTGTAATATTGTCGAGAATATCCTCTTACAGCAGTCGGTAAAACAGCTAATAAATAGTTCTCTTGTTTCTTGCAACAGATGTCACTGCTAACTGTTGTGTTGCGTCCTTTTTACTCTAATGGTAACCTAATACGAGATAAGAAAGAAAGAAGTGAGTTGTGAATTGTGATTTCATGTCTGTATATCTATCGTGTCGTATCGTTTGTGTGCAAGTTCTTTTCTTTCATTCGTTATTTGCAGTGTTTCACTTTGTTAGCATCGGATTTTGATTGTGAGTTATTAGGTCTGTTTTAAGTGCAAGCTAACAAATTGGGATAATTTGAGAATTTAATAAGTGTAACAGTGTCAGATGTGTTTGTAAAGATGAAACGAACACATATAATTCTGTGACCTTTTAGCATCCTAGAAGTGAAACAATATGTGTACCAATGAATGACATACAATAACAGTAGTCAAACTATTATCTACCTGTTTTATTGCGAGGTGCCGTAAGTTTACAATGGGGCCCAAAGGGGCTCCGCCATAAAATTATTAGTCGGTCATAAAACAATTAAACAAGATTGATGACTCTGGCACAAAAACTAACAGCCGATGATGGTCCAAGGACCCCAGTTGAGAAGGAGGGCAACGAGCGATGATACCAGGCTGGTCGCAAGCGATGCCAGGTGGAGTCACGTCAGTAGATCGCGTCACGGCGCGTTCAGCTAGTGAGGAGCCAAGTTACGCGGCGTGTGATGTTTGTGCGCAATGTCAGGCAAGCCCGCGAGTGTGGGCGCGTCGCGAGCGGGCGTGCCGGGCACTCCGCGCGTGGTGGTGTACGTGGCGGACCCGCGCCAGCTAGAGCCCGGCGCCGCGGGCCCCGACCCGCCGCCCGCGCCCGCGCCGCCTGCTGTCGCCGCGCCTGCCAGCGCCCCGCCGCCGCTGGACACCCTCTACATCCCTGAGAACCTGCATCACCAAGTCAACCTGTCAAGGAGTACACTGTACAGAACACAAATTGAAAGGAATGATCAGAGAAACTTGCCTGCTACTATTTTCTACAAACATTTAAATGATGAAAACAAAGTAGGTGTTTATGGTTCACCTGATAACGTTAATCAAAGAGCAGATTACTATCCAGTACAGCAGCAGTATATCAAAGATACATGTATCAAAGGTGAGGATAGAGTTGAACGTCCATCAAGTGCATCTATTAAACAAGACTGTAATGAACAAGTAGCTACAGAATATAACAGTGTTGAAAACTTTCATAACAGAGTACCTGTAGAATCTGTAGACCTGTCAACATATCAGGCAAGATGCTCTGGCCCCATTGGTTCAGATAATACTATGAATTCAATGCACCCAGCTACATTGCGACATGGGCAGAATCAATACAGTGAGAATGTAACAGTTCAGAGTGGTGTTGAGGGATCAAATTGTAGTGAAAGAGAGTTATCTGTGTGTAAAAGTTTTGTGAACTATCAATTCTTAGAACAGAGTGTATCTCACCAATCTATAGTGAATCAGAGTATAAGTATACTAAATCAACAAGTAGGTGTGAATAGAGGAATAGTAAGTGAAGGTGATAGTGGAAGTGCACCGCAGCTGGTTCGGACTGCAGAGGGTGTGGTGTTGGCGGTGTTGCCGGCCCCCATCCTGTCCCATACACCTGACAATCCTGAGCTAGGCTCCAGGACAGTTGTGCAAAGTGAACCTACACAGACTGTAACAGTGCCCCTAGGTTGGAAGAGAATCATCAGTGGAACATCAGTTCTTTACGTTAGGTAAGTAATAAGCCAATAAACTAGTCATATCTCATTTTAAATAGGTACAAAACCTTTAGACAAAATGTTTATTTACTGTGTATGAAGCTTACTATGATTTTTCATAGGTAACATTAATACTAAATATTTTATTTACAGTTAGTTTTATGTTTACCTTCATTTAATGTTAATACTTTTTGTTTTTGTATTTAATTGAGCCTCATTTGTAATCAAAAAATAATACCTACATTAGCACTACAGTTATTTAAATATACTGAAAAGAAAAAAGGAAAAAAGTAATATGTAATTAAATTACAACTCTTGAACTTTCATGGTATTTGAAGGGCTAAAATTAAATAGCAAAAAAATGATTTATTGCCCTAGAGTATTGCAAAGGCCTCCTGACTCACGACTTTTTATAATGTGAATAGAAATCTTTAATACTGTTTGTTGTATAAGTAAATACATAACATAATAACAGACTTATTAATATACAATAGCCACTTTTATCTTCATGTATAAATTAACAGCTACATGCATTATAAATACAGCATATTATCATTATGATTAAAATTCGTTAAAACCCATTTTAATGAATAAGAGACACCATCTGTTTGATAATTTACTATATTACATCATAATATTTGAAGGCCACAAACATACTTTCTGGGTTTTTCTACGAAATCCACTTGCCACCTAGTCAACTTATACCAGTACTTACATCATTTAAAAATATTTCGTAAATTAAATAAGATTAAGACAGCACATGTCTAATTAAAAAAATATATATTAGATAACGCGTTATAAAAATGATTGAAACCGTTAAATACAATAAATAGCTTCCTAATTTAAATCATTTACGCCAAAAAAACATTTACAGTTTGAAAATCGTAGATCGAGTTTTCTACGAACCAGACCTGACAATACGACCTTTTCAATAAAATAATTCAAATTTAATAATGAATAATAATGATCTACCACGATGTCAAATAGAAGTCGCCCGAATTATTATTGCAAATTGATTAATACCTGACTATCTACTTCGATTATGTGATCTTATCACAAAGTTATAATATCTATGCTTCCGTTCTATTATTCACGAAAAACCCCAGTAAGTATATAGGTATTTTAAATAACAGGCATACCAAACACATCTTTTACAGATTTCCGGTACAAAATTCTTTTTTACAAAATTTACGTTGTCTTGGTAAGAATTTACTTTATTACATAGGTACTTGTACAAGAATTAATGTTTTTAACCACGCAACTAATAAATCTATTTACAAACGGCAAACAAATACCGATTGTAAAAGTTTAATTAAGACGAAATAATCCCGTTTTATCTACGATTTAATTTATCGATAAACTACTTAATGTGCATCATAGTAGATTCTGCCCACCAACTTCTCAGGATCACAGCCGTGACGGTTATGGTCGGTGATAATCTACTCGAATAATATAATTAAACAATCAATGTTCGAGACGGTTGGGTAGTAATGAAGTATTGGTCGAATACAGCGGCAAAAGAGCACCGCGGATCGTGTGTTAACGTTAAATCAATCCGGCGCAAGTGGACAAACCAGTCCGGCAGCTGTGCGGACTCGATGCAAGTGAAGAAAGTTACTCCACACCAATATAACTTTCTGGGCATTTAGAATCGACTTGAAAAGGCTTTAGATGCACGCTTTGATCGTTAACGGAAAACTTGACCTTTAAGTTGAAAGTAGAAATATTAACATTCATTTTAGTACTGATATATTCCAAATACACAACTAAGCAAATTACATTTTCCTAAAACGAGTAAAAGATGTAACAGAAAAAAATCTGTGTAAGGTACACGAATGTTAAGAACACCAATATGTTGCTATCTCTACAAAAACAAAATGTTACAAGTTCTTAACTAGTATACAAAATAATGCATAGCAACAACTCCAATGTTTAGTCCTGGGTAGAAACAGATATACTTCAGTAAAATAACAAATAGACATTTATACAAAAAAGGTTTTCATTCCAAATTCGGTCGCTAGCTCCTGTACCTTAGACCTTATGAGAAAGAAGTCTTGTTATGTCCGCCGTCGATGACCCCGGAGTATTGCGTGAAACGACGCTGTAAATTCGTTAAAATATCATACGGTAAATACTATAAAAATAATCGTTGTTTCAACTTTACTTTAGGACTTAAAACACAGTAAAAGAAATTAACATTTTTTTAAACCTTAACCCACTAGGGTCCAGTCATCCCGTATTAACGGCTTCGGAACAAAAAACTGGCTAGCATTACAGCTAGTGACAGTAAACTGATAATAAACCTTATTAAATAACAATTTGCTTATCAAAATCTGTGTCGCGATTGCGAAACAATTAGTGCGTAAGTACTAGGCTCAATGCATTGAAATACGAATGCAAAATTCCAGAATCTTCTATAATTAAATCATTTAATTTAGCAGTAGTCGCATAAATAATGAATAGTCATCACATCGTGGCCAGCTGCAATATTTGATCTGTCATAGAGTACAATCATGTATGCTCTAATGTAAGAAAATAGGTCGTGATCAACAATGCATGAGCACCTGGTTGCAGCAACTCATTAATTAAAGATTATCGATTTATCGATATACGTAGCTGTTTATGACGTAACGCCTTTACGAATTTGATCACGACTATCTTTATATAATTTAAGTTTTTTATCATATCAGACCATCCTATCCTAAACTATGTTTAGTAAGTACTTGCGTAACTCACAATTCCTTTTGATGTAATTATCTTTGGCACTAGTCCGTGAAATTATTTATAATTACATATCTTGTTAATGATTAATTACTTCCTGACCACGGTCAACTTTACATCCCGAGACTGGTCCCAATCGACTTCATAGGTGACTAATATTCTATAATATGACTAGTTATGTAACTTCACCAGTTACTTTACATGTATGTACAAGTTACAAATACAATACACATACATTAAGTTTGATGATCGACAAGAAGTCATAATTTACACTTTGATAGAACGTAGTCTGCATTTTGATATCTTAATTATCGATCGAGTATCGATGCATAAAATGATATTATCCAGACCTTATGAGTCATCACTAATTTCGTATCGAATCTTCAACGACAAAATTAGTCGACAAAATAGTGGATAGTTATGCAAATCTGTAGGTATGTTTGTTTCAATGATAGTTCTTAGGTAATATAATCGAAATAACTTATTACATACATTTACTACTACTACTACCTTGGAATTTTAACTGAACGTTAACTGCCATATCACTATTTTGACTACGTTTACGCAATGGTTTGTAAGCTGGGAGTCTGCTCCCGATAGTGTCTGCTGCTGTGTCAGTCACATTTCTCTTATCTGCCATTACTGAAAAGCACAACACCGTTGCGTAATGTTAAGTATAATTTGGCAAAGCTTTGTTCCTAAATAGATCTTATTTTAAACCAATTTTCTACCACATCTTCTTGAATATTTACTTTATACATGGCTGTATTAAGCGTTTAACCCGTTCTAACCGCAAATCGACTTTGAATGACCTCATTAAATTGAAATCACGAGACTATTAAAATTGCTTCTAAAGTAAAATAAAGATTATATTATTTTATGCATTAAATGTAATTCAAAGTTACGATAAGTGAGGGAAACGTACTAGTAACTGGTTTACAAAATCAGAACTTCTTGTTAGTTTCCTACAACGAGGTTACAACTCAAACAGATGTTCGACGGTCGTAAATTATGTTACAAGAAACAATAAAAATCTTATTCTTCCAGTTTTCTTTGTCAATTGTCATTGTAGTTATTGACGCTGGGACTAACTATTGCTCAACTGATTTATAGCCACCATCTCGACCGAGGTAAAGAACACCGTCAGGTTTTTTTTTCGAAAGTCGCATTGTAAACGCTTGGATTTCTCTGACCCTCTTTGTAAGGTATTGCACAATGTTGGGATTGTCCGTCTTCAGTGCTCATACGGCTCGTTTCAATTGTTTCGAGGGATTTGATGGGCGTCACTAGGCTAGGCGTTTTGATCCGATTTACAATTCGTTCCGACTTTCTTTTAGTTCACGTTTACAATGGAACCGCATGCGTGCATCGATATTCTAAGTTCTTATCCATTGTGTTGTCGTCAAGAAAATAAAAAAGGTGTGTAAAGGTGTATCGGTGTTTTTAAGCTTTTTACCAGTATTGTTACTCATTTTAAGATTGTTAACTTTAACTATCGTTCTGTAGATAAAAGACAGTAACATCGAATTACAAATATGTTGATATTTATTATTGAAACAGTTCATTTTTATGTCAAATTGATACCAATTCGCTAGAGTTCTAAAGTCCCCTAAGCTTGTCTTAATTGAAGACTAATAAACACAAATCTTACTCAAGCCTAACAGTCAGTAAACTTTAATGCGTTCTTAAGTAGAGACAAATTAACAGTTTCTAAGGCGAATGGTTCTAGTGGGTACCGATGTCTAAATCCATTAGATATAATATAGAACAATCAAGGCACAATTATCTACAACAGTGACATAAAAATGCGTACGAATGTTACACGTGCTCCGACAATTAATTAATTGGTAATCTGTAACAAATGTACTAACAAGTCGTTATTTCGAGTAAAGGAAGCATAAACAAACAGCGACACAATTAATTTTGTCCTCGACAATCCAACAGCGGTATCTTATACCAATATTATGTAAATTTAAATACAACACGTACGTGCTGTGTCGTTTATTGCTTAATAAAATTGTATCAATTTTTAACGAATTGCCGCTAGCGTAGCCAAAGGTAGGCGAAGGTCATGGAAATAAATTATTCGAGAAGTTCCTAATCGTGTTCGCGAAATACTCGGCACGCTAGTCATGCCACGCTCCTACTTAATAGTTACTTAATTTATTTATTCAACGTCGTATAATATGATTAATTGATCATTTTGAATTATTTAACGTTGAAATTAGTAATTACATACACTGTAGCAATACAGCAAGACCAGTATTTATTGAAGTATCCGGATAACTAACTTTAGCTGATGAATATATTACAATTTTCTAATAACATTTGCCTTTCATTACCGGTTTGCGTTCTGGGTAATAGGTACCAGTTCTGGAACAAAACAAAACTAATCCGAATCGATCCGGATCCGTTCCGGCGTAATTGAATAACAAACATCTTATTAAGGTACGATATTATTAAAAGATATAATCTTTTGCATTTAGGTATGTATGGGAACGGTTATTTGATAAAAGGTTGTGTATTAGTAGTGACAAGAGCCTGGAAGGCGAGATCATACGCGCGTTGACCTCCGCATTGGCTTCGACGCGGAAATAATATGGATTACGTAAGCACAGTCGAACATTTTTTATTGCTCCATTAAATGAGGCACGGCGTCGACTCTGGGTGGAGAGCGTCTCAACAACAAATAAACGAATTTAACAACCATGATACGGCCATTAGTCTCACTATTCTTAATTGCTGAAGTTAAATCTGGACTGTTTGAACCTCGTGACATGTCATTATTCAAAACTTAGTGTAACTAACAACTTATTGGCTATTTTTGGCCACTATTTTAATTTATCTAGTTACACTGTTGACAAACTACACATGTCCTGTAATAACATCGTGTAATTACTATCAAAGTATTAGTTGCTTCGGCCTAATTTAATTATTCTGAGAAGCATTAGTAGCTATCGCCACTTTAGTATAGCAAGTGGTAACCACGAATTGTGGTCGATTCCTACCTAGTAATGACAAATTAGTGGGTTAACACACTGGTTGATTTATAGGCTAACTCGATTCACGCGTTAAACACATGAGTGTATTACAATTATGAATAAAGTCGGTCTACCAGGTTAAAAACCAGGGGTTTAAGCTAGGTTAGCCTTTTCGGTTACAAATCTAAATGTTTCTACTTTCACGGAGTTCAATCGCGAGGAATAATTTCTTGATCCTCCTGCAACCTATACTGGTAACTGGTGCCAAATCACGAGCTTCTTACCTTTTATGAATCAAAACATGTTTTCCTTTCTGGCTACAATGTAAGCAGATAGAACTTAAATAATCACGACTCTTGTTTACCTGATTATACTAAAGATCATCAGTGCTCTTATAACTTTAGACAAAACTTGGTCTGTGTCAATATTATTAGGAAATACCGTTTTCTTTTATTCGTTTTAGTACACATGTACGTTGCTAGCATTCTATTATTACCCTTTTTAGGTCTGTCGAAATATACCACATGCTCTGATAAGCAGATAATACTGTCTATGTTTTTATACTCCCAGATTAGCGTGGAACAATTTCTTGTGTACATATTTGATTTTTAATTACGATGTCATCCGTCTGAACCAGATGTTTAATTACAGCAATTATATTATTAACACAAGCACACATACGGAACGGGTTTTTCTGTGTAGTCTGGCTTAAATTTAGGCATTGTTTTTGCGTAAACATCGATATTTAAGATTGCGAATTCCTTATTTGGATTAAACAATAAAAGAAGAAATCCTTGTAGATTTTTATGAGTATAAACTTTTAACAAACATATTAATATTGTAAGTAGTCTTAAGTAGTAAACTTCAATATCTCTTTTATGCTCAAATAACCCATAATTTATCAATATTTAGTATATTTACATTATCTCATGGCATATCCAAGTTTGATAAATAAACATGAACGTCGACGAACAGCGTACGACCCTTGCGTGAAGTCCGCCGGATGCGTCAGCTCACATGGGCTCCAGACGGACGAAGTAAATGAAATGTGTTCTCAATCGTTCCCACAGAAGCGTAGCCGAGGGGATCGAGTCAAGGTTACCATGCGAATCTAAGAAAAACTGTTTGAAATATGCCTCGTAAAAACTAGGCGACGTTACACGTCCTGCAGTATCCAAGTGAATTTATTTGCTTTTCGATGCGGCGCTTGCCTTCGCTCGGCATGTGGCAGGTGTTACTTGCAAACCTGAACTTGACTGGACAACATTTTATTCACCTTTGATATTGTTTTATTTTAATTTGTAATTATTTATCTATGCATGTGTGAGCTAAACTTGTCTCGCTTTAGATTAGTGATTTAATTTTATAACATCTAATATGTCAAAATTAAGTTCGTATTTTTTGAATATCATATTAAATTACGCTTAAGCGTAATATGTAATACATTCATGGTATCCAGTGTATTTATTTATTTTTAGTTTATTTTATGTTTTAGTTGCAACTAGCAAGTATCTTCAATCAAACTTGTTTCTTTGCCCTTAGTCCGGTAATTATGATTAGGTAAAGGTATTTTAATGTACAAATGTTTTAGTATAAACACGCTACTATCTGAAATGTTATTTAAGCTATGAAATAAATTAGTGTGGGTAAATGTTCGCTATTCAATAAAGGTAGTGGGAGTTGATCGCTTACACGTCGCAACGAGTACTTGTCGCTATGGCCCGGCCATTCACCTGCGGAATACTATTCCAGATATGTTCCATAAATTACACTGTAATAATATATTTGGTGGTAAACGTTTTAATAGCTGTTTAGGTCTTTTGGAATTTGACCGTTTAAATGTAAAGTTAAGGTCTCTTGCAAAAAGAAGTTAAGCATTATTTTATAAGATTATTTATTATATTCATATTAAACGAGTTATGATTGTCTCGAATAAAAGGTATATAATATTTTGATATCACGCAACAGTATAGGGAACATTAAGTACTTAAATAATGTCAAAGAGACCATTCATTATTTGCGCAGACGCAGGGGTAACTCACAAAAGTATTTTGATAACAGGTTTTATTAGCGATTACTAAAAAACAGGCTATGCAACTATTGAGGTGAGCTTACTTGCAAGGCATTATGTTAGTGTATTTTTAAACTACTTATTTCTCTTACGTTTATTCTTTGTTCACAATAAACAAAGTATAAATATCTCTTATTATGTATACTTAAATGACCAACATTTACTGGAGCGAAAATAAAAATGTTTTGCAAACTATTTTCCTCGTACCACTTTTGAATAACTAGTTTTATTGAATAATATGATGTTTTTATGTGAATGTAATTCATTTAATTTTCTACCTATAGTAATAACGTTTGCGGACGACGCAATGTTTTATGCAAAAGCATCCTACTTACGTATGTCGCAGATGTTTAATAAACATTGTCACATAATCGCCGTAAATCGACTTTTACCTAATACGACAGCATTATAAATTGCAAAGGTATACATTTTGTATCACTATTAATAAGCCTGAATATCTATTTGCCTTCCAATCTCGTAATAAAAATGTTCACAAAATACTACTTAATTCAAACATACTTTTTGCGAAGTCGTAGTTGATTTTTACGGAATAATAAAACGTGGAATCTTAAAGCACCGCGCTAAGAGTGTCCTTTATGGAACGTCCTCGACCCATATCAGCCTTGTTCCCCCCCTGTATGAATAAATAAAAGCTCAATTTGTAGCTTACTCGTTTACCAACTCATCGATATACATGATGCTCGCTACCAAATCATGTACTCGTTTATCTTTGGTAATTAATTCAGTAATGTAACTAACATGACTACAAAATGTCTGATTGGTAATTTTATGTTGCGAATTTATTGAAAGGACACGTATAAAAAATAGCTATAAAACGTACAAAACAGTTTTTTTTTCTGAAAGGACTCTACTAATTACTTAAAACACAATAGTTAGATAAGAAGGTAGAGGGTCTATACGTAGATATAACAAGCACACGAATTGTCCGTTGTCATGCTAAATATTCACAATGGAATAAACATACATGCACTCGTGGGACAGCCTATTACTGTCAAGAAATCTTTATTCCTTACAATCATTGGGTGCGTGCAAAGCTCTCGTTTCCATGGAATTCATCAAGTGCGTGTGATGAATTACCAGATCCTGTTCGATCCTTTGCAAAGAAATCACGAATGTATCTAATTTATATGATAATTCCTATAATAATGTATGACTTTCGGCAACAAAACCGTCCTATAAAAAAAATGATCTCTGCAGTAAAAAAATAACAAGTAAGCTTACTGAAAGAATGCTTATTCAATTTATTATTACTAGTGCTACCGTATGTTGTTTAACATTAATTTAAAATGAACTGTATATGTTATTCGGGTTCACGATACGCCGCAGGTCGGTTAGGTACCCAATGAGTCATTCAGGGAAACCCTTCCGTGACTCAACTTATTATCGAGCCGCCGGCATCGACTCGACACTCACCCTGTTTATATTGATAATGTCCTTGTTGCTGCAATTGACACATTGTTTGAAAACAATGTTTCAATTGTTGTGTGGTTGCTCAAATGGCCCAATTGGCTGTAAGTGGCGCTTCGCTTTCTGTTCATTTACAACTCAAAACAAATATTTGTGCAGCAGATATTTGTTCGTGTTCCAGGTGTTCGCGCGTAGATTTGTTTTAACCGCGTCCATAAGCGGAAGAAGCACTTACTTTTATGAGTGCGCTGTCTGCCATTGGTTTGTAGGTAGTAAAGGTCATATTATTATGAGTTTCTAGATAAACATAGCGTTATAAACAAGTTATTTTATTAGTTTTGCCATGTTTTAATGGGAACCTTCATAGATATTATGTAATTTCAAATAACGCAAGCGGCAACTTAATAACATAGTAATTGATAACTAAAAGGAATGCTACCTAATTTCTAACATTTATGTACTACACATATTTTCAAGCTGGACGATCCCCCAATGCAAGGTGCATTGGCATTACTAGCGTTGAAATCGCAGCACTTATGTTGTTTTCCTAGCCAAATATCATTAAAAAATTACTTTTTTATATTAATTTTTGAGGTCCACAGTCTAGATAACTTTTCCACATTCGGTTACTACTACTTACTACTACTACTTTTCCACATTTAAAAGCGATTACTCACCGTATACAACATTTTTTAATTCGATAATTATCACCGAATATTTTTTTATAACACAAAATGTCGTCATGTTTTGTATGGTAGTGCACATTGGCTTGGCGCCAAAATATTTCAACCATTATACATTGCCCCGGCGCGGCGGTCACAAAGGAAATGAGATCAATCACAATAGTAGGGGCCAATAATACCAATGTCCCTTGGAGATGCTACGATCGGCACAGACACGTTACTTTTAGCATTGGCAATCGTTAAATAAGTGGGTTTATTGCAGCAGTATGCAGTAATTGATCGCTAGAACGCTAGCCCCGTACTCTTTGCCGTGTGACCCTGTATTTTTTATTCTTGTAACATTGTTGTTGAATTTAATGCTAATAGGATTCAGATATTTTTTATCTTTCTACGACCAGTGCAGTGTTTGCGTCCGTATAACATGCGCGAGCGTGAACTGTTTGTTAGTGTCACACAGTTGGGAAACGTTCGACGTCGATACTGCTACCAAACAAACGCTTTGAGTTTCCGTGATACAAAATCGCAAAAAGCTTGTTGACAGTGTCGAAAGCTCCGATAGTATGCAGAGCAGTCATTTAAAAATCTATTTTATGTTAAACTACAAAGGTATGAAGCAGTAAAAGCGCTTTAACCATGCATACCTTACTTTTCTAGCAAAATTTACGTTTCAATGTTTTTTAATAAATCGATGTTGCGTTATAGGTAGACAGTGGATTTATCAATGATTGACTACTTAAAACTACAAATGATTTAATAACTAAGTTTACGTATACAGCTTCTAAGAGTTTTAACTTTTGATTATTCTTTATTAATTATACAAAGCCATAAACCAATGTGTTCATAGATGCTCGTTTAATTCTGTAATTAAAGCTTTATTTGTTAATTAATTATTAACAGTTTCTTAAAAGCCGGTCGTAAAGTGCTAATAAATTAAAGTTGGTACATCTTAGCAGACGACAGTACCAAACGAAGTCTAAACAAAGTTAACGATAGTTTACATTGAGAACGGAGTTATTTTGTCTGCACTCTGCAGCTCACTCAAGTTTCAGACAGTAAGAGGGACGTGCGATGTACTTGTATTTTGTAACACAATACTACACACTTGTATTATAGACTGTACAGAGTAGTAATGATTATTTGTATACCTAGTCGTTTTTGTTAGAAGGAAAGATGGCTTCAAACAGATAATTTAAAGGGTCATGAACATCATTTATGCAGTTAAAAGATAACAAACTATAAATATGACTTATGGAACGGGGGCGTAAGTGGTTGATAATTATGTAATTTAATAAATTAATGACCTACATATCTTTTAATTACACCGATTTGATATACGGACAACAAAATTCGTACATTTTATTATAATAGTTAACAGATTAAATAAAAAACATTAACTTGTCTTAGTAATGCTAAAACTAACTTGCGATTTAAATAATATTAAGTTGAACGGCGGACGTGTATCTTATTTTTATTATCTGTTTTTATGTTTGTCAATGAGGATAAATTGTACAGCGAACTACGATTAGTCATAAATAAGTATTTCTCAAGGCTATGAAAGATGGCTGTCTGCATAATAACAGACTTGTGTGGCTTGTTTTCGTGGAACGTTTTGTGACACATTGACTCTAATAGGATTTATGTTTAAGATGTTTATTTTATGTATGCAAATGAGAAACATGCTTTTACGAAACTTTAAATAGCGATGCACTGCCCACTATTAAATTAATGTCGAATAGTTTTTGATTTCTTAAATAACTGTAATTTTAACTCTAAGCTGATGCTATAAAGAGTTTGTAATGAATATGCCCAAAACTGTAAGATTACAAAAACATTCCTAATCAAATGAAATTCTATATTTATTTTTTTCTCCAATGCATGATAGTTTATTTATCAGCGAGTTACAGTAGCTACAACTGTATGAGAATGTTATAAGTTAAAAAAGTTACTGTTATTTAGCAAACATCCCTACGCTCTATTAGTCACGTACATATTATTTTGCAAACTATGGATACTGAAACAAATTCGTATTTTACGTACCTAGCCGTGCAAACTGCGCAGTCGGTAGGAATCGATAGTTGATCTATAAAATCTTAGTGAAATTGATAATAAACGAAATTGATTCCCAACTTCTAAACAGAATAATAAAGATTCACCTAAATAAAACTATGTATCTTATAAACAACCTTGTCTAGACAGACTGATAGTCTAGTCAACATGATATAGCTGTAGTCGACAAAATCAAGTACAATAAAAAATCTATTCCATTGTTTTGAATAGATTCAGCTGATACCTTTATGACGTTAAACTAATTAATGTAATTTACAATTATAACTAACGAGGATTCTTGTTGTCTTAGGTGGAATCCTTCTCGTGTGCACGCGAACCTTAGATATATATGTCGCAGATTCAAACGGATTAGAATCCACGTGTTGATAATTTCCGTCCGCCATCTAAATATTTCTCAGTCAGTGCGCACACCCGGCGCCGGTGAAGTCTCCGGAGCAAGCGAGCCAGCTCCATCGACATTCACACTACTGACAGATTGAACTGACATACAAATAAACTTCTTTTTAAACTGTCACCGTCAAAACATCAACATGAAGGTCAGGAAGCTAACGATATTCAGCCTCTTTGCCACTCGAAAAATAAATAATTATTCATTCTCCGACACGGCCATTCTGCGAATCAACGCGCTCTCGCGTTGCCCGTTGATATCATAGATACAACAGGTCTGTCTCGGATACTCAAGTTAATCTGATTACCCCGCAAAGCGAGGAAGCTTTCAACATTAGGACCTTAATAACACCTTAGCTTAGCAAACTTACGAAGCGTAGAAGCTTCCAGCAGTCACACTGGATCAAGCAGCAAGCTTTCAATCTATGTCGTAGACAAAGCGTACTAATTTTCAGGCTATGCATAGCAACTTTAAACCAAAGCGTAAAAGCTTTCATCTTGTTTCGGACAAAGCATATCAGCTTTTTTCCAAATTATCGAACAAAGCGTAAAAGCTTTCATCTTGTTTCGGACAAAGCATATCAGCTTTTTTTCCAAATTATCGAACAAAGCGTAAAAGCTTTCAGTCATACCTTCAGCCAAAGCGTAAGAGCTTTCAGACAAAGCGTAGGAGCTTTCAGTCAAATTCTCAGACAAAGCGTAGGAGCTTTCAGTCAAATTCTCAGTCAAAGCGTAGGAGCTTTCAGTCACAGTGTAATATCAAGTTTCCATACATTACAATCCATTTGTTGGTTACGGTTGTATACACAATCATTTTTAAAAACAAAAATGATCTTCCTATTACCTACAATAGTAAAATAATTCGTAATTCTTATAACACTTCAATCGATGCTAATTTGCACGCACCAATAAAAACAACTTCGACTACATTACAATATTAAACTCAAGCATTATTCTTTGTACCATCTAAACATTCAGATAGGCGTAGCAAACTATCTAGTCTATCATCTGTCATGAAAGACTTCGTAAACATCCAACTGGATATTTACGAAGTCCCTTACGACTGAAATTCGCGTCAAGATCAGAAGTTAGGAAATTAAATCTTGGGGAACTTTTATTGCAGCCGATCAACAACTAAATTGGCGTTTTACCGATCCTCTTTAACCTCACCAATAATAATTGACTTCCAAGATTTGTTTTCGTGAACACCAGTGTCAACATGAATAGTGTTTTACCAGAAAGGCCTTTTATTTACTTTGCATGGTAAACAATGGTCTACGCAGGCTCTAACAGATGAGCTCATATCAGGAAACCAGAAATGGTCCCCCTACTTTTGACAAGGTCTTATCCCAGCCCAAGCGTTTCAGTTCGACATGAAATCCTTGAATTATCTGTAATTACCGGGAACTATTGTTCCACTAAAAGCCCCAGCATTCATCTGTAAGTTTTTAAAAAAAGTGAATTATCTTTACAAGTATACGGCGCTCCAACTCCAGCATCAATCAATTCGCTTTCAATGGTCAGTAATGCGCTTTATTTCGAGATATAACCTCTGCTCGGCCTGCAACCAATAATTGTTTAAATGAGAAACATTTACCAGTATACTATTGACTAGGTTCTTTCTAAAATAATCTAGTGTGGAATCCATTCACCCTTTCGATATTTTATTTCGAAATCAAAAGATTGCATATACGCCCACCATCGGTGAACGCAGGGTAACAATTCACGTTTATGACGCGATGCCTTCAAGGCATCACAGTCTGTGATGACTTTAAAATGACGATAATACTTCAGGGCTTAAAAACGGCTAGAGTCTATAGCTCGTAGCAGTGATATCGGCTTTCCGCATCGGTTGGTCGCTGACTAAATAATTTTCAGTTGTACATCATCCTTTTGAAATAACACCGCACTATATCCAATCGAACTCACGTCGGTGTGGAGTTCGATTGGTTTACTAAAGTCAAATATAGTCAACACGGGTGCAGAAGTCACATATCCAACCACAGCAGAATGAGCCAATGTATGCTCGGCGGTCCATACCCATTATCATCATTTTTAGTAAGTGCGTACAAGGGTGCCATGATAGATGAGCAGTTAGGTACAAATTTTCTGAAATACCCAGCAAGACCATTAAATTGCCGTAGTTCTTTTACGCATGTAGGCAAAGGAGAGTTAGCCAAAGCTTTTATTTTGTTAGGATTTGGTTTTATAGAATTGACACTAATGACATAGCCCATATATTCTACTGAAGATTTAAGGAAAGTGCACTTTTTCCAATAAAATGTAAAACCTGCCATTGACAGAGCCGATAACACGCGCTCCAAATTCTAAAAGGTTTATTTTGAAATAACCGAAACATCATCAGCAATTTTGTCTTTTAGCCCTTTGAGAGCATTATTTATTGCTCTTTAGTTAACAGAAGGTGCATTTGAGAGACCAAAAGGCATTTTCAAAAATTTACAAACGTCATCTTGGGTATTTTAAGCAACTCTGACCATACCTGAGTATCCGTAATACCAGAAATGACAACTTAAATCTGGTTGGGCTCGTTCCAGCCAGTTTCCTGTCGATCTACCAGCGCCAACTTGTTCGTAAAATACTCGACGTAGGTACGTTGCTGCTAGATCGCTCTTGTACTCCGCCAAGTCACAGAAAGGTCGTGAAACCTTTTTGTTGCTATAAACTGCCGTGAAAGCCGCTCCTGTAATTCTTTGCAACTTTTACATAAAGGATACGTACGCACCGCAGTAGGTAAACTGACACTCGTCTGGATCAAATGGTGGTAGGAATATTTCACTCGCTTTCAGTATTCTACGTAAACCAGTACTCGTGGAAGGTTGTAGGTCAGAATTCTGAAAACCCGCTAACATATTTTGGAAGAATGTCGCCCATGCTTCCGGTATGGAGGCACATGGTTGACTTTCTTCGGTTACCCAAGCTAAATCCGCCACATTTTTTTAAGCTGAAGATTAGGACGTAAAATATCCTTCTGTAGCTGGCATCGCAGTAGGCTCGTAGGATGCCCCTTGGGGTAATCCCACCGCTGCTGTCGCAGATTCAAACGGATTAGAATCCACGTGTTGATAATTTCCGTCCGCCATCTAAATATTTCTCAGTCAGTGCGCACACCCGGCGCCGGTGAAGTCTCCGGAGCAAGCGAGCCAGCTCCATCGACATTCACACTACTGACAGATTGAACTGACATACAAATAAACTTCTTTTTAAACTGTCACCGTCAAAACATCAACATGAAGGTCAGGAAGCTAACGATATTCAGCCTCTTTGCCACTCGAAAAATAAATAATTATTCATTCTCCGACATATATTAAAAAAATAAGCATTTTACACAGTTTAAAGTGTGATGTGCAGTCACGTACACTTTGACGTTTGATTTAATTAAGAACCGTGGCCAAGCATTTTTACGCCTCCTTACTTAAGCGTATAAATATAATTCGCCACGGCTTGTTAATTGGTATTAAGCTTGTCATGTCCGGCAAAGATAGTGTCAAATTTAATGTATCTTAGATCAGATTTCACGATATCATTTACGTAGGGGAAAGGCGTACAAAATGACATACCCTCCGCTAAATCAGTCATAAGTCTTTATTTATTAATAATTTTAACAGTAAAAGTAGGTCTTTCCATTCCTTGGTTCATTACTTATAATTACATAGGACATTAATTAACTTTAAACAAAAAGAAAACAAAATATAAGCTTCTAAAAAAAATGTAACTGAAATCCGTTTTGTCCGCCATAGGCGGGTAATACGACATAGGTAGTGCGGACAAAACGGCATATAAAAAATATATGAGTAATTGAGAAATTATTGGCAAAGTTTGCATATAAACGATTTAGTTTTCTTTGGAACGTCTACACATGATGAGTGAGCCCATTATTTGCAGGGCAAACACTGAAACCAAACCTCTTTTGGTTAGACCTGGAGAACAAGTCATTGCAATAGATGCAAGGGCAGTCCTCGTCTTCAACAACATTGGCGGTATAAGTCTGCAACTTCATCTCTGCTAGAACTGAATTTCACTGCCTTAGTCACTTTTCTGTCTCTTTTGTTGGAGACCGGTGGAGATTTAATTTTAGTTTTTTTTCATATTTGGAGTTGAAGTTAGGATTAAGGCCGTTAGTTTTTTGCATGGCTTACGTTATCCTAGTCCAGAAACATACACTCCTTTTGAAACTGGCGATATTAGGTACCAACATAAAAAGAAAAAATATAAGTGGTTTAAACCATATAGTATGTCATTTTGGCCTACCAAGCGGTATGTCATTTTGTCCATTTTATAGTTTTATAACTTCACCTGCAATAACAAAAAATCTAAACAAAAGATATCAATTTTAACATATTCTCAGTTTAAATTAATATATTGACAACAACCTAAGATAGTGGAAACTAGAATATAATTTGAATTTACTTACTTTTAGGATGAAACAAAATCCAACAAAACGGAACTCGTAACGAGTAAAAATATTTAAATTGTGGCCGACATCGAATGACCGAAGTTGCACTATTGGCAATACCACAGGTTTCGACACGTTACTAAGCGACCCTCTACACGCCTTTGGGTGAACTAAATGAGCCTTAGATTCGAAGATACGGTGCTATGTCATATGACCCACCTATGTCATTTTGTACGCCTTTCCCCTACCATACTAATTAGCAGACCACTTAGTGTGACTGTCCTTACGTCTGTTTCATGTAGAAATGTGTTCACATACCTTACTGGTTTTTAGTCTCAAGCTAGTCGAGCTTGCTAAATTGGAATATTAATTACCAGATATGTGTCACGGTTTTTGCTAAATGTACCTATTATTTATATATTTTTTGTTGTTTTCATGTAAATCATACTAAACGTAATCAATTTAGTTCCCAGTATTAAAAAGATAATTTCTACTGATATAATATGCCTGGGTGCCAACTCCTTAATTAGAACGGTATAAAAATTCGCATTTGCAATTTTACTTGTAAGTCTAAGCATTTAATTTTGTAATTATGAACTTTAACGGGTACAGTTATGTTAAAAGCGCGATTTATTACGTTTTTCTAATAAGTAAGTAAAGGCGGACGGCGAGTTGAATTTCAGCAGCAAATAGGATAGTTGGTATAGCAAGGTGCGAAAGGGTTCGTGCGTTGAGTAATTATTATCGGCAGCTGTCTACGTACACGCTCCCCCAAACATACACGCGATCGCAAAAAACGATTTTCCCCGTTTACTCTCTATCCGACCGCGAACACCCCGTATAGTGGTCAAAGCCGCAGACTCCGCGCATGAATAAAAAGCGGGTAAACAAAAATCTTTTTTTGCGGTTGCGGTTTACCTTTACCAAGTGTACCAGACCGTGAACAATCGGCGTGAATTATCATGTGGAGCATTTATGAAAGAGGCTGTTTGTAAAGCGAATCGAGGTGTAATAACGACGGCAAGCTATGCTCCATACTGTCATCGTAAAGGGATTGTGTTGCCTGCAAATTGTTCTTGATCCCGTGGATTATTACGTGGTTGTTATGTCATCTTGGACGATACAATCCGCTGTTACCACTTAGACCAAGTGTGTTACTAGAATCAGCTTATCATAATTCATTGAAGTAAAAGCTTGTTACAGAAGAGCTGTAATTCTGTCTATGGAGCATATATTCCGTTGAACGTGGATGCGAAGGATTTATAATTGAAATATTGTTTGACCGCAACGTAGTCAGTTAGCCGCATGATTAACTCGTTTGGGCTAGGGGTCAGCATGGGTGGCCCCATAGAGGCTTTTATGTAGAAACGTTTGAACAATATGACTAACCTTGTTACTCGAATTATAATTTTCGTTCAATTTTCATTAAGTTTTATTATAACGCTGATAAGAAATGAAATAACATGCTTTGAATTGTCACAATCTAAAAATATTTTTAGGAAGCTACACTTATCATAAGACTACGAAAACGAAAATAATTATTTCGTGTTTTAACTTAAGCTTTAAAATTATTTTTATTTGTTTCAGTCCTAGCGGCACGGCATTGAGTAACCTGCCTCAATTACGAGATTACCTACAGACAGCTGGCACCTGTAAGTGTGGACTCCCCTGTCCATTGAGACCGGAAACAGCCTTCAGTTTTGATTCCAAGGTAATTAAATTAAATAGCTACCTGCTTAAAAATAAAAACTATACAATTTCACGTGAAATTACATCGCGATAATGATATAAGGGTCTCATAATTATAAGCCGCAGAATTGTTCTGTTCAGTTCCGATGAGGCACACCGATACATTCCATAAAGTAATTCATCGACAAAAGGAATGCCTGTTGTCGAGCCGTTCCACTTTTTCTGCTCTGGGAATGTTTCGATCGCAGCCGGTTACCGACTTGCTTTTAAACTTTTTACGTCTTCTTGACGTTCTTACCAAGCGAAAATGTGTCATTTATATCCATTTATGAATGTTTATTGTTAAAGTATAATGAAAAGCAGCAGCCCTCTATGCATTATGTTTGCAAAACGTTTGTTCTGCCATGCTGTTAATGAATAATAATTAAAAACATTTTTAAATATTTATGATTTTTTAAGTAAGACTGAATTAATAACCATATTTTAACATGTTTAACAATGTTATAATGTTTTCACTTATCGCCTTCCCCATATAAAGCTTAACTTTTTCGGTCCAGCAATCACCACTTCTCTCCATTTACATCGCGATCGGTTGTATTATTTTCTTATACAGTAATCAAAGATTTTTCTAATAAAACACCGTTTCTTATTAGAATAGTATAAATGCAATAATTACTACTATAATAGAATGGAGGGTCAACTTCGCACAGAAGGCGAGGCAGACATTAATAAATTAGGGCAATTATAATGTCAGTGTCACCTTGACATATAGTGAGGACGATAAAATATGATGTGATACACGTGTGATACAAGTGGTAATATTACCACAGATTCAATATTTATGTCAGACTATTACTGATATGAACGTATCAAAATAGAAACGCATCTTCTTAAACTTAGTATACGATTGTATTCTTGTTTCTACTTTGCATTTTAATTTGTTTAATAGTTACCCTAATTTTATACTTTACGACATAATCTAAGTCATTATGGTTATTTTAATTTTGTTGATCGTTTGAATATGTTATACGGATAAAAGTGGTTTCATTGAATTGTTTAAATAAATTATCATACATTAAACCAAGTTCGCTAATAAATAGGTGCCTCGTGCCAGTGAAAGATGCCTATAAGGGCTCTTTCAATTTAGCCGTATCGTGTCGGACCGCAGCAGTGCCGAAACGGTGCGTTTGTCGTACGGTGCACGGACGGTCATTTGTTTTCATACAAATCGCACGGTGCGGCAACAGTGCGGTGTCGGTACCGAGAACGCACGACGACAGGACGGCAACGTCGCAAGCTCCACGTGTTCATTTCGCTGTTGAATAGTGCGGTGACTAAACGTGACAGCTAATTTCATTGAATTTTCATGTTTATTATTTGCTTAAAATGGATGATATAGACGTGGAAGAATTTATAAATGAAATTGAATTACGTCCTGCTATATGGAACTCCAAAAGCGACAAACACAGTAATCGCACGGAAACAAAAAATGCTTGGGAAGGTATATGTGAAAAATTTATAAAGGATTTTAAAAATAAAAATACTGGTGAAAAAAACGCAGCAGGTAACTATTTATTTCAATCAAATTTTATTAACAGTAATGTTAATAAAATTTGTTAATAAATGTTAACAGTAATGTTTCTTCGTCAGAGTCCATGGCTACACTGCTGTCACATGAATTTAAAACAACACTAACATACAAACGCACGGCAGTCAGATACGCTTTCAATTTAGGCGTTTGGTGTCGGACGGCTAACGTACCGCAGCGGTACGGCAGCGGGCTATAACCAGCGGCACGGTTAACGTGCGGCAGCCGTACGACACGAAACGTCTAAATTGAAAGAGCCCTAAAGTATTAAACTTATTATCAATAAAATTGTCACCAAATAGCTTATGCTTCGGTGGCGCAAAAACTAATAGATGTATTGAGGAATAACCTGTTTAATAAAAACGAGTTTCTTTATAGTTCTTATAAGCGATGCTTTGTGAATCTTTAAAAGTGTGACTTTTCAACACACATGATATACCGTGCGAGGTATTTTTAACTGCGGTTGAACGAAAATAATTAAGAGAAGAACGTTAGTATGTTTCGACAGATTCTTGTATCAGACAGTCTTAGTTCTTAGAACACACAGCACAATGTGCGATACATTTTTGTCCATAAAGAATTGCACAATGTTAACGTCTTTAATAGCACGATCAATAACAAAGTACGACTAGATGCTATGAAAGTTGATCACCGTCGTCTGTTAGTCTTTTAATCAGTAGTTAAAGTAAAGGACGCATTACAGTCTTAAACATTGTATCCAAGAACAAATCTTAATTGCTGTCTTCCGTTTCGATTCGATAAATACACTGTTTTCCTTTCATCTCTGCAAGTTTTACTACTGGGTATGTTATACATATACGAAGCTCACGATCCACGTGGTGTCGATAACAAGAAGAGCATTATACAGAGAGCGGCCACATATTTATTCATAGCACACTGCCATTGCCTAACAAGTGACTCGTTATTTTACTCTAGTTTGTCCCACTTTGTTTACAATGGCCTCGTTGTGTAATTTTGGTTATTTGCATTATTTCCTTTCATATCTATTACATTAGATACAATATAAACATATGTTGTAGTATTAAACTGAGATTTTAGTTAACGTTCGTACAGGGAACGTAAATGAAATTCCTCTTATGCAGCGTGTAACGGCTGCAACCATGCATTTTACATTCAATCTGTTAGTGCCGGCGATCCAATAAAGGTGAGTCTCACATTCGCAGTTGTGCTACGGACAAGTTAATTCTGTCAAAGCTTGCTGCGACCTCCTCGTATCGCCTTTGTATGCACTTGAAATGTACAAATTGCACCGCGGCCCGTGGGGGTGGGGGGGAGGTCGCTGCACTCGCCTGTATCCCCACACTCCCGCACTCTCATCGATTCCTCTTTGTTCCATGCATTCGTCTTGAGATACAGTCGGTGCGATCTCGATATCACATTCACTTCAAGTACTGATCCACTCGGCTCTGATGTATAGTCGATTAAGGATAAGGAAAGTAGCGATCTTCGTCTGAGCCCTGCATCGAGATGTGATTTTAATAATCGAGTAGCCACTAACGATTCCACTTTGAACAGTTTCAACGTAGAGTATTGAGAAGTACTGATATATTTTAGGTGCCATTTAAAATACTTTCTTGTATTTTATACATGCTGGCTATAGGAATACATGTCAACCATAGTTATTTGCATAGACAGTCGAGTGACATGCATGGAAGGGCGCTCGCTTCACGTGAGCCTTGTGGCGTCGACCACGAGAGGGGTCCGGTGTCAACTAAACTGTAGATAAATTAATCTGCGTGTTAGCCATTTAGCTACAAGCCCCCCTGTTTGCATTGAAGCGGGGACTATCCAATGCCACGTAGGGTTTAATCGAACCCCTTTATTGAATTTGCAAACCTTGCAAAATCAAACCATATTTACACTAATGCGATAACCTCCTAGTAAATTTCTTTGACTTATTTTCCGACTTTAGTTATTTTAATGTTCTCTGATTTATCATGGCATCGCAAACAATTCACTGTCTTTGTTCGCATGTCTAGATATAGAACTATTTATGATAACTACCTGTCTACTGTCTGGTAGCCGGTGCGTTGTCTTGGCGTTGGTCCTAGCGATCCGCGATAACAAGATCTTTAATCGATTATATTATTCAGCTATCTCTTCTATTGGATTTCTCTCGTGTTTATACGAAAAGGATTATGGTTTATGTTGATTATTAGAAGATTTGTAATGAATCATGTAGTAGGGTAAACAATGTACTGAATTTAGCTTTGAATAATAGACGGACAGGTTGCAAATAGGCTAATTGGACGCTACGGCGAAATTATGCCGATTGTTGAATCCAAGCTGAGTCAATGCCCAATTTGAGCGTTCGCAATTATTTCGATTGTAGTAATATCTCGGAATCGCTCATCGCTATGCAGCTCACCAGCCTCCAGTCGTGAGGTAGACGCTGACCCCCAGGCGCTGACAACGATACTATCGCGACTACACTTTCAACTGTTGCTAAGACGTTTATCGACCATTATGTTGATATTTATGATCCGTCGATGCACTATTTATTTTGAAAAATATCATAGTTTTTCTTGTTTTCTCATGGCTGCCATCAGCTTCCACTAATGAACTAGGACAGTTGTTATCATCACAATTCGTTTAAAATGTAATTGAGTGAATGTAACATGATTCACTGTATAGTTCTGTGGATCGTTAAACCTTTCCGATTCATATCGAAAGTTCACCTTGTTGCTATGGTGCCTACCTCATTGTTTTGATTTGTCTTCATCTGAGAACAAAGAACATATCTCTTCCGCGTGGCAACTGCAAGTGACATTTAAGCGTTCAATCGAGGTCTCGATACTTATGCTCAATGTTATTCCATTTAAATCTCTACTTTCAATTGTTTATTGATTCATTATTTTTTTTAAATATATTCATTTTATTAAACGTAGTTGTCAGGAAATCCTGCAGTTAAGTAACTACAACCTTATAAGTAAACCTGAATACTATATTATTACACACTAGAGAAGTAATTACAGCGGTAAGAGTAGATCACAATATGCTAGTGAGTTTTAATAAACGTTTAGTCGGTCTAAGCGCTGCCAACTTTCTAACAGTGAGGTGAAAGTGGCGACCGTGCAGGGCAGTACGTAACATTCCGATCCGATAGGAATAAAGCGAGAGCTAGAACATTAAATAAATTGTTTGAGCGGGTACTCTACCAGCACGATTTTGTTTTGCCAATTTCTATTATACTCTGTAGTCTCGTGTTCGGGTACTATAGAAGCGCATAAAGTTTACAATTACAAGAAATAAACCTTTTGCTCTTTTATACCCATATATTTTCAAATCGTCATTAATTGGAAGGAAGATATGAGCATTGATCATTGAATAGTTAGAGCAATGGTCCCAGAGTACGTTAAACATTTTTAACATGTTGGGTAACATGAACTTTTTCTGGCTGCCTCTTATTTCAGTTGACCTATTCGATCAAAAAATGATTTTTGCGTTGCTGAATAAAATACTTTGGCTGCGTAACATTGACTGACGTCGTTGGTAAAACAGTATAATATTGCAGTACCCAAGTACCATATAAACATTTTGATACGCACCTTGTTCAGCCTATTTATGCAAATGACTATCCAAACATGGACTAGATTGTAAGGTTTAACGCACTGAACATTTTAATTCGTTTCTTTGAATATTAATAGCCATTTATATTATATAGCTTATTTCGTTCTGGAATTGTAATTATTCATTCCTGTATCGGTGTAATGAAGTAAACCCTGCTGGGTTAACATCCACATAGCGCGTTAGTTATATGTGAATGTAAGTTAACATGCGTGCATATGGGACAATAAAATGTATTCACCGACAGACGTAAGCGACACGCTTCGCCGCCCCGATCGCGATGGTGAGATACGGCTAGCTAGCCACCGAAGCCGGCATTGTCTACAGTCTACGAGCTTTGTTTATTGACCATTGTAAACCCCGGGATCAGCTCCCAATGCAGAATGGAGCCATATACTATGACAGCACCAAGTCGTTCGTCTTATTCCTATACGTTGTTCTGTTAGACGTTTACTTCGTACAATGTTTGTTTTTATTTATAAATTAAGTAAATTTTATTAAAGAATAATGTAGGTGTTTTCCTGATTGTTATAATCCCTTTATCCTTTATGTGAAAACAGCAACACACTGTGAATCGTTTATCAAGCGTAATGATTATGGTAATATTCCCTACGACCTGTTTTTGCAGGGGCCCATTATGTTCGGCTTCATATGTCTAAGGGATGACGTGTTGACTGACGTATTAACTTCCTCTTTGTTGAATGACAGCATAAATGTTTAATGATGTGTCGAGGGGTTTGCATCAACCCCTCTTTCGCTATTGGGGTCAAGGCTATCGATATTCAATACACGCAAGCATAATATACGGCCTTCCCTCCCCCTAAGTGATGAGTGTCGTTTGTTATTGGATTTGATCGAACGGAAACATTGATGCGATTAATTAGTAAGTGACCGGCAATAACAAAAATCCAATTAGGTACTTATGATATTTTGGCATGTCATGATTCGCAAATCTTTGAAAAACTTTAACTTTAACTTTTCTTTAAAACTCTTATCTGAAACTTAACAAATTCTGCCAAATTTTAAGTTTCTTAAGTTCGTATTTCAACATCTTACTCCTAAGACACATGACACAACCGTAGTACAATTCTTACTATTCAGTCTTCAATGCTATAAATGTCTAAAAGAATGTGGTCCATGCCCTTCCTCTCCCCCCCTCCAGGTATCCCACTCTTGCCCTCTCTCCCCCACCCCCCCCTCCCACAGCCCACCCCTCCCCTTACGATCAACTCTTTATTCTGTTCACACAGAGTTTACACACAACATATTAAAGACCCCGCGTAACCCCCTTCCCTCCGACCCCAGCCATGGGCCCCTACCTAACCTTATACCGGCCGCTCCCTCTACCGTACAACGCCCAGCTACCGCCTCTAACCCGCTCCGTGTAGTGAATTGTCTTCTTATATGCAAATTAAATCCATTATGTTGTATAATTTGTTTATTACATAATTAATGTATTCATTATTCACCGACTTCCATTAAATGGTCACGCAGTGACAATCTATTTATAAACGGTTTCTGCTGATACAATTCCTATTTGGCAATACAATAACGCCAATAACCGGTGGGGTGTTCGAATGTAATAATTTAAGCGGGCTGACGCCAAAACTAACTTTGCATAGAATGCACTGCAGCCGCCGCAAAGGGGGTGCGGAAACGAGGGAGCCATGTTGTACCGATACAGGCAAGTTTGGCAGCCGTAAATGTCCCCGTTAATTAGTGGCCGGACTCGACAATATGACGACAAATTACTTGACAGTTGACAGACTCGGTTGCCGGACGCAAATACTCTGCGTAATCTGTTTATAATGCTTAATGCTGTTACTGCACTCTGAATAGTATTGTCTATTAATTAACCTATCTTGTATGTAGATACATATTGTAATTCTATGCATTGAAATCAGCTTTCCATATTGAGAATTCAGTCCGATGACGACGTGTGTTTCAATTCCTTTGTATAGATTATCTGCGATGAATCTTGGCTAATTAGGTATGTAGTTCAAGGGAATTGTGTAAAATCTTACTGAATTTTGAAATAAAACTTAAAAAGGAAGCTGGCTAGTTGTATATAAAAATATGTACATAAAACTCAGCGTCGTCGGTAAATTATATGCAAAGATTTTGATTGAAAGGGTAAGAAAGGATACGGATGATGGATTGTGGGATGCGCAAGCGGGATTTCGAAAGGGAATGGGATGTACGGATCAGGTCTTTTCTTTGCGGTGCTTAGCTGAAAAATGTTTGGCCAAGAGTCAAAAAGTCTATTGCACATTCGTGGATTTAGAAAAGGCTTATGACAGAGTGATGAGGAATGAATTGTGGTCGGCGTTGTGTTCGCATGGGGTGAGCAGGGCCCTAGTGCGGGCGCTAAAATCCCTTTACGAGGGGTCTAGCGCTTGCGTCAGGATAAATGGCACGTGCACTGATTGGTTTAGCATCGATAAAGGTGTTAGACAGGGATGTGTTGCGTCACCATGGCTGTTCAACCTATTCTTAGACAACTGTCTGACAGGTCTGAAAGAGTGTGATAAAGGTTTGAGAATGAATGGGGTTCTTGTCAAATGCCTCCTGTATGCTGATGATCAAGTTATACTAGCCTCGTCAGCTGAGGATTTACAAGAACTTATGACTGTGTTGTATGAATCTTTGAAGAAGAAAGGTATGAATGTGAATGTCTCTAAGACAAAAGTTATGGTATTTGAAAGAGATGAGTGTGTGACGGCATGTAACGTAATGATTGGAGGTGAAAAAGTAGAACAAGTAAATGAATTTGTATATCTGGGCACGAAATTTACGAGAGATGGGAAGTATGATAGTGATATTGAAAGAAGAGTGAATGCTGGAAATATAGTGAATGGTGCACTGCATACCTTTATGAACAGCAAGAAAGTGTCGAATAAAGCACGCTTAGCAGTTCATAGGGGTGTGTTGGTACCGACGCTAATGTATGGGAGTGAAAGTTGGGTGTGGCAGAAGAAGCATGAAAGTAGAATAAATGCAGTTGAAATGAGAGCTCTAAGAAGTATGCTAGGACTTAAATTGAGCGATAGGATAAGAAATGATGTGATAAGGGAAAGATGTGGCGTGAAAGAAGATGTAGTCACAAGGATTGAGAAAGGGATGCTTAAATGGTTTGGACATGTTGAGAGGATGAACGAAAGAAGATTAACGAAACAGATATATGAGTGTAGTTTGAATGGAGTTGTTGGGAGGGGAAGACCACGACAGACGTTCCAGGACCAAATAGGGAAAGTCCTAAAAAAGGGTCAGGTCAGGAGTACCCTAAACCGACGGGCGTGTATGAAGCGACTGATGAGTGTGGATGAAGCTAAAGTGGTATGCCAGGATCGTAGCGAATGGAAAGATGTGATCTCTGCCTACCCCCAAGGGAAAGAGGCGTGACGTTTATGTATGTATGTATGTATGTACATAAAACTACAGCTACAGTTTAACTGACTAGATGAATTCACAGAAAATACCCAAAAAAAAAAATCTGTAAATATTTTGGATTGCAATGAAATCCATTAGTTCATATTGAATTTTAAGTAAAATGATAGAGTTCAACTACAATACAAGCTATTAATTGGCATCCAGTCATTAGCCAGCGCCGAGTCCGACGCGTCACAACTAAGTGCTTGTACACGTTGACTCGCGGGCGCGGTGGCGGGCGATGTCACGAAATATCAAACATATGAGGTGCTTCCGAGTGTTCACGTTCAAAACGCACGTGCGGTCCAACTAGCGGGCTAACTAGCGACTGGCGCGCGCGGCGAGCTCGCGACAATTTCAAACGCTTGAGACCTGTGTGTGTGTTCACGTCGAACTAGCGGCGGCGCGCGCGTTTCACTCGCGACGTCAGGTCAGTTCAACCAGTTTGAATTTGTCGCTAGATGCGATAGCGCGTTTTTATCATGTCATTCAGTACAGAAGAGAAATCTTGAAGGATGTTCCCTCAAAATACCATATAAAGTATGAAATTCACCATACCGTTCTCTTTCTTTATTAATTTCGTGCACACCAATTCTAATTTTTAGCATCTCCCACTTTAGGTATGAATTTTCGGTTAAAAATAAAAGATCGTCGTCCATGTTTACAACCTCTGAAATACGTCACGATCGCGCGAACGCCTGGCGTTTAATGTGAACACGAGCCCGCCACGTCTCCCGCGCCCGCGCACGCGCCCGCGCCCGCGCGTAGCACCGTGTACAAGCACTAAGTCGCCGAGTTCATCACGTTGATTGGGTTCATATTGTAATGACCAGCTTATTGTGTTGTGCTTGCTCCTTTATCTTCACATAATATGGAGTAGTCAGCCGATTGAGGTGCTATTAAACCTCAGTATAACAAAGGTATGCTTTGTATTTAATTGAGGTTATAAATTTCTATATACAACGCATAAAACAATATAATATAAAATTAAATATTACAAACACAATTGAGTAGACATTATTATTTTGTATGTCAAAGGTTACTTCGTTCTCAGAGCCGCTCGACGAGGTTTATTTCACAAGCCAAACCTCGCATTTCTATTGATCGATTAAGACGTATTTAACCATCTTGTCACTGTCTCAGTGTTTGTTTCACAAATAATTGCCTATTCACGAATGAATAAACATAAAATTGTGCTTTAAGTCTCCGCACGTTTTGTGTCACTGTAAAATACAAATATTGATTTAAGCTTTTCTATTGTTTTCACTCATTAAACTTATCTGTCTGATAAGTATTACAGACTATTAATCACATGAAAGTTCTAGCCTTTATTGATTGCATTGCAAAAATAACAATGGAATATTTCCAAGTATTTATCGAGCGCCAGTAAAAGACTAACTGCGTGTAAGTTGTGCATTGCAGTCATCAACAACCGCGACATTGGCCACGCCCCCAGCCTAGTTTTACTGTTACTTTGCGAGATACAGAATGGAAATCTTTATTGGGATAGTAATATAATATTTATGAAATTCTCTTTGAATTCATCCTTAAAAGTTCTTCTATCTTATAACCTTATTCAGTAATGAGAGCAATAAAGTAATGCGCATAAAAATGAGTTCATTTTATACCGTAGATAAATCTGACGTAATCGATTCAATAAATCATTCTGAACTCGATTCTTAAATGCCAATTCAGGTGTTACGTTTTCTACTATAATCTCGGATTGAGTCCATTTTTTCTTATTAACTGAGAGATAGGTTAAGGACATTATAAAATACCTTACCTGTGTTCTCTTTGTTCTTTAGTTTTTCGCAGAAAGATTAAAACGTTACTTGACCAAATAGAACACAATTTATGCACAAAGAGACAGCGGACATTTACTAACTCGTAAGTAAATGAAATGACAGTTTGCTCAGTGAACAAACATTCCAAGTTTCACTAGAATTATTCGACTTTCTCGAATACGAACAGCTTCATATCTACCTAATTGAATTTACTTTAACATAAGTTAAATTCAGAATATTCGAGCTGAAAAAGTAAATTATTTTTCTAATAGACTGTTAGACATGCGTGTAAACGTATTCTATAAGTCATAATTTGACGTTTACCTGCAAATGTGATTGCACGCTAACTGGTACAAGGACAGCCACGACCTTCTGTTCGCGTCGTATGAAGTTTATGTTAATTAAAAACTCAACTGGCAAGATATTGAACCATTCACATTGAATTGGAGCCCGTAACATTGTCTAATTTCAATTAAATTTAAACTAAATCAAAATAGAGCTTTATAAAGTCAAACGCCTTAGAGGTATCTTTGTGGGTTTTCTATGCTTATAGTCATATACATATATTTTTTGAAAAGAGCCTGATGAGTCCGACTGTTCTAAAGAGATAGATCTTTCACGGAATTGTCCATAATATATCTTTTAATGATCTACGTAATTTTAAATAAATTATTTGCGCCATCAAACTTCAATATCATTTTTAATGTTAACTCAGGTATCCGATCATCATAAATATTGTGAACAATTACCGACTCATTACTTAAGTAAAATATTACATAACTCGACAATACATAGCTCTTACCTTGATGTTGATTCTCTTTGACGGCTTGAGGAAGGCCCGAGTGTCTTGCGTGAGGTAAAGTCGATAGTTATTCGTTATTTTACGATCGGAAAATTAATTAAAGTCTGCGTAATATAAACAATCTCTCAGTAATTTATACTAAATTATATTGTAGGCATTTTCCTTTAAGCATACATAATTTGAAAGATTGTCATTCGATACAGTTTAAATCAAACGAAAAAAAAAATACTCTCATAGAAAGAGACAGCGCTATTCTACAAAAGATAGCTTTTCTTTTTTCCTTTAAACAAGTCTATTGTGAAGCGTTTTAAACCCTCCTCTCATTACCATAGTAGTGCTAACACACCAGTTACTTAGAGCCGCGGGAACGACAATTTCCTCGTTTTGTACAAACATTGGGTACAACTCGTATGCAGCTGTGTCAGCGGGCGAGCGTGGAGCAATTTGCGTGTGCAGCCGTGCACAGTGGGCGTCCGTCCATAATGAATGGCGGACGTGTTCGCAGATCGAGCACAATATTATCGCAACCTAACTGTACCGTACTCAATGCATACTCTGTTGCATTGTGAACACAGCTTAAATCAAACAATGACCACATAATAGTTAAACGTGATTACAAAACATGGCAATAGATTACTGACAGTTGTACACATTCAGACCCAGATAAATGTAAGGTGGAATTTATATTATGCTTCGTCGGTCACATAAACTAGCTTAACCCAAAACGATCTGGGTAAGTTTATACTTTGTTACCAGTATGCAGTGAACTGATTTATTAACAGTATTTAACCAGATAACCCTTGACCGAAAATTTCGCAAACCACGTATTTTCCGTTGTAATCTGAATTATGAAACCTAGTTTCAATATTGGATAGCCCTCGCTAATCCGCAAACCGATTACTGGCGTGGGCAGCATTTATTTCAGCATTCATATTATCAATTAAATATTTATTTTAAAACATTATTTACCATCAAATAATTTATGTGTATTTCCATTAAACAATTCAACAATTCGGTCGACCGGGGCGACAAAGCCAAAGCTTCTCGACAAAATTATTGATTTTTAACAATAAAGCGGTAGCAATTTGTCTTTCGAAATAATATTCTCCGCATACTTGAACGGGAATCTTAAAAATACCTTATCCACTACGATTGATGGTCCTTCGGGTATTCTATTTATTATTTACTAGCTTTTGCCCGCGGCTTCGCACGCGTTAAGAAGTATTATTGTTTAGCAAGTTAGTGTAAAAATTAGGGTTACAAAACTTCCTTGTACACAATATTCTTAACTAATTTGTCATTTGGCGCTAAACCTATCAAGCTACTGGGAGAACTTACTCGTGAGCAAGCAACATAGAACTGCCCATGAGAGAAGCAATCTAAAAAGATTTCTACAAACATCCCCTATTTCATCCCCTTATGTGTGAAATTTATCAAAATCTTTCTTAGCGGATGCCTACGTTATAGTACCATGTGCATGTAAAGTCTCAGCCCGATCGGCTTAATTTTGACAAAGTTTCATAAAAAAATTCATCCCCTATTTTATCCCCTTGGGGATAGAATTTATCAAAATCCTTTCTTAGCGGATACCTACGTCATAACATCTACCTGCATGCCAAATTTCAGCCCGTTCCGTCCAGTAGTTTGGGCTGTGCGTTGATGCATTAATTTCGATCGAATTTGATTACCATAAAAACGGTTCTAGTGAGTTAATCTTAAAAGATAGACATATACTGTCGCGGACATTTTTTTAGATCATTTCAATAGGAATAATTCTTACATACATATATTGTGTGTATCTTGAACCGTTTCCGCAGCGCACGCAACAGAAGCCCTCAAGAATGAAAAATTTTACCCGTTTTTTTACACATTTACCATTATTTCTTCGCTCCTAATAGTTGCAACGTGATATTATATAACCTAAAGCCTTCCTCGATAAATGGTCTATTCAACACAAAAAGAATTTTTCGATTCGAACCAGTAGTTCCTGAGATTAGCGCGTTCAAACAAACAAACAAACAAACAAACTCTTCAGCTTTATAATATTTGTATAGATTTCAGAGTAATCGTTCTTTGAAGCTAAATTAGAAAAGTAACTGACAATAATACAAAATGAATAATAATATAGGTAATGTATTTACATACACAAGTCTAATGTGTTATGTAGATCTGTGATCTAGATTGTAACTAGCGGTTTGTTGGCGTGAAATCAGGAAATGCAACGCTCTATGATTGGTTACACTCACCAGTAATGCTGAAAGTAGCCTAGTTTCAATCGATTCCGGTTATTAACTTGTAATGAAAATAAAATTATGTTTAATTACTTTTCTATTGTGTTTTAATGTTTGTTTATTACTGACTTGAACTAAGAAAGTACTTATTATACCTTTCTTTTTGTGTCGATGCTCCCTAAGCATACGCTATCAATTGTTTTTAGTTGTCTTTTCCATTGTGACAGATAAGGATGGGTCAAATCAAACTAATGCATTATTTGATTAGGTAAATTTTATTTTAATTCAGGTATTTTGAAATGCTAGATGTAAAAAAATATTAATTTATTTTCTAGGTGGCAAGTAAACCGTATCAAGCGGCGTCTGGCGCGGAGTTGACAAAACTGTGCAACCACAAACGGAAACTGCTGACATCGTTGCAGGCGCGGGCGCAGTCTCCTGCCACGCCGCCACCACAGAATATAGAACAGAAGAAAGGTAAATATCTTTTACTGACAATACTAATTTATGATACCTATTACCTACATCAAAACTTAGTCTAACAGCAAGCCGGTTAAGCACTGTAAAGGCTCATTTTGACGGTGGAAATATCGAGCGAGTTGCAATACAATGCGGGGCCTGGTGGCTATGGTATCATTAGTGACCAAACATTGAAGGCTATGTAACGTAACTCAAATGATATTCCTCGCACACTTAGTCAATCGTAACAGGAATCTAATGGGACGGAAAAAAGTTAGCGTTATAAAAGAATTTGGTATACTCGTTAAAATAAAGATTAATCCTTACATGTATTATATAATGGAAACAATATAACAGAACGGCATTAAATGTTTTAGTATCACTGACGTAAACGTAGGAAGAGTTAGTCTTGTAACGCGATGACGCAATATAAAGAGGGTGAATAGCGTAGGTTGTGCGGTGCGTCATTCGTTTATTTATAGTAAACTGAAGCCTGAAAATGAGAACAATCTTTGCAAGTTGTAACATACATGTTCTGAAAACTAAGGATTCAAAAGATATAAAGAATATCTTTTGAACCAACTTTCAGACGTTGATATTGTTTGTAATGTTGAAATTACTTCTATACTTTCATATTAGAAAGTACCGTAATTTAATTACGAATGAAGTACATTCTCTTGTATCTCTACAACACTTAGACCCATTATGTATTTAACTTTTTATACTTAAGCTTGCTATCAGTAGATTAATATATCACAGATTTATTAGAAAAGTAATAGCACTAATGGTTTTGTAATCATTACTTACCTGCATTAAAACCCAGAGCCATTACTTAGAGCTAGAGCGATTACGAGAGCGAGTAAAATAATATACTGCAACGTAGTGTTTACAAAAATGTATTTAAGTGTCGTGTGAAACATGGAGTCCGTCGTTAGAACGCAAAATGTGCCACCACCCTCTAGGGGCATTTACCTCTAAATTAAAAGCTTTTGTGTAACAGTCGCGTCGACTAACTTGGCACTGAATGAACTAGCTGCCTTTTAAACTTTTAAATGTTATTTCGCTTAGCTTATGTTGCTAGATTTAAAATAAACTCGCATGGAGTTAATGTGCATGTAGTTTGGTGTAAGAGTAGGTTCATCGGGGGCATTATTATCCGATTAGCGGACGGGTGTTCCGGGCGCAATCTCAGCGCTGTGCCCTCCTTCATCCAATTACATGAGTGTGAACCGAACGGGATTAGCCGGGAAAATGCCGTCCGGCGCGTTACCGGCCTCCCTTAACGAGACCTGGCACATTGATACTAACTAGGTTTAACGGATCACTTGATAGGCTTTTAACAAATCACGACAGGTATACAAATCCCTTTTCTCTTACCTTTATTTACTCTTTCCTGACTTCTGTAATTGCATCTGTAAAAGACTTGAATGAGAAAGACAGTATAAAAATTTACAAAAAGGTATCAACATATAAATAACTTAAAGTTAAAACTAAGAAGTTTCCAAGATAGATAAGTAAGCAGTGTCATTCTACGTCGGCGCAAGCTATCTCTAAAGGACTAAACTAACACTGAAAAGTGGTTGTTCGTCGGACGGAGTTGTTTCTTGTAACAAAGAGGGTAGAAGCGGTCTCTTTGTTGTTAAGTGGCAGCAAGTGGGACGGGGGGGGGGACGTGGTGCGCGGGGCTGCATTTAGTGTGGCATGAATAGCGGGTAACTGCACTTCGTCAGCCGTCTGTCCGGGAGTAACAACCTGCAGAACACCCGACACCCCCTCGCAATTCAGACTTATTCCCACCTGTGTTTCCACAACTACAATTATCATATCTTTAAATGATACATCTGTAATTAATACTCCGTTGTTGTCTTATGTTAATAAGATTTAATATTGCAGCGTCAGTCAGCGTCTCATTTGCTAACGAGATCCTTTTGTTGTGTTAACGATGTCTCTCGCAAAGTTATAATCGACCTAATTTTATTCACTTACTTTGACATAATTTCTTGCCATTTCAAGTATTGTTGAGTCTTTAATCTTGACTTAATGGATTCTATGTTTCATAAATCATTTTCTATAGGTGTTTTCATTTACTTATTTAATGATTGCCTTTGTTTAAGGTACACTATTAACATGGTTTATTATGGTTACAATAACATATTAAGTATTTTTAGACACTTATAAAAACCTCATTAATTACGAAAGTACAAATTAAGTCAAACTTTTTTGCAATACTGTTAAGCTACTTTGTTTTTAAAGAAGTTACATAAAGAGTACGATCAAAGGCGTCACTTATAGTCCCCTTCTACGGATGCTAATGCGAGCAACACTTCCTCTTTCAAATGGTAGGTAGTGGTTATGCCAATTTTTCTTGCCTGGTCATTGTAAGGTTACAATCTGACATTAAAACAATTAACTGCATTCTGACCAAATCAAAAAATCAGTACGGCGAGCCACAGAATGCGTAATAACCGTAAAGGAAGTCGGTCGTTTAGAGAAAACAAAAACTCGGGCGACTCGATCAGTGGCGGGAACAAAGGCGGGTGTAATTTGAAACAATCGGCGGTGGTGCAGAACGGCCGGTGGCGTGGGCCCGCGCCCCTCCGACTATTGATCTGACGAGTCGCGCCACCCTGCGGCCCGGCGCCCGCCGCCCCTGCCCGTCCTACGCCGCCCGGCGCGAGGAGCCACCCTCGGCGAGCCGAGAGCCGCACACAACCCGTATTTTAATTGCAAATCTGCCAGATAATGCGCAAATAGATAACGGCATTATACTCGACTTGCTAACTAATTATGATACACTATCAAATTACGGAACGTCTTTAGCTAAAAAGCTCATTTTCCAGCTATAATCGTGAGTAGACCTGTGTTATTATAATGATATGTACAGTTGTGTAACTTTCTCTAGTGTTACGTAATGTAAATAGGTCGAGCCTTTAATTGCGGCTTTGTCTAGCTTGCATTGACAGTTTAGCTTGCTTCATTATTTACCCATCAACGCGGAGTGACGTGTAGCCTCTACTTGGCTGTATTGCGGCGAACAGGGACTGAAATGTCGTTGAAATTGTATTTGTATCTCCGTTGTTGTTATTGAGAACCACTTACACCAAGAAAAATAATATTGCTATTCATTATCTTGACTGTAAAATCGGCAATAAAACCGTATTTTAATTAAGTCTCACTCAAACTGAGTACAAAAGATACATCTCAATTAGTTGGATCGCTTTGAATCACATCTCAGTGTTCAATTCTTTATGGCCGGACCAGTTCGAAGAAGAGCGGTGACTGCTAATTACTGCTAATTGACAGTGGAAATGCAACAAATATCTACTAATTAGAAGTTTCATTAATATTAAGCTTAGTACTACTTGACAATATTGTTGTTAATGATCACGAATGAACAATAAGCGACGAGTATCTTAATCTAAAAATTACAATTAATTAATAAAAATGAATATCTATTTGCAAATAGCTTTAATTGATATCCGGAAAATTCATTGGCGGGGTGGCTTAATTCTGCAGTGGAGTAAATGCGGTATATCCACTGAATGAAATCGCTTATGAATGGGCGAGGAGCAGGGGATAATTGAAGGTTTAAGCGCCTATTTATGGCAACCCCTGAGTAACCTGAATGTGTGAGAATTCCGGGTAACCTAAATACGGTTTATTTACGTAACAATATTATTATGTAGAGTTTTTTCTTCTGACTTTGTGTGAGTCCCAGCAGTGGTCCTTATTAGTAAATCATGTTTAGTAGTTATAAAAGCTAGTCATATATTTCGAAGAAAAAACATCCTATTTGCAAACAACATGATTTTCTTAACAACATGAACGTACAAAGAAAATAATTCCCCGCTGTTTAATATACTTACGTAGAGAGCAGTCTTCAAATGCCGTTCCTTTTATTTCTTATTGGAGTTCGCGACGGCTGTGGAATTGGAATTAACAGCTCTTTTACCGTGTGGATAGTTTTGTTCTAATTGGAAAACCGTTTCTTACTCAGACTTTATGTAGTAAAATTGTCGATGTAAACCTCGCTCATTATTTATTTCAATGAACAGTATAATATTTATGAACTAATAGAAATGAACGAGTTAAGTTAATTATTTTTGCACTTGCTTTCTGAGAATGACTTGCTTTTAACATTTTCGTTTTTTGTTCTTAAAAGTGACTGGTCTGATAATTTCAAAGCGGTTTTTTTTACCCCCTGAAGCAAATAGAAGGGTATTAAAAGATTTAACTTTATGTGTCTATAAAACCGGAGAGCTTAAAGAGCACCTGATTCGTATGCGGATCTATTTGGAAAACAGGTTTTCTGGTTTGGTTAGATATACATTTCCATGAAAATCTGTTGAGATATTTTAAAATCTGAGGAGTAAAAGTGGCGACTTATATGAAATATTCTGGTATGGTCTAGTGTAGTATTCAATGAAACGACTTGATATGTCGTTTACAAAACATTGAGTTCAAGACCGTTTCAGCCATTATTAAAATATGCTGAGTAAATAAAGAGAAGAAAATGTACTATTTTTGTCGTAGATTTCTCAAATTACATTTTTAATTTTGAGTTGTTATCTACAATGTACCTACAAATCAAGTTTCTACTTTATAGAACATCTTTTTGCACTTAAAATCAGAGTAACACGGAAAGCGACTAACTGTCCCTGTGCTCCACGTTAATACTAAGTGACACGTTAAAAAGTCAGCAATTACAGTGCTTCCTTATTTTAATTGAAATTACAAATTTAATGAGTTTTTACGTAACGTTAATCGTATAAATATCCAAGGCTAAAGTCATGTAAGTTTCAATGTAATTGTATTTGAATACATTGTTAATTATAAGTAGATACGTTTAATTTAATTTTGTATGAGAGTCAGATATCGCAATAAGCCAAAGAGATACGATTCATCTATTCTCAAATGAAGCTTTTACTTTTTATTGTATATATTGTCCTAAATTATTAGGACGTCTGGAGAGCAGATCAAAGTCACCCGGTCGGTCTCCCACACCTCACCTCACTCAATGACTTTGCGTACAATATTTGTTATACTCTTCTATTTAAATTCTATTATGTCAACCTCTGTTAGCTCGAACACGGCCATTAAAGGTTATTTTATACACAATCATAATAGCGTAGCATAGATATTACGTACTTAATGCATTATAAATTCAACGATAATGCTAATTTACGTTGACATTATTTCCAGTATCGGGCACTGAGGTATCCGTTTTAAAGAAAAAGATGAAGAAACGACCTGGGTTCCCGGCTAATGTGAGCGTGTCACAATTGATGGTGCAGAGGGAACGGCCTCTCAACGAGTTTAAGGTACGTGTGTTATTACGTATTCATAGTTATGATAAGACCTGAATCGTTGCCAGCGGATATCTTGGACCATTCCATATTTATTAAGTACTTCATACATATAAATGTCGTCGTCGCCAGTTTTATAAGACTTTGAATTCAATGTCTCCTGGAAAACCTATTTTTAATGTATTGAATTATCTTTTACAGGCGCAGGAAACTGAACCTAATCGAGAAAGTTCACCGGGGATGGGTCCACACCGTAGCGCCGCCGGTCAGCCCTGCCTGCCACCGTACCCATCAGTCCAACAGAATGTGAACATGTCTCAAGACTCGGAATTAAAACAAGAGACACATGTTCAGAGAAGTTCCCACTACCTCACTGTCAATAGCGGCTGGATATCACAACATTCACAACACGTGGAATCTGTTGAAGCTGGACAGAAACAAAATCCTACCATGAACCCTATAAATAATACTCATGGTTCAATACCGGTATTAGGAACGAATGGACAAATAATTGGTGTGAATACGGGTATTAGTAAACATCAGAGTTATAAAAACAATTCATCTGCAGCATCACAAGTCGCGTCACAAGTCGCATCACAAGTTCCATCACAAGTCGCATCACAAGTCCCATCTGAACAAGAACAAAAAGACGATAAGAAAGATTTATCTGTAATGCAACAAAACATGCATTCAGTTAAATATCCCCATAAAGAGGAAGAGTCGCAAATGTTTTGCGGCTTAAATCAAGCTTTAACACCAGAAGTGATGCAGAAAATAAATGAACAACAACAAATATTTATACAGCAAAATCAAAAACAAATTGAAATGGCTATGAAAGGATATAGAACACAATTTAGTGATAATGTAAATCAAAATAAGTCACAAAATCATGGTCAGTATGTTCCTCAAGGGCAATTAGTCATACAAAACGGGACTGTGGTAAAAACAAATCCCGCTAAAACACCACCTTGGCAAGTTAAACGAAGCGAGCCTAGCGTCCCTACTTCTATCACAAGCCCGAGTCCAAAACTCTTGAAATCTGACAATGAATTTGAAGAACCAAACACCAGTGTGTCAGAAGACTCTTCGTCTTCGTCATACAGCTCGTTCTCGAGCAATGAGCAGGTAAATAACCAAGTCATGTGCTCACGAGTGCCGCCTTTACCGCAGCATTACAATATGATGGGTCAACAATGGCCAGCTGTGGAAACTAATAAAAAGAAATCAAAAGGCAGTAGCAAAGGTTCTAAGAAGAAAAATAATGCGGAAAATAAGGTTCTTACATATGGCAATAACGGGCTCAGAATGATGCAAGATTCAAAAACTTCGAGCGATGAAGTACCCATGAACAACGTCCCCTCGTTTATGGACGACCCCAGCGGATATTTAGCGCAGCAAACTGTTCTACTAAATAATACTATCTCTAAACAAGTAGGCATTAATTCAACATACGATGCGAATCAGTATGAGAATTCAAATTCTGCCAACTGCCTCGTTCCGCAGAACCACATTGATAAGTTAAAATCAATGACTAAACCTGGAGAAATACCCAACGCATACAGAAATAATGTGTCAAATCCATCACTTTCGCCCACAAGTACCCCGGACAGTAGTGTACTGTCAGACAAATCTATGGATAATACTCTGTCACAATGCTGTAAAGGATGCAATGTCTCTGTAAAAAGTAACAGTCCAGAGTACAATGATAATCAAATGCGAATGAAGTATATGAAACATCACATGTACAAAATGGAAATGGACAGTAATTCAACAATGTCTAGTCCCAAACATGGATTTGACGACAATCCAGTCACGTCTTCAACGTTTATCGACAGGAGTCCAATGATGCATGACAACTGTGGTCCTATTCAGGCCGCTACAGTCAGCACTAGCAATGTGTCCATCACAGAAACTCTCCAGCCTCCGGAGCAGTCTCCGACGTTATCCAATAGTTCGCGGAATACGGATACGCCTCACAGTAATGGGAGCAATAGTTCCCAGATGCAGAATTGCAATTACCCTATACCCAGCCCAGCTTTCTCAAACTCCGGGCCTTGTAGAGATAACTATAACAGTAATACACCAACTCCAGGAAGTAATCAAATGTACCCCTATAACTCACCGGGGCCTCCTAATCATACTCAGTCCATGACTGGAACTCAAGTGATGCATTTCATATCAAACCACAATGTTAATAAAAATTTAATGGAAGTTGATAACATATCAATGCTTGGCGTCAAACCTGGTTTGAAGCCATCGCAAGAAATGTGTAGGTTGGAGCCTAGACGGAGAATTGAAAACTCGATGCCTGGATACTGTCCACCTCCGCACTTGGGTGGCGGTCCTGCTCATACATTAATACAAGCATGCTATGTACAAACGTTTGTGACGACTATGGCTAGCGGATTTTCTGTCACTCGTGATACTGTCACGTCAGTGCTGGCAGGAAAAGCCAACACTGCTACTACATCGATAAACGCATCTCAAGCAAACTTCATAAGGCCACCTCCGCCACCGAGTGTCAATCTCGCTACAACGTATGCCATTCCCAACAATCAGCCGGACCCATTCATACATTCAGTTAACTTACCAACCAGTTATCCATTACATATAGCTGGTACGACTGCACAGAACATGATATCTAAGTCACCTCTTGAAATGGTTCAGAACGTTATTGGTAATTTGCCATCAAAACCAGAGACAAGTACGCATACGTCATTATCACAATTAAATAGACGAGCGTGTTCGACGACGCCTGGTCAAATATTGATATCATCAACTGGCCAGATAATGGTCTCTAGTAATCATATGCCACCACCTCCACCTAAGACGTCGACTACTGTGGCGACGTTACAGGGCAACGTGACAAATGTGACCACATCTATGACGCAAGTAGTACCAGCAGTAGGTGGAATGCAGCCTCTTGTGAACCAACCAACAGTCGTAGTCAATACCTTACCAGCTCCTTTCGTCATACAACCACCAATGATGGCCGTCGATGGACAAGTCATGCAACAAAATATACCACAAATCGTTGCAGGCGGTATTGTATCAGGACAGTCACCAAATGATGGCACTCGGCAAATTGATATGAAGACTCAGCAAGGCTTCGTACAGGGTATGGCTATGTTGTCACCAGAGAGTCTAAAGAAGAGAAGTAAGAAGAAAAAGAATACGTCAAACATCACAAATGTTTTGCAAATAACTGCACCGCAGCAAAACGCTAACAATATTATGGTTCATCACACTTCACCACAACATAATTCTAGTCCTCAGTTCTCTCCTCGTGGTTTTCAACTATCGCCGAATAACAACATATCGCCCACTCCTATGCTGCAAGCTTTAACAATAGTTCCTGGTAAATCTGGTACTCCGGCTCATATCGTTATGAATGGACAAGGGAACACCAACAACTTTGGATCCCAGCAAATTATAACGAATACTTCTCCATCACAACAAATTAATTTGCTACAACCTGTCAACTTGATCAACAATGCTAGTAGCGTTGTGCCAAATTTCCCGGCATTCCAACAGTTCATTGTTCCCAATCTTGGCGGAATGATGATGACTGCCGATGGAACTGCTCTAATACCAGACAACTCGCAAGGAATGCCAGTGCAATTACAGTTGCAAACTGTTAATGGCCAAAACGTATTGACCCCAGTTCAAAATCCGGGAGTTTTTGCGGCAAGCACTAACGGTGGAGTAGTTTTACGAACTCAGAATCAGCAGAGCAAAATAATACAATCACAACATAGTCCGGGAGCGCAATTTATATCGCCTAATAGTCAAGTTATGATGAACAGTCCGAATTTCAATGGTCAACTGAGTCCATTGCTTGCTAACTTGAGTCCCACTAACGTAACGTTTAACACCAACCCACAAGTCAGGCCGGGTAGCGTGCAGACTCAAGAATTTATACAAACTAATCAAATGGGGCAAGCTCTAATGGTTCCGCTGTCTCCTAAGCAAGTGTCCCTGTCATCTGCTGCAAGCAATCGAAGTAACTCAACGTTCGTCCAGCAGAACACTACGATCGTGCAACAGCAAACGACCCTCGTGTCGAACTCTCATAACTCGCAGATGTCATCGATAACGACTAACCTGCAGGGGGGGAATACGTCGAGGCTGAGTATAGACCCCAATATTCTTCTGGGGGGGAAGCAGATAACCAATCAGAAGGGGAGGAGTATGGGGTCGTCACCGCCAGGGTTACGTCAGGCTGATTCAGGTGGTGAAGTGGGCGCGGGGAGTGTGGGGGGTGGTGGGGGCGCGTACGCGTCGTTGCTGGCGGAGTTCGGCGCGCGCAGCTCGGTGTGCGCGTCCACGCAGACGCTGGTGGCGGGCAAGTCGCCGGCGGCCGGCAGCCCGCCCGACACCACCACGCACTCGCCGCTGGGCGCGCTCGACCCCGCCGCCAGCCCGCGCCACCACCCGCCCGCAGACACCACCACCAACGACACGGACCACACCGACAACTGCTCCTCCGTAAGCGACACTATTTACAATATACATTCCATAAAAAGTTCTAAGTAATGCACAAGCATTCTTTCATTAGCATTTTGTATCTTTAATATGTCGCGTGTGACTCATGCACACTAACACCGCAACCGCGCGCAATATGTGCGTGCGTATTACACGCGGTTATATTTTAAATCAAATTAAATTCATCGTCAAAACTTCAGATATTCTGTCATTAAACGGTAATGATGGCCATTAGATTTAATATCGACTTCTAACATCTGTCTTATTATTTTTTCTAGGCCATGGTGCAATGCGTGTCCAGCAGTGAGCCAGATATAGCGGAATCTCGTGAACACTCGTGGTCTAGGGCACGAAATGACTTCAACTCGGACACGGACACGCAAAGTAAGTCATAATCTAAAGTTTAAAAAATTTAATAAATTCGAATTAATTCTTACATCACTTTAGATGGCTAGAAGTTAAATTAAGTCAAGATTTCCAGAAAAAACTATAATTGCCTAAAAATATTTAATTGCGATTAATTGATGTGCTCACCCAGACCTCCGGATATTTTTATAGCTTAAAAATATAATCATATTTTTATCTAATTCCAGGCATGATTTCAAACACAGCATTAATGCGCCAAAATCGGTCTCACAACCCCGTAGAATCAACCGATATGCATTTTAATCAGAATTTGAGCTCGTCATCGCTCAACAACCAGCCGGTCATGCCGATGACCTCAAACTATTACGAGCGCAATCAGGCGTACAAGAGGAAAAATGACTTCGGCGATGCGTCAACTTACCGGCCTGACAAGATAATGCGGACTCCCAGCTATAACATGGTACATGGAATGCCGAAGGATTCTGATTACGAAGCAATGGGTATGAGTTCTCCAGATAAAACACAGACAAGGCATTTCCCACTCTCCGGCACGAGTTCGGACACGACTCCTCTGCCGAAAGTATATGATAGACATAATATGGGTTCCGGCGATGGTAAGTCTAGATTTTTTTAACCTTCCTCTATGCTAAGCTTTGGATCCTTCGCTATCTGTTCAATTGTTATGCCATTCGGTGGAATATTATAAATGTTAGCTTTAATTGTTGTCAATCCACTCTAAATACTATTTAAGCCGATGCAACCAAAAATAAATTTTCTAGACTAGTTAATATGTAAATTGATAGTCAAAAATTAAATGTAAATCGTAAAGGTCAAGTCGAACCGAGTCTAATGTTTTGATGTAACAACTCAACGTATTGTTCAATTTAATGATGTTGACTGTAATAATTATGTTTACCAGATCTCGAACTTAACTTTGCCTTGATTGTTCTGAATGTATCCTGCTTTTTCATAACTCCTGTTGTATACAAGTCTTGATCTAACTCACATATCTATACATATTTGTTCAACTGAGGGTTCATCAACCACGGTACTAATATGTATGTCCAGAACCATCTCACGCTTAAGTCACTGCTAACAAAATTCTAAATTTACCATAATGTTGTGTCTTGTATTGGTTTTGGATTGACTCTCTGCAAGCGGATTTACGAAATTGTACAATATGTTTGTAGAGTCCATGAACGAATACGTCATAATGATGTGTATTGTGGTATATTTCAGCTTCTACATAATGCGATACTATCGGTCATTGGTTTTCTTTTGGTTGGGTTAATACAAGATACAGCTGTTAATAAGGGGTGTACTGGAAACTAATCAGAATAAATCAGTGATGTGCAGCGTTCAAACGTACTCACCCGGCTTTCTGTCGCTTTCCATTGCACCACATTCGAAGTAACAAATTGGCTCACAATTGGGATTCCATTACTAACGCATCATTGTAAAGCCATCATCATTTCATCCGTTCATTCTTGTAAGTAAATACATGTTTCATTATTATTTCGATGTAACTTTATGGGTGTCGGGAAATGTTATAGTATATTGCGATAGCAGACTTAAAATGCTATCATTTCTAAAATGTAATTTGTATAAAATTCTTTCCAAGTTTTCTGCAATTGGTTTGTGTATTAAAAAGTATTAATTTCTAATTGCATCCAAAAATCTAAATTGGTCCGACCACGCATACCGTTTGAAGTTCAATCTGAGCTGATTTGCATTGCAAAGACGTGTGCGAGCGTGTGTGTGTGTGTGTGTGTCGGTGCGGCGGCTGACACGTCTGACGCGCGTGTTACGCTAGGTGGTCGGCGGCGGTTCAGCGTGGGCGACGTGGTGTGGGGCCCGGTGGCGGGGCACGCGTCGTGGCCGGGCGCGCTGGCTGCCCGCGCGGGCCGCGGTCGCTGGGCCGTGCGCTGGTTCGGGCCCGAGCGCCGCCGCGCCGTGCTGCGCGCCGACGCCCTGCTCACGCTGTCCGAGGGGCTCGAGGCGCACCACGCCGCGCGCACCAGGCACCGGAAGTGAGCCGCTCTCCATACATATACGATACCCACATATAGGCCCCGCGCGATACCTACCCAACGCGTTATCTCACATCTTCGCTCGATCTGTTGTTGTTAATAAGTTTGACAGGACTTTATAAATTGTAATATTAACCCAACCCAAAGACTTTTTATGTAATAAATCGCAATAGAAGCCGTGTACTTCCACAATACAATCGCTCTATTTCAGCAATTCATTAAATCATTATTTACTAAAACAGGAGTAGAAAACTGAACACACTCCTCGAGGCCGCGATTCAAGAGGCGATGGCAGAGCTCGACAAGAGGAGCGAGAGGGCGGGCGAAGCGGAGGAGGCCGGCGGCGCCGAGCCCGCGCCCGACGACGAGGACGACGAGCCCGCCGACACCGACGCGCCGCGCAGGCACAGGAGGCTCGACAAGCCGCGGGGCAAGGACAAGCACAACAAGAAGAACCCCGCGAAACTAGTGGGCGGGGCCACAGCCGCCACCGACGGCGCCAGGCTGCGGAGCGCGCGATGACGCCCCCACCTGCCGCCGTACTGAGCGGACAGGCCTCAACACTCCACTGACAGTTTTGTACCATCACCACATTACAAACGTTGCCGCGAACACCAGTGTTAGTTAGTGCGAGTTGATCTTCAGTGCGCCCGCTTATTCGGAGTACGGATGTGGTACAGAGTCCGCCTTATTCAGACGTTATGTAGATTTAAATATTATAGATAAAAGAATATTATAAAGCGAGATCTAAGTTTGAGACTGGCTATTTCGGCATGACATAGCAAAAATAACACAATGAAGTGGTTTTATTAGCTAAATACTTCTCATCACATAATATACATCACAACGACATTTATTTTACATTGTTAATTTATAAACTGTAGTTAGAACAAGAATGTTGAGATTCATTATATTAAAGACTTGATGTTTTATTTCCAACTTGTATATTTAATATACCGTTCAGTGATTATATACCATTCCGTATTACCTAACGTTTAATTGGGATCACTGTATATAAGGTTTGTAAAGCTTGTGTTCGAAATGTTTCATCTTTGGATCAAAATTCCTTCTAGACATTAGATGTTCCTAAAATTATGCAAATTATTTCATATAAATGTAATAACAAGATACACAGTGATTTATCACGGTTTTATATTAAATTATAAATGTGCATTGTTTACGTGTAGCAATCATGATTTAAAATCATTGTTGTCTCACATTAAATGTATTAGATTAAGTAAAGATCATACTTTAAGTAGGTTTCTCTCGATATTAAAGAAAATAAATAAAATTCCACACCTGTCATCGATGTATTGTACAATTTTAGTGAACTGTAAATTGATAAGAAATTATGCTATATATCTTGTAAATTTTATGTGTTTTGTTAGAAAGTAATAAGTATAACATGATTTCTAGTCAAAATATTGAGCATATTGAAATGTAGATATAGAGGAGATAATTGACAATAACACAGGCCTGGCGGTCGGCGCGCCGCACGCGTCGACATTGTTTCGGTTGAATAATGAATAAGTACAGTACATATTAGTTTCGACATTATCGTACTTGTTTGCGTTAATAATTTTATACTTTTGTTAATATTTTAGAAATAAAATATTTTAATGGTAACTCGACAACAACTTTGATATAGGAGGCAGTCAGATTTTTATCTATAGTATATGTTACGACAATGTTGGTTAGTAGAGAAATAAACGTACATCAGCGATATTTATACGTTTTGTATACAATTTTATTAAACCATATCTGGATTTTAGTAGGCCTATATAATATACAAACATAGTATTCATGTAATGAATGGCATTCGACGTTTGTGTTACATCGATACTAGACATCACAGCGACATCATGCGTTAGCACACGTTTAGACACTAATCTCATCATCTCATAGTTTTCTGTTTTATTTACATAAATTTAAGATATCTCTAAGTGTCGCTTAATTGATAAACATTTGATTTGTGGGTACAAGGGAGATTATTTTAAATAATTTCTAAAATGCTTTTTAATCACAATAATTTTTAGATAAGAGAAAGTTTAAAAAAAATCTAGGTAATGTTAACTAATAGGTCATGCCATGAGTACATTTTGATAGATAATTTGTTATCAACCGTCATTGTTAGATTTATCAATGTGCAAAATTACTTTATGTGATCTTTGGATGTCCGATGAGTATATCAAGGAATTATCATAGCTTACTGTTTTATATTACCTATCGTATTTTATCGTAATCTAGGGATTCCACTTAAATTTTCCTAACTAATAAATGTGACTCCAAATATCGACATAGTATTTAAATGTTATATGAATATTGTTTATTATATTATAGTCCGATAGCACTTCCTTGTGAGATGGTATTATGTACATAATCTTGATGTAGTTATGTATAGTATTTTATTTCAATGAAATTAATGTTTTATAGACTAATATACAACATAAGATTATTTATTTGTTTTGCTGTGTACATATTTTTTTCAATAAAATGTACCTGTTTTATTTAATGTTTATTTTACTTCATCCTTTTTAGTGATGGTTCTCATTACAGCGCATATAAAACTTCCTAAAACCACCTAAAACTCCCATTTAAAAAGTATGTAATTCAAAGGCCACATTGTCAGTATCCCACACAATACTCCATACTAATTTTGTATATCAGCATAACACTCATCAGTACATTATTAGATACATCTACAATATGGAATACCGCTAAACAAAATGACTGCAGCGTGATACCTCTGTTTATTACACTGATAGCAGATACCGTGGAAAAGAAAATTGAATATTCAAAAATAAATAACTGAGTCTAACTATGGAAATAATCACAATCTCGTTTAATTAATACCATTTCCCCATAATGTGAAACCCAACCATCTAAAACGGAAGAGTGTAAAGCGCCATCTGGTGTTATTAACGGTAACTGCCTTACGATGTGTTTATTCGTTCCTAAGTTGGTGAAGAGAAGTAGACAACAAGACTAACAAAGTTTAGCTGCTTTTAAATATAAGAGTGGTTATAATTTAATTAACTACAAACAAAATTGTCTAGCTTTATTTGTTTTTGGTGTTCGTAAACGTGCCTGTCGACTTGTGTTAGTGGCAGTACTCTTCATTATAGAAAGCGTGTATGCAATGAAGAAATTATCAACCGCTAGTTACTGCATTGATCTTCGTTGAATGGTTATAAAATAATAAAAAAATATTTTATGTGCACAAAAAAATCACTGATCACATCTACAAAATATACAACTGAATTGCGTATCTCCTACTTTGCTGTCGGTTAGAAATTGAGCAATTGCCTTTTAAATCATAATTATTGCCGGTAATTTCTTTTTTTTTAATACATTTTGGTGCAAACATAATATGTAGTAGGTTTAATTAGACCTAGACGTAAGTGCTACTCCTTTGTCGAATAAAAATACGCGTCGTCATATAATTACTGCAAGTAATACCTAAGGCACAGATACGAAGTTATATCTGGCTATTATTAGATACTTAACGGGTCTTTACGTAACTTAAGTAGGTACCACCTACGTTGTAAGTGGCGTCATAAATAGGCGCCATTTTACAGTTATTGCCACACCATTTGAGAATGATCAATTTTAATGCTTCTTGAGTGGGTGTCTAAGGGTAATGAAAACAAGTCTATAATGTAATTTAATACCTTGAGTACTTATATTGTTATTTTTAACCTAGATAGTTGAAAAAGCGAGGGTCACTGAGAGCTTACCACCATCTCTAAAAGTGATAATACATTTTTTTTTATCAGAACTGTGAAAGAGACGCTCTTGGCTATGTTATGTGCTGTCACGTTTCTTTAGCTGCAACAACAGCATGCTTCCAATATAAATACTATTGTAGATAGATCTAGTTAAAAATAATAATAGTACGAATCTAAGTATCTAGATAAATCCCTCTACCTTGCCGCCCAGCTTATTGACACGATTGGGTATCGTATACCTATCTAAACTAATACAGTAGGGTAGATATTTTCAGGAAACAGAATCCGGTTAGTAAGTTTAAACATTTTCTCGGCCATTACTCGTGAACTGGTTGTGCTATGGTCCGTGTAGTTATTGCTCCCACGACTTATTGACGCGGCGAAACTTTTGGCAGAAGACAGTTTGTTGCCGAACTACTTCTATGATATTCGTTTTCTATATTCTATAACGCTATTTGTAAGAAATATGTAGTCTTACATTTGCTTCCATGAATTGTAATAAGATAGATTTGGAACTTTAGGTCCTAAGTTACATTTGACGCAAAGGTTAAAATAATATCGATGTAACTTGGCATGAAAAGAATCTAATGTGGTCGGTGTCTGTTCACTTTTTTTAAGGACAGATGAATGAACTTTGTAAAATTTACTTAGTATTTATTGTTTTAAAGTTTGAGAAGGTTTTATTTTAGACCTATCTTACACGTAGATCAATCAAAACCTGTCTATCATGCAGCTTGATAAAACAAACTATAAAGCATAGTATGTCCTACACCACACAAAAAAAAAAGTTAATAAACTAAAAGTTAACAACCGAACCCGAACGATCCCCAATATGCAACGACATCTTTCACCCTTACAAATGAATGAGAGATTCGGCTTATAATGTTCGCTACGCTTTAGCAATATTTGTAAAGCCCGGCTTTCGAGCGCTGCATTCAGCATTCCGTATGCTATTTGTACGTGTGTGGCTTACCAAATGACTTATCCTCATGCACTGCTAGTTTAACCTGTGTTACATAATTTCATGAATCGATTTCAGGTACTGTGATAGTACCTACTTGACTTTTTGTCCTTTGATTAAAACTGACAATAATTATCTTTATTTTCCAACTTTAGATACTAATCTAGATACTGGTTTATTAGTTCAATTCCTCTTTTATTTATTAATGAAATTACTTATAACTTTTGCTCAACGCTTCTAGTCTCAAATTTTCAGTAACTTTCTTTAACCTAAACGTGTCTGTGTGTCAAATATTCACCATGTCTATTTAAAACTTTCACGTTGGACGTGGCCATACTACTTCAACCAAAATAAAACCTTATGCGATTAAGTAACAGTTAGCTACGTGAGTTTTTATTTTAAAACTCAAACTTAACGTAAAATTGAAGATTTTCAGTTCTGATAAGTAGTTCTCGCTCTTTGCTGGCTAACTTTAGTAAAATGTTACCTTTAACAACTTGGAGTTTTTAACTCGGAAACTTCCTACTTAGTTCCGGGTACCTTCTTAGTAACTTATAGGTATTGAGTGCAAGTGCTTTCATTTTGTTTCTCAGCTTAACTAATATAATGAATCGGTTCCTTCACTGGTGTTTTTTTGGCATAAAATGAACGTTTTTATATAGGTTGTTGTTATTTTTTGTCATCTCTATGCACTAGACTCTGAGCTCCATGCATCCTTATATTTTACATCGCAATTCTCGTCGTATCGCTGCAGTGCTCTTTACTTTTCAATTCAATGCTACACAAATTCCCACGATAAACAAACAACATGCCATGAATGAGCTTCCTAGAAAAGTTTCCGCCTGCAATATGCTCGGCTTACGAAATAATATTGCGTTGGTTTGTTGACAAATTGAAGTTTTAGCAGGGTTCGTTTAAAACAAAAGAATATGAAAGCAATAGACCTTAAAAGAACATCGTATTACATACGTCATATTTTTTTTCAAATGGGGAAACTGGACCAGTAGAGAAATACACAGAAATGTAACTGATTACATATAACATACATTGTGTATCATCCTGAAAGCAAATGTATTCAGATTTTCCGCTCACAAACATGAGATTGACCAAAGTGTTTGTCCAGTCTCAGTAAAGTAACAATTTTAGTAGCGCACATTCAAAACTATGCGTCGAGAGAAGTAAAGCACTTGAACTTAGTTCCTCTGCGTATACAGAGATGTCGTTAAAGGTTCAAGTTTCATGAAATAGCATTAAATATGTGCTTCTAAATGTGTACAGTATTATACATATTATACAACCTACTCTTTGTATTTACCACTTTGAAAAAAATGCTATTTTTTACTAACTATCCGCTTAACACATTTTGTAGAAAAGACCAGGATTACTTCAAAAATCACTTGCTTCGGCAATGTTTTTGGGATAGATATACTATAACAAATTCTGAAAGTAGATATGTAGAGTAAGTTCTAAACAAGTCTTGTTGCCCGTAAAATTCAGTTTTTCATGATACATTTTAGGTAAAGCCAGAATTTTCAATTTTGCGACGTGCTTCTAAGAATTTTCCATTTCCGCGAAGTGGATTAACAGGTACCTAAATCGAAAGTATTCTTTAATATTGCATGTGGATAGAAATTTGTTAAATAATAAGGACAAATATAGATAAAAAGAAGAGTAGATATGTACACTTAAAACAAATTAATTTCCCAGGAGCTTTCCCAAAGACCTGGCTTCTCGCTTTTCTTTTCAGTCAATTCACAGCATTGAAAACTATAAATGCTTATCTATAGTTTGTGAATAGCTTAAGTAAGTAATTGATGCTAATTGTTATAAAAATCCATGTAGTAAGTCGGTCATTTTACCAATGATAAGTGCACGAAACTCCCGGTCTTTCTTCTAGTTCTGAACGACTGACAAGTCGAAATCACTGACTGACCCAGATACTCATATCAGCTAGAACTATCGGTTCACCTTGTTTTCTGAAGTACGAAGGATTTAGTGATTGCTATACTTTAGAAGAAGATCTAAAGTTATATACTTACAATCAATAGATATTTACGGTATTTTGCCAATTTCCTATTCCATAGGCATCTTACTGCAGGCAGAAAATCGGATCGCCATTAATCTGGGCATAGGAGCGGCGCGTGGCCGCACCGATCACAAATGAATGGTCATTGAAATGAAGACGTATGGAGCAAACATATCACTCGGACATTTTATTTCATTTGCCATCTGCAGCCTGTCCCGGATACTTACGAAAGACGTTTGTTTAGTTTAGCTTGAAACAACTTTTGTAGTTTCCCCTGAGGCTAATTTTAAACTTTTCTACCTCGGAGCATTTTTCTTTTTGGTAATTGCACGAAATGGTTGGGTTCTTGATATAAATGTTGAGTGTTATCTTTTGTTTGTGTTTAGACAGTTAACTAAATGTCAGATAGAGAGGTGTCTATATCTAACATTATTGCTTTTAAAATCTGAAGTGTGTTATTAATAGTCATCGCTTTTCTCTCATTGTAATTTAAATAGACCGACAATCACATATCTACCTCTCTACTCAAATTAAGGATGAGTAGTAGGTACTTAATTTAAGAAGGCATTACTTACATTTGCTTTTAGGAAGATACTATAAAAACGGGTAGTTTACTTTCTCCTTATGTGAGCAAATACGTGCTTCAGATATGTAAGAACCTTTTTAATAAATCAGCACAACAATTTACAGAGCGTAAGCAAATGGAGTGTAATCTCTTTCATTATAATGTAGGTAACCTACCTAAATATTGAATACTAAAAGATTTTTCTGGAAAAGTGCTTTTATGTTTACAGAATATTCATCAACTAGATACAGTATTATCTATTCTCTTACACCATTGCTCTTCAAGGGGCACATCGATGACTCTACTTTAGATATTTATGGCGCATCACCATAATAAATGTGCTAAGTAGAAAAGCAAAACCTTTCCGTAAATCTCAGTTGACACATACAGGTTTTGTGTATGTTTTTACGAATCAAAATGTCAATAATGTAATGACAGTAGCCTCTTCCAACGAAATAAATCTACATTTTCTCAAAATCTAAATTCATATTATATTCAACTCTAACTTTGCATAATGTGCCATTATTCTACAATACATAATAACTCGTACGACTACATTTGAAGTGGGTCAGTTTGTGGGCATTTCAAGGCATTTTTGTTCGCGAATCAAAGGAGATTAAAAGCCTTTTCGTGTTAACGGCTAATGAATTGGCAGATAGTGCTGCTCGGACTAACTATAGGGTGTGATTGTAGTGAAGTAGGTAAATATAAACTGTGTTTAACGTAATCTAGACCTGAAAGTTTGACTTAGTTTGCCCTATTCATAGTATAGGGTTCATTTTGGGATCATATAATCCATCCCACTAATGTGTGCAAACAATTTTGGAGACTTATTCGTGCTGTGATTTGTGACATAGGAATAATCCTTAAGTTAAGTACTAAAAGCTGCAAAATCCTTATATACTTCTAGGTCTCAGATTTGACAAACTTTCACAAGATAAAATATAGTTGGTGTTCCCGTTGTGCTTTTTCCAGGTAATATTAAAGGAAAGTAAATCAATTTAAACACTGTAATCTAAATTTCGCTGATGCAGCAAGTCGTGTAAATCCTACGTCTATGCAACCTTTGTTTCCAGTTTCATCTGTCTATGACCAATTTAGAACCAAAGTGAATCTTAGGTAAGGCAGATATAAAAAGGCGTAATTCTCTAAGGCCTTCATTTCGCAGAAGATTTGTCATATTCGTTCGTACGAGATTAGACTCGTAGTTTATAACAGTAATATGAACAGAAACCTGAAATAACTTCTAAAGTCACGTCGCCTCTCTAATATAGCGTTATACTGTGGGGAATATTTTCACCAACTGTTTTTGTCACTCGACTACAGAATAGGAATACTAACTATCAGGCTATTTGGTGATTTACGAAATGGCTGAGTAATAGGTATAATAAATTGTGTCTCGTATATTTTTAACAGAATATGTTTATACATATTCATGGCTTCTTCTCATAGAAACGGAACAAACATTGATAATTATTTAACAATTAATTACGAAAAAAAAACATTTTTAGCTCATAAATTGCGGAAATTCCCAGAGTTTATTTGTCATACGTCAACGAAACATACAAATACGTATATTCAGTATGTTGTATCCACATTAGATAAACATTGAGATTTCTGATGTGTCGCAATTGCGCCAACCGCAGACACCAAAGCGTTAGCAAAAGCTAATTAGTTGTTAGTATATCACGCGAGGGATTATTGCTAATTAGATAATATATTATTATTGTTGATATTACGAGGATTATCTTTGTGTATCTAAACTAGTATTCAAAACAGACAGGTTGACTGATTGACCTTTAATGAGAGCGATTAGGTCGACAAATAATTAGGTTAATTGATTGTTGTGTCATTACATTAAGATTTTGTTAAAGTTTTGATGTAACCTTACCTGAAGAACATTGATAGGAATTATAAGAAAACGGAAAATTAACACGCATTCTTGACGTATCGACCAGGTTGCAGTGACAGTGGTCGCAAGCAGATTTGCACAAGTCCGCGATGGCGTCATTGTCGATAGCATTTCACTGACCTGTTGGTATAGTGATTAGTGGCCCTGACTGCTATACCGGAAGCCCTGGGTTCGATTCCCAATTTCCCACCTAAGACAAATGCTTGTGTGATAAGCACGACCATTTGTTCTGTGTTTAGATGTAATTTATCTATAATATGTATGTATTTACGTTTATCAGCTGTCTGGTACTCATGACCCAAGCTACTACAGCATGCTTAATTTGTGACTAAAAGGCATGGTGTGAATGTAAAAAAAAATATAGATCGCGCACAAAATTATTTTTGTTTATAAACCAATATAACCATCACTCCTAACAGAGAATACGTTAGTAATAGCGACAGTTTAACTCCGTGCGACCTTTCATGCCCAAGTGAAATATTCGCTGGACAAACACTGAATGTAACTTGTCACAATAGAGCTATTGGGTTAGGTTAAGTAGCCATCAATGCAGTGATCTCGCGGGGTATTTACACTAAACGGTGGAACAAACATGCTCTACATTATTTCCTAGTTTATTGGCAGGGTAACAAACAACAAAAACAACTCGGTATCGTAAAAAGACTAAAAGTAGTATTTTACGTTGTGAGAAAGATTAGGAAGAGAAACAAAACTGTACAAATTTTGTTTGTTATTTGAGTAGTTATAAAGTGTTATTTTATTATACAGGCACTTGTGTTTAAGTGAAGTGTTCATACTTAAAACAGCACATTCGTTATTGCTCTCCCAATAAGAGAAGAACTGTTTAATAATGTACAACAATAAAATAGCATCAGAAACCCATCAATAGCTGTAGTGATAAACATTGTCACGCATTAGTAATCATATGAATGTGAACGCTCCTTAACGTATCCCAGTATGTCAGTCTAGTAAGGGATGGCGGCATCGCGCCCGCAAACCGACTCCACGATAAATGGCTTTGATGCTGAGCGAACGAGCGCTTATAGAACTACAATTTACTGTAAAATACGAGGCAGAGTTACCGAATCGGCGATCAATAGTACCAGCGGCTACTGCCGGCCGATATGGGTTCGGTACAATCATTTAAAATTATAGAGCACTAGGTGAACTGCGGCCGAGCATACGGCGAGGCCCCGACGTATTAAGTTTCGTTTGTATTCTCCACTACTCGTGGTTTCATTAAAACCGGCTGCATTTAGGCCTGTGATTTACGGAAGACAGCTTAATGAATGTTTTGGAGTTCGTCCTTTTAACTAGCGCAACATTTCGACGTGATTGTGCGAACTAATTGCTCTTCTTAAACAAAGTGAACGGTTTACTCATGCTGGAGTTAAAATATTCGCCAATCAGCAAATTTGCCATGGAACTCCTGCGAATGTTGACCGACTCGCAGGGATGGAATTCCTCCCAGTTTTGTTTCAATATGCAAACGGTGGAAACTAAAACATAGTCTGTATTGAAATTTCTGCAGGTGGAACAGAATGTAAAATTGTCGGTACTTTGCTATCAAATACAGGCAAACTTTGTTACTGTGTGGTTACCTCCATAAACTGAACATCTCGTACGGCCATAAAATAACATTTACAGTTTCAAACTTTTGTATCACTTTGACAGAATTTTTGTTGAGGACTGAAAATTTAATAGAAAATTCCTATCTATCATTCATAATTTAATAAATTGAAAAACTTTGGACATGTCATTGAATATAAAATTGTGAATACAAAATGTTACGTGAGTTGTTCGAAATAATTTATAGATAGGTAGTAGTACATTAAATATGTGAAGCTTATGCAATGCAGGTAGATTTGTTTCTAGTTATTCGTTTTGTATTTGAATAAACCACGGCTTTAAAGAATGTTCGTAGGAGGGCAACGGTTTTGGTATCATTCTGAAGCAGGAAAACTCGCAACGAAGACTAATAGGCAAAACTTTGTATTACAATGTAAGTTTCTATAAGAATATATCTCTAATGCGGATCTAAGTACGCTGGTCATGTGGATGCGTCGTTGTTCCCGGGGCGGGATGTTATATCACGAACATTAGTTGGGCCCCTAATGTGGTGTTGCGCTGGTAGTGCGTTGGCACGCGCACCCGCTGTCGATGTCGCCGGCCGAGATTTATCTCTAGGGCCCCGCCCCCCGGCGTCCGACTCGCTTCGACTTCATTTTAACACAGACGATAGAGTCCCGTTTTTTCCTTTAACTGTTATAGACAGCCACGTTGTTGTTCGCAAAAATAGCGCACAAATAAAATCATTTTCAAATAGAAAGAATTAAGGAAGATACTTTCCATTTTGAAATGAAATTTGTAATGTTTTCCAATATTGCTGCAAAGCGGCGACGGCGCGAGCCGTTGCAAAATTAATGCGACCAGAGGGAAATATTTCACGATAGCATCTCTTTCAAACTACAAGTTTTTTGTTTTCAGGTTCGTATTTGAAAAAGAAAAAAGCCGTGAAGGCGGAGGATTTTATAGTTCTGTGGAAGCTATTCTTGTATAACGTCATGAAAAAGTCGTAAATGTTGCGTACTGGCGTGTACGAGTGAAATTTTCCACTTGAGCAGGCGCGCGATCTACGGAACATGCAAAATTTTATGAGCTCTGCCTCACTCCTGGGGTCTGTCGTTCTACCTACGGTTTCTATTTTATGACCTGAACTGTTAAAGTTATAGCTTCCTGAGGTGGGAATCAAATTTCACAGTGTCGTATTTCATCTACGACTTCGATATACATAGGTTCTAAAATATGCTGCATGCGTATTTGACTTAATTCGGTTAGATTCCGATGTAGTACTAGTTTTCACGCCGATGTTTACGACTCCGAAATGTAGAGAGAATTTGTCATGTACCTATCTGATCAATAGAATCGAGTGTGCATTTTACACATTTCTATAATAATAATTTTAAACTCGTCTTTATAACATTACCAAGAATAGAAAACATCTCAAGTAATCTTAAACAAATTATATTGTAACATTCCTAGAACCTTTTCTTAACTCACTGAAATAGAATTCAATAAAACAGTCTCGTAAAATTGCATTAGAAATTGTATTAAAGTTTGCATTTTCTAACGGTGAGACGTTAAGGCTATGAAGCCGCGGTTTTATTGAAACTGAGCCACTCTGAACTACAAATCCACGATGCATAACTAGGTAGCTCACTGAACGGGGGATTTCTTAAGTGCATATACCGGCAAAATGTTACATCAACGTACGTTAAATGCTAACACTGACGTATATTAAATACCTATATGATACAAAGTGTATTGCCATGGAACATAAACAAGTAGAGGGAAGTGTTGCTGCCGTAATACTAATGTGTATCAGTGTCAACAAATTTATTTACTCTCTGATTCTTGCTGATCTTTGTAGTCTAAAGTACGTAGAATGTATAAGTAGACCTAGCAGTTCAATTTCAACATAGTAACAAACAAATTCGTAAAATGTATCTCGTTCTAAACCTGTCGGGTTTACTCTCCTAAAATTGATCGTCAGTTCTTTACCTTATAGTTAGGCACGCTTAGCCTGAGACCCATTTCCTTCTTTTCTTTACGTTTGTAATACAGTATCAACATCGGGTATCTGGTAAAACAACAGCTCTTCCCATGTCGCACTAATTTTGTTTTAAACCCTCCCGTGTCACATGCAATAAGAAAGGTTCGGTTTCCTCCCTCCGATACTTTTAATTAACGCAGATAAACTAGCGATGGCACCGTAATACGTTCTACGCTTTTATTTATAAATTGAAATTGGATATATGTCATGCCGATCGATTATTATTCGAAACAAGATGTAGGATTTTACTAAAGAGTTTTTTATACAGTTTGCTTACTTTTTAATAATGGCATTACCAAAATACGGGAATCAAGTTGTTGTTGCTTTATCAACAGAATTTTCTATTAGAAAGAAAATATCTGGCTTCAGTACCTAACGACTTCTTAGAATTTACATTACAGGCGTTTTCTTTTTCTTCTACAAGTCGAACTTTGGTAAAGACAGTAGCCATTTACGCAATTACGTCTATTCTGTAGTATTTCGGAACCGAATTACCCAATATTTTCGACCCGGGGTGGTGATTAAAGGACATCTAGTACTAATTGCGGCCACAGCCATCGACCAATGGACGGCCAATGTGCTATTATCTGCGACAGAAAATTGTCTGCCGGCTAATTGTAGCTGTGGCGTTTGAAAGTGCATTCGAACGAAGTCTGGGATAAAAGTCGGCGACCACAACGTTTTATTTCTAATTCAGCATCGCGTGTCGCACTAAAAGCAATCTCCTATTTGTGTAAGGACCTAAAACTGGACAGTTAAGGGCCCCTTATTCCGAAAGTTTAGGCATTTAACGCACCGAAACGGCTTGCGCCCGCGTTGCACAGGAGCCGTCGCGATTTGAACTCCGGTGACCTATGGCGGCGGGCGGGCACGCCACAGTATAAATAAATAAATCAGTAGTTCATATATATATTGCGCTAGTAATAAGTAGTAGTTTGCAACAAAAACATAATAATATACTTAGCTTGATGTGCTATCCACTAAACTATTGATTGTCAACACTAATATGTTATGAATGTGTGACTAAGGAAAGCGATAATCATTCTATAGAATTTAAAGAATGGTTGTAGAAGATTTGGTGAGTACTATACAGCGTGGCGCTACCACCCCGACATTAATTTAACACGGTTAGGACTAGTAACCATGAATCGGCTTATTTCTACCTACTAAACACATCGCGACCATAAACCGTGATATTGTACCTACCTGAGAGTGGTATCGGTGAGTTGTGATCGATAGCCATGTTCAATTTCTTTCAAATCTTAAACGTAATAAAAATAATGTAATAATAAAATCAAAACACAATATTAGTAAGTACATCTCCTTGAATTTGACCAGGATGTAAATCTGCACCTTATAAAGGTAATATTCCCATTATAGATTTTAAATTCTATACATACTGACTTCTCGTTGCTCTGTGTATAGAAGTAATCATATTGTGACGTATTTATAGAATAAGTACTTACGCAATACACTTTCGGATTATCTTCACTTCAGATACCCTTCTTTTCTTAATTTTGTTTTTTTTATTTACCATTTCAATCACTTACGTAAATTTGTGGTCGCGAGCAAAAGTGGCATAGGTCCTACCTCGATGGCGTCCGGCCGGACACTGGCACCGAGCGCGCGGTGCGCGCGAGCACTTTTCACGTATTTATTTTATTTAAAAAAAAAATAAGCGCCATATTAAAATTGTATCCAATAATATCCCTGGCAAATCCGATTAGTAAATGAAATGTTAAATTTATATAAAATTACGTTCAGTCCAAGTCTTATAAAACTAAAAATACTTTTAAAATCGACCTTACTTCTGAATTTTTTTTTATCGAGCAAAATGTTAAATAATTCGTTTCTATCCAAAAAAGTCACTAGATAAAGCATGTATCTGTACTATATATTTTTTTAAGAATTTAAAAATGGTGATTTCTCTGAAAAAAACTCGATCTAGAAACGTAAATTTCGAATAAGGGGCCCTTAAAGCTTTACGCTGTACTGGCGGCTGTGCGCTAGCCAGCGATGTTTGAAATATGTTATTTATTCAATTGTTTTTTAATTCTCCGTACGATTGATGTTTTTTTAGAATCATTTTGTGCTAAGTTCTTCTTTAGTGTTGGCCAGTGTTGGCATAAAAAAGTTATGTTATGATTAAGTTGGTTTTAAATAGGTAGGGATTGATAAATACAGGTACTGAATAAAAGTACTTAACTACATATTATGTGTAGAAACTACCGGTAATCTTGAATTTGAATTTATTAAAGTTTAGTTCTAACTACCCCGATTTCTCCTTATCTAAGACTATTCTAGTACTATACCAGTTTAGAATTTCTTCATTTACGTGTTACATAATTCAAATACAGATAGTAAGTTAAATCCAGAATACAATACAACTAACTTCGTACACAGACTAGTGCTAATATTTACCTTTGCGCTCAGAATGTGAAATTTTGAGAGAATCTAGGTTAACACGATAAATACGGTGGAGCTAACTTGGTAATAGAGGTTCGAAAAACAATATTTGGTTAAGTTTAGCTGTAATTAGATGTTTGTCCTGTTCATCTTAGATTTGTTAAAGTAATTGAAGGATCAAATGATAAAAAATTGACTGCATATTTTTGCTTTGAATTCATTCAACTCACATCTCAACCAGAGTATGACTGCGCGGATAGTCGAGTGGTATCTAAGGCGTATAGGTCACCACGCCAATTACCACCGTGCGTGGACGTGTCGCAGGTTTGATCCCCGCGTAGGACAAGAATTTGTGCTATCTACAGTTGCTTGTTCTAAGTCTGGGTTTCTTTGTGCATGGGAATTGAATGTCCGTGAAAACCCCTAACGATACAAGTGAAGAGATTTCTTAGTGCAGGAGTAGTTTTAAAAAAAGAGTATTTATTACGTATGTATCTCTTAATCTACAATTTCGAAATTTAAGGTGCGGTCAGGTTATAATATATTTATGAATTATCAATCAACCAAAAAATAACAGTCCATACGAAGAGATCAGGATTATTCATACACTTACAAACTGGGGTCAAATATTTGTGTGCCAAATTCAATCCAACTTTTACCTGCATTGCAATAAAGTCTTTTACACTACGCGCTACAGTCTTAATTCCTTAACACCTGTGCATCCAAAAACAACTGTGACGTTGAAATTATCAACAGTAAATATATAATAAGGTCTCGTGTTCCATCGATGTTTAAGTTTTAATCCTTGATTCCTCTGCCTCGCAACCACAGCTGGCCTCCTTTTGTCTTTACATTTTTTATAAACGCATCTAAGTAGGTGTTGGTTTCCCGCCGAAGCTTGCATATACATATCTATATATTTCGACACTGTCGTAGAACAAAGACGGATCTGCAAAATATCAACTTTACAGGAGAGCAGTTTAAAGTTTAAGTTTTACATTTTTGTGTATAACTTTTTACATATCAAATAAAATTGAAATATAATTCGTAATAGCTTTTTGTTGTAAAATCGTTATAATAAATACATTTAGAACATTCAATTTTATTAATTTATTAAAAAAAAAGGCTTCGTATGTATAGATGCGACATTGTACTGCGTCCCTTGTTTGGTTTGGTGTGACTTTGCGACGTTGTACTACGGAAACTAGTACAACGAATGTATACATGCCACATTGTTCTACGGAATTTAACGTTGATTTAATGTCGTATCCCTAATATAAAGGGGTAAAATATTTAAATTTAAAAATAAAACTTTATTTTTTACGTTTAAACAAGGTCAAAATGACATCAGCAAAGAAAATTATATTGAAAGTTAGACAAAATACAATAAAAAGTTTTAACATGGCTTAATTATTTTAATCATAATCTTAATTCAAGACAATTATAAATGATTAGGTACACAATAATAAAACCATATCATTAAAGAAATAATAAAATCAATTTGTTCTTAACAAAGTATAGATCAAAAACCATCATATCAATATGAATCAAGTAAAAATATGAATATCATGAAACACGACATTAAATATTTTAATTAACAAATCATAAATATTCCAGGCAAATACTTATAATTTTATCGAACTTGTACAACCTACTTTAAAATAAAACTGAAATAAAATTGTCAATCTTCTGGTCTTTTACTGAAGAAATAAATATTATTCATTATTAAAAACACATTGTAGAAAGTATGTTATTACCAAAAGTAAGGAATATCACAGTTTCCAAATCACTTTTTAAATTAATACGCCTCATCATTCATCATTCCCCTGCCCTTATCCCAATTATTACTATTTGGGGTCGGCGCAACACGTCTTCTAGACGTGTTGCTTAAAGTTTTGGCTATGGTTTTATAGTCGGGCCGCCTGCCTGACACTAACCCTCTTTGGGAATGCGATTGTTGGTTGTTTACCCGCCACCATTCGGGTGACCCAAGGTGCTTGGTACAGTGCACTGGGTCTTAAGGTCCATTAGTCGCCTTTTACGACACCCAGTGGAGGATATGGGGTGGTGCTATTCTATATCCGGACACCACACGGAATAATTAATACGTAAATTAATACGCCTAATCAAACTTAATTAAAATTATTGAAATAATACAAAAAAAATCGATCACAAATTGTCTGTACTGTACAAACAGCTCGCTACAAGCTGCCTTGTGGATGTATGCTCCTACATAGACCTTCAGATACATTTTTTATTTATTCCTCAACGTTTGAAATAGCATGTTAATATCCTCTATCCTCAGGTCTTGCGTTATCCCCGTGATGAGGTAACGACTCGCCCCGAGGGGTGTATGTTTATTATTCTTCTTAGAGTTAAGATTTACCTTCTTAAAATAAGGCCTACGTAATAATTATAAAAGAACACAACTATCGATACATATAAAAGTTTAACTTATAAAGAAGTTTCTTTTTAACTCCTAGTCGTTGAGGAGTTCTCTTGATTATCCTTCGTTTTCTGCTCCAGACCTTTAATGACAGTCACAACCTATCAAGCTGTAAAGAGCAATACAAATTACTCAAGCTCAAACACAAAGTAGCACCCGCGAATCTTTGAGGTTTCCCTTGTGTCTCTCGGTACAACACCAGCTGATCCACTCTAGACTTTTATTAAATTATAGTGTTTTCAAATACTTAACGAAAAATCTAACAAACACGCTAGTCAACCCAACATTTTAATCTGAAACCCAGACTCCAAAACATTGTGAAGCAACACAAACTCTGTGTACTTATGAGTAATTTTAACAAAACATTTAAATCGTCATTTGCAAGGCCATAACCTTTTCATCAAAACTTTACCTCATTTTAACATATGTTTTTCTCTAAATCATTTTCTCTGACACTAACCACGAACCCTTGCACTTCTTACTTTCTTTCGACCTAAAGATGACACAGGGCTGGTGTCTGATTCAGACACTGAATTTACTCCATTTACAGTATCCAGTAAAGATGGTGAAGCTGCTCTACATAGGTGTCATGTAAACCCATGTTTATGTTTACCCCTGAGTTTGTTTCGACATTTCTTCTCAGTGTAGTCAGTTAGGAAATGTCGAATCTTGCGAGCTCAAAACATTTATAGAACATATATAAGTGATAATTATAATTATCCTAGTTACAAAATAAATGATCTCATTTCATTTTATTACAAAAATGTCTTCATAATTTCTGTGAGAACTTTTAGGCGAAAGCATAGAGATATAAATTTTATGTAGTGATTTAGGTGTACCTACAACATCATCTCCGCATCCCTCTATAGTGGTAGAAGAGGAAGCCTCAAAATTTCAATAATAAATGGCGAACTAAAAATGTTCGCCTCCACGCCTGGTGGTAACGACGAGTCAGATTTTTCAACACAGGACCTGCAAATTATGAAATTATTTAGAACTATACATCTACAATACAAGAAAATAAACAAAATGGTTCTGATTTTACATGAAATATGTTTTGTTAGCATTTAAAGTATGCGAACAAAGTCGTATGTGAAATTATGTCAAAGAACATCGTCCGTTCTAATATGCGGCATAAAAAATGTAATCATACTCCGGAATACAACGTTGTTTGTCTACAAGCCACTAGTAAAATCTTATTAAATTTCGAAGAAAAACGTTACATTTAAACATATGACATCATAAAATCAAAAGTAGGGATTCAACAAATAAAGTACATGAATAAATGTCTTAACAAAACAAGGCATGGAAATAGTCAAATATTAAATAAATTAAACATATTTTATCTCCGTAGAACAATGTCGGTTCTGCACAATACGCTGTATCGTATGTGTAAAACCGACCTTGTTTTACGGAACTTTCAATTTTTCATGATAAAATGCTATTAATAGCTTGAAAATAATAAAACATAATATTTAATGGCTCTTATATATTTCAAACTAAAAATAAATAGCATTACGTACCTGCTTGAAGTATATTTTCTTCCAAATTTGAATTACTGGCCGCCTCAACAAATAATTTATTTCTTGTTTCCTTGTTATTTTTAAAATTTTTCATTATTTTATGTGACTAAGACATTTTTAAACTAAGTTCATTAAAAAAATAACGTAATCAAAACAATTACACAGTTATTTAAGTAAACTGACAATTTAGCAGCGTACCTGGCCGTTTGCCGTCGAACAACGCCGCTAGTGACGATAGTACTGGCGCGCACGGCGCTCATTTCCAACCGACAGTGACGGTACTGATCTTATAGCTTTGTTTTTTGGAACTGTTTTCAGAACCGACTTTGTTCTACTCAATATCTCGGAAACTATTCGGAAAATTTTACTTTTTCTTGGATGTATCGATAGCTCATTTGTAACTGAAGACTATTCTAAAATAAAAACGATTTCGTTGTTTTGTCACATCCGTCTTTGTTCTACGACAGAGTCGATTTGTACCTATATAGCTTGTTAATACTGTTGCGATATATTTTAGGACTCTGTATTGTCGCCTTACTGAAAATCTGTAGTAATTAAATCAGTGAATAATGTTCTCATGTTTAGTTTAACAAATTGAACACATGATGAACAAGTTTTTGTAAAAACTTTCAACATTATTTGAGTGAATACTTTATTATTATGAGGTTCAGACAAATAAATAAATAAATTAGTGGACACTAAAGTCACTTTTGCCTATTTTAAATCTTTTCATTCTCTAGAAACTCTTTTGTAAGGTCAGGTTGTGTGGTACTTAGACATGATTAACACACCACCATAATTCTAAACAAAATGGTAATTACTGTCCTGGTTAAGAGCATTACGATGTACGTCCGTGTTAGCAAAACCAAATTACACGTTGCAATGTAACTCGTTCTCAAACTTTGCCAAACACCATTAAAATGTCTTACAACAACTTATTCCTGTGTATTTCATTGTTAAATCCCGTATAATTAATTAAATACTACCACAAAATAAGACATTAAAAATAAAATACAGACACGAAATGTAATTAAATTAGTGTTGTTTGTTCAGAGACACAAAGAAATCCACGACTCGTGATACCTTTGTACGTGCTTTGCACTGGCCAGTTAGCGCAATGAGAAATTCTAAACAAAAGTAAAAAGTTTTCTTAGTATTGTTTATCTCATGAATTTTGGCAGAAGATAAAGAAAAAATACATTTACAATCACACAAGTACCAATATTACAAGCGAAAGATCTTCAACCAGGTTCCAGGTAAATTTTAGAAATTCGTATGAAATTGATTCTGCTAGCTCGGCCATTCTCTACCTAACAATTTCGACGTCAGCTGTTCGTTAATAATAATTCCGGCAGTCAACATAACATTTAAGCGCACCGTGATACCGTTGAACTTTTGAACCGCTATTTAATGACGGTTTATAGAGACTATAATGGGCATATTATCGGCACATTTCAGGCGCCATGTGTGCCCACCATGCGATCAATAGCTCTGTTATTCGCTATGCATGAATGTTGCACTTTTATGCAAAGCGTATTGAATTCATGAAGCACTATACATGGATAAGATTTCTACACGCTCAGACGCCCTAATTACATACTCGTAATGTTACTACGGAATTTATAGTAGAAGTAAATCTTTTAGATTTACTGCTAATTACTGTTCTCACGGTAGTCTAGTTTTCCAGCGCCACTGTGCTCAGGTTTTTCTACGAACTATTACTTTTAATTATGACGGTAAAAATGACAAATCGGGCAAACATATTTTTCTATTATTTCGCGTCTCTACATTTTTTTTAAAGGCTAAACTGTACTTAATTTTGTTTTAAAACTTTGAAAACAGGTGTATTTTATTAAACTATGAGTAACTAATTTGTTTAATAAATTATTGCTTAATTTAATTACAAATATTTGTCAAGTAACGTTTAAATTATTCATATCAGTCATTCACATTTATTTACTGTTCATAACAATGATATTTCCTACCATAACTCAGTAACAACAAAGCGTATATCAGGAAAATCAGTAACATTTCATAAATGTTAATTAAATTGCTTTCTGCATTAATTGAATGACAATATCGCCACCTAATTTTCCGTTAATCACGTTCTGATTGGGCGTGTCCTTAGGTCTGTTATATTGCAATTTATCATCATAAATCTCATGTCTGCTGAGCTTGATATTTGCAGTGGGTCTCATGCCCTCAATTTGAGTGACCGGGGCTGCTGGCCCATATATCTGGGACCTGCATACCCCAGATATGTTAAATCGACAATCGGTTTGCTTACTTAGGCCGATTCACGGTTCATAACTGCTGTCTCCATTGAACTGAAGTAGGTATTGTTTGTACGATTGTTCCTTGTTATGCGTTTTCATTAGTGCTCGGTCGGAACAGGTGATAAGTGGCGGGTCGATTACCGCATGCAACTATAATTTATGAAGAATATAAAGTTGGTTACACGTCTGAATGTTTTTTTATTTATGAGACGACTTTTTTAGTTCACCTACTTTTCGTGTCTTTTTTAATAAATATGCGTAAAATAGAACGATGGATGATTCCTTGTTAATTAATTCACAATATTGCGTTCGTATTGGCAGTTTACACAAATAATACAATATTTTTTTGATAATTTCATTAAGTACTTTGTTAATTTGTTAAACGGAATAACAACTTTTGTTGTAATGTAGGAACAAACAAAGGAGATTTATAAAACATTTTGGCTTACAAAAGAGCGAAAACAAATGCCTATGTTTTTATAGGCTTGATCGATTTTAGAATACAACAATTTTATCGAAGTGTGAACGTGCTATATTTTAAATGTAATGGGTCGGCCGTTTGGCGCGAATTGTAATAAATTACCTTACATTTATCCCACTCTCGGTTCAATTAATTGGCTGCATGTGGATACCATGCTCTATTTAAGTGGTATTGAAACTGTTTTATCAAGCTGGCAAACATTTTCATGATATTTTAACATAACATGGAGTTTCTCATATCGGGCCAACTATTGTGTGTCCATAGTGTGGGTGTGATGTGTTATATGTGAGATAGATAACATGAAAGGTCGAGGGAAGTAGTGCGAGCCAAGAGGGCACTAAGCATTCAGTATACTTAAGCTTTCACAAAGTAACCGTCACCGAGAGACGTTTTAGGTCTAATAATCGTCGCTAAGGACATATTTTTCAAGGATTTCACGGTCAAGATGAAAATAGCAGGCAATTTTTGGTACAACGCACACCCAGGGAAACAAAGGCGTAAGACGAAAACACTAACTTTACAGGAGAGTAAAAAACTGTTTAACCAGGTATATCTGTTATATTTTTGATGCTATGATATTTTGTTATATGCCAAAAAAAGTAAAAAAATCAAGCTTTTTGTTTATTACATTAGAAATATCTCAAATTATCTCAGTGATTAATAAATTGATAATTAAAGTTTTACAGACGTTTTCCTTATTTATTTATGACTAATCCTTAATTGTAAATATATTTACCCCCAATTATCGTTTTCTAAATAATGAATATACTTTAACTATTCGTGGTTACGTCTTTTATGAAGTTTTATACTATGTTAAAATACAAAAGATAAGCACTACTTAGGGCCTTTTTGCTTAATTATGTTTGACAGCATCAAAGTGTAAGACGTGTTTACAGCATTTTTTGTTAAAAAATAAAATGTAATGCTAAGCCTGAATGTTGACTTTTTAAATAGTATTTTCAGTAAAATCATAACTGTTACCAATGTTAAGCCCCTATGTAAAATACATTTCATTGGTGTAATAAAACAGATGATGAGAAAATTGCACTTTATTATAATTTTACACATAACAGACCTTGTTACAATTATAAAACTAATAACATTGAATCATATTTATTCTAATAAATGTAACATAATAATGACAACTTCTTAAAATTAGTTTAAATCCTCGAAAAAGCTTTACAAACATGGCACTAATAAAAATCCTTGAACTATTTATAATTTCAGTTATTGAACATTTAAAAGAGTAATTAATAACATTGTACTGAAACAAAAACATGAATTCTCATTAACATTAATCACTAGCTGCTGCCCGCGACTTTGTCTGCGTGGTATTCAAGGTGTGTAGTGCTGTACAAAAAGTAAAGCTAAATAATGTTAAATGCCAGCTCCCTAATCCAGTTCCGTTCCAAACTAATTTCGTAACTTCCTAATCCTAACCTCTAGTCTTACAAACATATTTGACTGTTAGTTAATACTGCTAGTTTTTTGCTGTGGCCACTATCTTGCACTGATTTGACAATTGGGATTGAAGGACTTGAAAACGGGCGATAGCAAAGAAGTGTGCCGGACTCTTACTGGCTAAACCGCCGGAGTGCTTCTCCGTATCCTACTGTCGGGGGCCACGGGAACGTTTTTGCAATCTAGCGCAAGCCCCGACAGCAGAGCTCTTTTTAAAGGGAGCTTCTTCGTTAACGTGGAGCCAGCTTTCGCCAGCCCTTATTAAGAGGCGCGCGGAAGCACCGCGCAAACCGTCTTTGCCTTTACCCAGTACAGTAGACTGCCCCGAGACTACTGCCGTATGCCTGTTAGGTTAGGTTTGGATTTTAGGTTAGGTTAGGTTTGGTTTTTAGTTAGGTTAGGTTTGGTTTTTAGTTAGTTAGGTTAGGTTTGGTTTTTAGTTAGGTTAGGTTTGGTTTTTAGTTAGGTTAGGTTAGGTTTGGTTTTAAGTTATGTTAGGTTAGGTTTGGTTTTAAGGTAAGTTAGGTTAGGTTTGGTTTTTAGCTAGGTTAGGTTAGGTTCGGTTTTTAGTTAGGTTAGGTTTGGTTTTTAGCAAGGTTAGGTTAGGTTTGATTTTTAGTTAGGTTAGGTTAGGTTTGGTTTTTAGCTAGGTTAGGTTTGGTTTTTAGTTAGGTTAGGTTAGGTTTGGTTTCTAGCTAGGTTAGGTTAGGTTCGGTTTTTAGTTAGGTTAGAATAGGTTTGGTTTTTAGTTACGTTAGGTAAGGTTTGGTTTTAAGTTAGGTTAGGTTAGGTTTGGTTTTTAGTTAGGTTAGGTTAAGTTTGGTTTTAAGTTAGGTTAGGTTAGGTTCGGTTTTTAGTTAGGTTAGGTTAGGTTCGGTTTTTAGTTAGGTTAGGTTAGGTTTGGTTTTTAGTTAGGTAAGGTTAGGTTTGGTTTTAAGTTAGGTTAGGTTAGGTTTGGTTTTTAGTTAGGTAAGGTTAGGTTTGGTTTTAAGTAAGGTTAGTTTAGGTTTGGTTTTTAGTTAGGTTAGGTTGGTTTTTAGCTAGGTTAGGTTTGGTTTTTAGTTAGGTTAGGTTAGGTTTGGTTTTTAGTTAGGTTAGGTTAGGTTTGGTTTTTAGTTAGGTTAGGTTAGGTTTGGTTTTAAGTTAGGTTAGGTTAGGTTTGGTTTTTAGTTAGGTTAGGTTAGGTTCGGTTTTTAGTTAGGTTAGGTTAGGTTTGGTTTTTAGTTAGGTTAGGTTCGGTTTTTAGTTAGGTTAGGTTAGGTTTGGTTTTTAGTTAGGTTAGGTTAGGTTCGGTTTTTAGTTAGGTTAGGTTGGGTTTTAAGTTAGGTTAGGTTAGGTTTTAAGTTAGGTTAGGTTAGGTTTGGTTTTTAGTTAGGTTAGGTTAGTTTTGGTTTTTAGTTAGGTTAGGTTAGGTTTGGTTTTTAGTTAGGTTAGGTTAGGTTTGGTTTTAAGTTAGGTTAGGTTAGGTTTGGTTTTTAGTTAGGTTAGGTTAGGTTTGGTTTTTAGTTAGGTTAGGTTAGGTTTGGTTTTTAGTAAGGTTAGGTTAGGTTTGGTTTTTAGTTAGGTTAGGTTAGGTTTGGTTTAAAGTTAGGTTAGGTTAGGTTTGGTTTTAAGTTAGGTTAGGTTAGGTTTGGTTTTTAGCTAGGTTAGGTTAGGTTCGGTTTTTAGTTAGGTTAGGTTAGGTTTGGTTTTATGTTAGGTTAGGTTAGGTTTGGTTTTTAGTTAGGTTAGGTTAGGCTTGGTTTTTAGTTAGGTTAGGTTAGGTTCGGTTTTTAGTTAGGTTAGGTTAGGTTTGGTTTTTAGTTAGGTAAGGTTAGGTTTGGTTTTAAGTTAGGTTAGGTCAGGTTTGGTTTTTAGTTAGGTAAGGTTAGGTTTGGTTTTTAGTTAGGTTAGGTTTGGTTTTTAGTTAGGTTAGGTTTGGTTTTAGCTAGGTTAGGTTTGGTTTTTAGTTAGGTTAGGTTAGGTTTGGTTTTTAGTTAGGTTAGGTCAGGTTTGGTTTTTAGTTAGGTTAGGTTAGGTTTGGTTTTAAGTTAGGTTAGGTTAGGTTTGGTTTTATGTTAGGTTAGGTTAGGTTTGGTTTTTAGTTAGGTTAGGTTAGGCTTGGTTTTTAGTTAGGTTAGGTTAGGTTCGGTTTTTAGTTAGGTTAGGTTAGGTTTGGTTTTTAGTTAGGTAAGGTTAGGTTTGGTTTTAAGTTAGGTTAGGTCAGGTTTGGTTTTTAGTTAGGTAAGGTTAGGTTTGGTTTTAAGTTAGGTTAGGTTAGGTTTGGTTTTTAGTTAGGTTAGGTTTGGTTTTTAGCTAGGTTAGGTTTGGTTTTTAGTTAGGTTAGGTTAGGTTTGGTTTTTAGTTAGGTTAGGTTAGGTTTGGTTTTTAGTTAGGTTAGGTTAGGTTTGGTTTTAAGTTAGGTTAGGTTAGGTTTGGTTTTTAGTTAGGTTAGGTTAGGTTCGGTTTTTAGTTAGGTTAGGTTAGGTTTGGTTTTTAGTTAGGTTAGGTTCGGTTTTTAGTAAGGTTAGGTTAGGTTTGGTTTTTAGTTAGGTTAGGTTAGGTTCGGTTTTTAGTTAGGTTAGGTTCGGTTTTAAGTTAGGTTAGGTTAGGTTTGGTTTTTAGTTAGGTTAGGTTAGGTTTGGTTTTTAGTTAGGTTAGGTTAGGTTTGGTTTTTAGTTAGGTTAGGTTAGGTTTGGTTTTTAGTTAGGTTAGGTTAGATTCGGTTTTTAGTTAGGTTAGGTTAGGTTTTAAGTTAGGTTAGGTTAGGTTTGGTTTTTAGTTAGGTTAGGTTAGGTTTGGTTTTTAGTAAAGTTAGGTTGGGTTCGATTTTTAGTTAGGTTAGGTTTGGTTTTTAGCTAGGTTAGGTTTGGTTTTTAGTTAGGTTAGGTTAGGTTTGGTTTTTAGTTAGGTTAGGTTAGGTTTGGTTTTTAGTAAGGTTTCGATTTTTAGTTAGGTTAGGTTTGGTTTTTAGCTAGGTTAGGTTTGGTTTTTAGTTAGGTTAGGTTAGGTTTGGTTTTTAGTTAGGTTAGGTTAGGTTTGGTTTTTAGTCAGGTTAGGTTAGGTTTGGTTTTAAGTTAGGTTTGGTTTTTAGTTAGGTTAGGTTAGGTTTGGTTTTAAGTAAGGTTAGGTTAGGTTTGGTTTTTAGTTAGGTAAGGTTAGGTTCGGTTTTTAGCTAGGTTAGGTTAGGTTCGGTTTTTAGTTAGGTTAGGTTAGGTTTGGTTTTTAGCTAGGTTAGGTTTGGTTTTTAGTTCGGTTAGGTTTGGTTTTTAGTTAGGTTAGGTTTGGTTTTAAGTTAGGTTTGGTTTTTAGTTAGGTTAGGTTAGGTTTGGTTTTAAGTAAGGTTAGGTTAGGTTTGGTTTTTAGTTAGGTAAGGTTAGGTTCGGTTTTTAGTTAGGTTAGGTTAGGTTTTAAGTTACGTTAGGTTAGGTTTGGTTTTTAGTTAGGTTAGGTTAGGTTTGGTTTTTAGTTAGGTTAGGTTAGGTTTGGTTTTTAGCTAGGTTAGGTTAGGTTCGGTTTTTAGTTAGGTTAGGTTTGGTTTTATGTTAGGTTAGGTTAGGTTTGGTTTTTAGTTAGGTTAGGTTAGGCTTGGTTTTTAGTTAGGTTAGGTTAGATTCGGTTCTTACTTAGGTTAGGTTAGGTTTTTAGCTAGGTTAGGTTAGGTTCGGTTTTTAGTTAGGTTAGGTTTGGTTTTTAGCTAGGTTAGGTTTGGTTTTTAGTAAGGTTAGGTTAGGTTCGGTTTCTAGTTAGGTTAGGTTAGGTTTGGTTTTTAGTTAGGTTAGGTTAGGTTAGGTTTGGTTTTTAGCTAGGTTAGGTTTGGTTTTTAAATAGGTTAGGTTCGGTTTTTAGTTAGGTTAGGTTAGGTTTGGTTTTTAGTTAGGTTAGGTTAGGTTAGGTTTTAAGTTAGGTTAGGTAAGGTTTGGTTTTTAGTTAGGTTAGGTTAGGTTCGGTTTTTAGTTAGGTTAGGTTAGTTTTAAAGTTAGGTTAGGTTAGGTTTGGTTTTTAGTTAGGTTAGGTTAGGTTCGGTTTTTAGTTAGGTTAGTTTTAGTTTGGTTCAGTTATAAAACCTAACCTAACCTAACTAAAAACCGAACCTAACCTAACCTAACTTAAAACCAAACCTAACCTAACCTAACTAAAAACCGAACCTAACCTAACCTTGCTAAAAACCTAACCTAACCTAACCTAACTAAAAACCGAACCTAACCTAACCTAACTAAAAACACAAACCTAACCTAACCTAACTTTAAACCTAACCTAACCTAACTAAAAACAAAACCTAACCTAACCTAACTAAAAAACCTAACCTAACCTAACCTAACTAAAAACCGAACCTAACCTAACCTAACTAAAACCAAACCTAACCTAACCTAACTAAAAACCAAACTTAACCTAACCTAACTAAAAACCAAACCTAACCTAACCTAACTTAAAACCTAACCTAACCTAACTAAAAACCGAACCTAACCTAACCTAACTAAAAACCAAACCTAACCTAACTAAAAACCAAACCTAACCTAACTAAAAACCAAACCTAACCTAACCTAACTTTAAACCTAACCTAACCTAACTAAAAACAAAACCTAACCTAACCTAACTAAAAACCGAATCTAACCTAACCTAACTAAAAACCAAACCTAACCTAACGTAAAACCAAACCTAACCTAACCTAACTAAAAACCGAACCTAACCTAACCTAACTAAAACCCAAACCTAACCTAACCTAACTTAAAACCAAACCTAACTTAACCTAACTAAAAACCGAACCTAACCTAACCTAGCTAAAAACCTAACCTAACCTAACCTAACTAAAAACCGAACCTAACCTAACCTAACTAAAAACCAAACCTAACCTAACCTAACTAAAAACCAAACTTAACCTAACCTAACTAAAAACCAAACCTAACCTAACCTAACTTAAAACCTAACCTAACCTAACTAAAAACCGAACCTAACCTAACCTAACTAAAAACCAAACCTAACTTAAAACCAAACCTAACCTAACTAAAAACCAAACCTAACCGAACTAAAAACCAAACCTAACCTAGCTAAAAACCAAACCTAACCTAACCTAACTAAAAACCGAACCTAACCTAACCTAGCTAAAAACCTAACCTAACCTAACCTAACTAAAAACCGAACCTAACCTAACCTAACTAAAAACCAAACCTAACCTAACCTAACTAAAAACCAAACTTAACCTAACCTAACTAAAAACCAAACCTAACCTTACCTCACTTAAAACCTAACCTAACTAAAAACCGAACCTAACCTAACCTAACTAAAAACCAAACCTAACCTAACCTAACTAAAAACCTAACCTAACCTAACTAAAAACCAAACCTAACCTAACCTAACTAAAAACCAAACCTAACCTAACCTAACTAAAAACCGAACCTAACCTAACCTAACTAAAAACCAAACCTAACCTAACTAAAAACCAAATCTAACCTAATGAACGAAAAAAAGGCGTAAGCATGATTATTTCGAAACTGTAATACGAATGTATTACTCAACAAGGAATACGGCACTTTTTGTTTTAACTATTTCTAAGCGTGATAGGATGTAATCAGTATTATTTTTGGAAATTGCTTTTTTTATTAAGTATGAAATAGCATAATAGGGATTACATTTATTAAATATTTGTATTATCAAATGAAACAACAGCTTAAGTACGATTAGGTCTATTTTCTTATAATTTTACGTGCGTATGCTGTTTTATCGACTTCTTTAATTAAACTTTTTTTGTTATCAAATCCTAAAATTACATCAAAAATTCACGGAAAAAATTTACTATATGTATTTATACTTGTACAATAAAAAAAAAATGACGTATCTACACTTACGCCTTTGTGGTTCTGGGGGTGCGACAATATCCAACGTTTTGTTAAAATATCCAAAAATAGAAAGTCATAAATCTTACTCACTGATGATTGAGAGATTTTTCAACACATTTTGTAGAGGAAGTGCTGTTTACTATCTTAAGAAATAAGGATACATTAAAATATAAGAAAAGCAATAAACAAACAAATAAAAAAGACAAAACAAGCATTAAAATAGTAAACAGTGACAGATAAATGTACGTTTCCGTCGGCTTCGGGAACTGGTGGCACAGCGAAACTCAATTGACTCAGCATTTTTATATTCCCCTTATCGGTGATTTAGCTCAGGCTCTTTTTGGCTGTTAAATATAAATCTAACTTACGGATGTTGAAAAATCATTCTTCGCGTCATAAATTGTGCCGTACCAGCAGGGGTGGGCAACAGTGAAAAATTGCACTCGCTGTGTAATCGTTGTGTCGAAGCGGAGGGTGCTAATGTTGCAAGTTAAATTTATCTTGTACTACATTTATTATACCCAAACTACACCCACGATGTACCAACCCAAGCTTAAAGAATTGAACGACTTTGTGAACAAAACTGTAGTATTAATTTTAATGAAAAACTCTTTTTTATTAACGATCAAGTTGTGTGTCGAAATTGATCAGGTTTTTATGTTACGGTCGCTATGAAATGTTCGTAACTGTGTGATTACATTTTTACGGTGGAAATTTGAAACTGAACCTTGCTTTGAGAAGTTTATGAGTATTATAAACAAAATAGTAGTAAAAGCAAAATCTATTTCATTAAAATTTCATGTATTTATTTAATATAGGATAACCAATAAAAGTGACGGTTTTATCTCCTGTTTACTAATTTCGAAACAGTATACTGCATTTTTTTGTCATATTGAAGCCAACATTTGTATTTAAATATCTGAAATCATTAATCACCGTTCGGGGATTAAAATATATCCGCGTGATTATCAGGCGTTGTTTTAATTTACTACAGTATTTATCAATACCTTTCCATTTTGTGCAAAATACTTTTATTGATTACCTACTGCCGCACGTTAAAATTACTTTTGAAATGTTGGGATGGTATGTTCAAATAAATGGACAAAACATTTGGTTATCGAGTATTTTTGTAAGGTTTCCGTACAACAAACAAATAAGGGGCCTCCTTCAGATGAAAACAATTGTTCCGAGTGCTTCTACAAGTATCCCTTTCGGTTGTTTTGTTAAACTTCCAGCTGAGCATCTTGGTTCACTGGAATTGTATAACAATAAATTCTATTTTTATTAGGTAAACTTTGAAAACCAGGAGTCAGATTACCTACTTGCCTTCAATTACCAGACTGTATTTTTGTATCCTTTGCACGGCACAAATACTCTTGAAAATATCAGCAATATGTTGCTTCAGAATGTCAAAAGAGCTTCTGAGCTCCGTTATAAAACTAATACTGTAAGGTTAAACTTGGGCTTGTCTTTACGGTTGACTATTCTACAAGGAACGACGGCAAAAGCCCCGTTACACGTGTGGGCGCTCCTGTCGCGTACCCTCTGCGCACCCTCAAGCGAATTATAAGCCTACAGCCTTGGAATACTAAGAGGGATGGATAAAAATTCACCCCTTAGGTAGCCACGTTTAAGCCGACAGATAACTTCGCCTTGCAACCGCTAGACAAGGACGAAACCCTAAAGGAACAAATCAATCCCTCGTCTGAAGGATTGGGAGATCAAGCGAACAGGTAAATAAAACTATACGAGTTGCCTTGTTGATCCTTGACTAACAATACAACGCTAACAATGTTCTGTGTTTGGCTCCGATAAATATATAGCCGTTTTAATACGGCGTGGGTCGTTTGGAAATCGAAACTTACTTATAAGTTTTGTTTACGCCCATGACAGCGTAGGAAAGTAGTTCAATTTAGTTATTTATTATTATTATTAAGAAACTTGTACTTCGATATTTGTCTAGGATTTACTTGATCGGAATTCAAGACCTTTTTATTCAGCGAGCAAAACTGAAAAGCTCATATTTACTGGATACGGACGAGTCGGAAACTGGCGGGCCGGTCTGGGTACCCAAAATATGTACAAAACTGTACATAGTGTACATACATAGGTCGTTTGTTGTGCCGAACTTGTAACACGATGGTTGGGCTTAATGACTGCTCGTTTGTGCTATAGTCTTGTAGGTGTGTTTTGGTTCAAATTACGTGCAGCTCGCGGCCTGCTTCCCGTCACGTAGACAAGGCGCAAACGAGTGGATACAGCAAACGAGCCGAGTGTCGCTGCGAGTTTGTCACGAGTGTCACGACACCGCCGACACCAACTGTGTGCTTAACGAATGTCAACGGCCATTCTGTTGATGACGAAAACTCTGGCCGAGACACAAATTATATACACCTAAACCTAAGGTAATTAACAACGAATCTAAACATGATAATATTCTAGGTTTTAAAATAGATTGTTCTCAAGCACTGCGTCTATTATTTTTTCAAACTGTACTCCAATAACGAACAGACTTTAAAGAAAAACTATAACCAAGGAATTAAAAAAGAAATCTTAATTAACTCACCAAGGGAATAGAACTAAAATGGAAATCTTAGTGGCAATTTGCCCCTAGTGTTTAATTGGCCTATTATACTGAATTCCGCCTCGTACACTTCCAAGTTGTTTGCATAAAAATACAAAGTTAACGGGGGTTTAAGATGCTGGAGTATGTATTGTGTGCAGCTATTGGGTTCCTAGTGTTTCTCACGCGTATGTAGTAGTGTCTGATATATAGGACGCTCGGGCCACGGGGCATTCTGTGTCCGAGTTGTATTTATTATTTCTAAGAAAGCTTGAGCTGGTTCTTTTGTTTCTTGTCAAGGACGATAGTTCAACTTTTAATATTTAATTTAATTTTCATTTTATTATTCTAATGGGTTTCTGTTCTTTCAAAAACATTTTTTGCGCTGGGTTTGTATCAGACTACTGTCGTTTTTGTTTATGTTAGACAAAACAAGTGAATGTTACAATACGTCAACCATATTGTATATTTTTCTTTTCGAACATAACATCACACTAGAAAAAGCACACAAGGTACGTCACAGCTCATAGTGTGATTGAGTATAATGAAAGTCGTCATCTGTACATCACAGAGTTGTGTTACATGGAACGAGCTTCTACGGTTTGCCTTTCATCATACGTGTTTTCCCACTGACACAATTTCTTTGTAAAACACCACTTTTATGAAGTGGCAACACACGAAAATACGAAGCTGAAATTTTAAGACATGTCTGGAATAATTTTTAAGTTACATTTCCCGGCACGTTGGACTTGTCTGTTTATGTTAAAAACTTTTTAAACAGAGGTTGTGTTTACATAATAAAATAGATCTAAATAAATTATATAAATGTGAATAAGCATTTGAGATTTTTTGGGCAAGGTAATATTTACAAGAATGTATGTTAATGAATATGTGTTGTAAAACAATGCATAAAAATAACATAACTTATTTGGTGTAAAAGTAGGATTAATTAATAACATTTTAAAGCTACATGCGCTAGAGTACAATCCAAATAAACTAGTCAAGTCGGGTTCACCTCAAATTCACTTGAGAGATGTGTAATGAGTATTCTTGATGCGCTTGCACAAAACTAATTGGCTTGCGTAACTCCAACGAAATAAAATAAAAATCCATTAGGTGCACCGCGCTACCGACTGCCGACGGTACCGGCTCTAGTGTTGTTCAAATATCATAACTCATCGGAGTTTAACTGAGCAATTAATTAACTGTAAAAATGTCTACAGACTGCAGACGGACGCAGAATATAAACTAATTTAAACCTTCACAGAAATACAGTGTTTATCTTACCAATAAAGTATCTTGCTTTGAGAATCCTTTGAATGTAAACATTAAAACAAGGTAGGGTCGTCACTCAAATAAGATAAATCTTGGGAGCAACACGTTTCAGGCGGCTCTTACCGGGATTACTGGTGTCGTATTAGCGCGTGATCGATAGTGTGTATCGTAAGCTGCAGGCCGCAGCACTAGCCGGCCATCTTGTCGGTCAGTCCCATCACGTACGTAACGAATGAAGGATCTCTGCAGCGACCCGGCGGCGCCCGGCTCCCGGCATCCGCAGCTCCCGATGCTAGGAACCCGACTTTTTTCCGTATTTAAAGTGTAAGTTAAAAGCGCTTGAGGAAACTTAAGGTAGCTCTTGGTTTAAATATATCCTGCCTTGAAAGTCAATGTGAATCGTAACAAAATGAAAAAGTATAGAATGAAAGTATTCATTAAAAGCGCTGTGATATGTATCGGGTAACAACGGTTTTCAGGCGGTAAAACTTTGTCAGATATTTTTTTTACGAAAATAAGCCAAAATTAGTGATTATTCGTATACTTCTTATAATAGTCAATATTATTTTTAAGTACGCCTATCTTAAATACGTCATTGAAGGTTTCCGATAGGTTTGAAAACCGTCAAATAAACCACTTCCTTTTTCCAAAATCACGGAACAATGGTAAAAGTTTTCTATTCAAGTGGTACCGAGTACCGACGACAGATTCAATAAACTCTTGACATTGATTCATTACATTATAGGGCAACCCTATTTATATTGAGCACAAACTGTTTAATTAAGATCACTCCGTTCGTTTAACATCTGCTGTAGGAACTACTTATACTTACCTTTTTTAAACATCCAACCTTCGTAGGACTAGGTAAAATATTATTTTGGATTCACTAATTTTATATTTATAGACTTCATCTACTCAGAAAAGTTACATAAATAAGGTAATCTAAAACTTGTCTTATTCAGAAGTTTGTAAGTTATTGGGTACAAGGGTATCTCGTAAACATTTAGGCAACTGTAGGTATACCTATTACTTTAATAGAAATGTTAGATGAGAACAAAGACAGGCCATTAGTTCAGTAGAAAAAAGTACACTTCTACATTTTATCAAAGTTACAAATAGGCAGACGGTAATAAGATTTATTCCAACAATTGTTACTGCAACGTGGCACTAAACCCATCTATAAATAAATCTGTATAAAAATACATAAACATAAGTAAATAAATCCACTTAAAAGCAACTGTATTGGCAGACAGAAAACCATTCAAGATCGGATAACGTACGTCACATAAACATCAATCAGAATTCAATGGGTAATCACTGAATATGCAATGTACAATTATACATTCACTGTACATATACGTATACAAGTAATATAGGTGAGTGCGTCTGTACAGCGGCTGTAGTATTAGATGGTTGACGTCCATTTAATTAGCGCGGTCCATTAGCGCGACCGTCAGACAAATAAAACTCGTATTATGAATAGTGGCCGGCTTGGAACTGTCACTATTAACGTGATTGGTTCCCTGAATGACGTGTTTACATCTCGCTGCTTTCGCCGCAATCGACCACGGCCGGTCTGTTTGCCACACACGCAATATTTTTCTTATACGATATTGCTTAGGACTCATCTTTGTCGTGTATTTCGATTATTGGGTAGGTTATCCGTTACTTTGTTTTTTTTTGGTAGATTATTAATTAACTTTCAGTTTGTAACACCGTAAATATAAAAGATCACATAAAACTTTTCGAGAAAGCTTAACGTGGCGAGTTTATTAGGCAGAAAAACACCCACTTACAAAGTATTATATTAAAGTAATAGCTACCAAAACCATCATAAAATTCTTACGAAAATCCTATAAAACGTAAATCCAGTAGCTTTATACATAAACCACCGAGATCTTCCAATGAACATTCGACAAGAGAATTTGTTTTATTGCAACTGTAGAGACCTAGTTAAGATAATATGCCAATTTTCCCGGTCATTGATTCTCAATAGTGAATGTACAATTTGTCATAAGGCTTCGCAATCTCCTTTAAAATATTGGATTTTTCTACGATTTACGTTAGGAGAATAATAGAGGCAATTGAATAAGAAATGAATGTTATTGAGTAAAGATGCTTTTAAATTGGAGTTTATTTATTTTAGTGGAAGGTTGTCGATATAATATATTAGTTTGGTGGGATCACTAGGGAGAACTTGATTGCGAAATAAACCTTGAAATCACAAGAGCTCTCTAGGAGATCGTTGCGAACTAAATAGCCCAAGTTGACGTCGAGGCGAGGAAGTCGGGGGAATTGGAGCCTCGCTGTTACGGACCTGGATTTTGTTGGAAAAATGCTGAAGTACATGTCTCGAAGACAGCGCTGCACACTGCATATAAGGAATATACGAGTATTTAGGTACACTGTGATACAAATGGGTTGACTAAAGAATTTATGCAAAATGATCTAACGTTTTGTTTATAGTGTTTTTATATAGAAATCTATAATGTAAATAGATGGCTTAATTGTTTGCAGTATAAATGGTTGTGCTATAAATCTCATGTCATATTTAACAAGAGAAAATACGTGCTCTTACGAACACTATTTTAGAGCTTCAATTACGAGAAAACAAGTGTACATTTTTGTTCTGATGTTGTTATCACTGATATTTTTTCCCTTTTTGATGTCCAAAGCACTCAGTTTATTGTAGCCGATAAAACAGGTAGGAAAGAGTTGAATGTTTTTAATGCCCGTGATTTCTGGGAAACGGCCCGCGGGACGGGCGATGTGGAATAACGTGGATACGTGTACTTTGTATCACTTTAAAACGGTATTTTTTATGAATTTTGAACATCTATTTTGTAACCTTCTGAAGTATTGTAATGTCTTTTGTTTTAGTTGTTAAGTTATTTGTTCTAATTCATTTAGAATATTTCGCATTTGCGGAAATTTTCCATTACACGTGACTATTTTTGCACGAGTTTTTACTGTCTTTAAATACAGAATAAACAGATTAGCTAAAAGCTATCTTGAAGAAACAAATTATTTTATGTTTCCTCTTTGGTAGCACGTTAGTGGAGTTATCTTAGCGTAGCGCTACGATGCTACGTCGCTAGAAGACGGTTGATGTGTACGAACAATAGAGTTGCTACGTAACCGAGCACGGCGAGCACACAGCCAACGCTAGCTAAAATCTTTTGAGCTCCCGTCAGACGGAATAGACACGAGGTTTCGTGTGCAAACTCTACTTGTTGTGCCAAGTGCTTACAAGTGCCTAATTTGACGTACGAACATACAAACCCCCGTATTTTATCTTCATATTAATTTAACTATCTGCCGCAGACGATTTTTTATTACTACAAAAAGTATTCCGCTTGTTATGGTTGTTAACTAAACTGTTTCAATTAAGCGCTACGCAGCGGATCTTAAAAAGATAGGAAGAAAAATAAATTCGCAATTTTCTTTTTACTTTCATTTTGATAAAATATGGATTTTCCGGCGGCGTTTTATGGAGTTAGGAACACTTCGTAATCTACCTTTGTGGGGATTAACGTAAAATCGACGGCAGCTAAAAATATTCTCCTCTGTATCGACGCGGCGCGGTGGTTAATTACTCTTGAATATTTATTGGTCGTTTGAATAAATCGCTGGCGGCGGATAAGCCTTTAACTTGTATTATATTCACTTTTCCTGACCCTAATTATTGGTTCCCCTGTAAATCTGTATCATGACAAGTATGTAGGAATCAGATTTTATAAGCTCAATAAATAAAAATTAAAAATAAAAGACCCTGGATTTTAGAGTGAAAACATTTTACACATTTTATGGAATACACGAGCCAAAAACGTTTTTTAGTAAAGTTTATGTTGTCAGCATCTGTTGGCCCTTTTCGTCGCTTAACGTGAGAGCCTGTAACGGGTTGGTATTGTAAATAACCCCTGTTTAGCAAAGTCAGAGAAGGGAATTACTTTCGCTGATCCCCGGAAAAGTTTCACTATTACGGAGCGCAAGTGTGATCCCTTTCGTATTACTTTTATGAGTACGCCAGCAGTTGACGGGACCTATGCAAATGTTATTGCGCTTGCTAAGGAAACAGCGCCGCAGGATTCGAGTACTACATTCGCTAAGAAATATAAACCGGCGTTGCTATCAACCAAAACATACTAACTCGTTTACTATTTCTATCAGAATAATTTAACTCAAGGAATATCGCCTCTATAAGCGTTTAAATATTGAATGGTGGGCAATAACCAATGATTAAACTGGAAATAATTACTTAATTTATTGTATAAGAACTACAAGTTTGGAATCCCTCATAAAATACATTCTCAGTCAATGATTATCTGAATGTATGCGAGTGGCAGCGGGCTGCGCGCCGGAGATAACTCGTAATATTGTGGAATACTTGCCGACAGAGAAAGAGGTCTGCGGCGCCCACTACTAATGAATCAACTTCGGTGGAGGCTGGCGCTCTGCCCGCCGAATTCAACTTTTAATTGATTTGACATTATTCCGTTTGTGGATCCCGAGCGATTGCGCTGCGCCCCTTCAATTATAACTCATCTCTCAATAAAATGATCAAATGAAATTAATTTACGAAAGTTTAATGAAGTTATTAAAACCCTTGCGAAGATGTCGCTCATAACAATTGGGACTGGATTAGACATGACATATTCTTCTACCTTCTTATTACCAATTCCTTATTGTGTTGTTGGCAAATAGGTTAGCAAAATTAATAAATTCTGATTAACTTATATTTTGGTTATTAACCTGCAGTCACGACTGTTTCAGGCACGTTTTTTCGCAAGTTTAAAGAAGATCCTCAAAACAAACTGTGTGAGTACACTTACCGAACTAATTCGGGCAAGTAGCTCACCATAACATGTTCTACATATCGTGAATGAGTGGAAATTGCAAAGTTGCCGCCACAGCTCGTGAGGTCGTTCCAAACTTGCAAATGAAAAGTTAATGCGCAACTTTCTGACAGGCGCGGCCGCTCTTCGACCTCCTAACACCGCTCAGATGAATTTAAACTTTTTAATTATTTGTAGCGACATCTCCTAGATTTGTCATCGTCGTTTTAAAATAAAATACCGTATATTTACATACTCACGGAGCGAATTTCTAGTTTCTATTTCAAGTGAATACAACATTTTATGTAAATGGGTACGGAGTTTATTTCTTTTGACGGTAACGACATTATAGGCTTTGAAATAGATCGCCAACAAATTGTCTTTATAGCTATCCGCGGCCATAACTTTCACGAGTGTCTAGCAACGTGTGACAGAAATTTATACTTGCGAATAAGCACTCCAACTTTCACGGGAGCTTTACGAAAGAAAAATAGTTTTTATTTTCTCGCTCGAGAATAACGCTAAGTTTATTTTTTAGGCGCCTCAACGTTATTAAACGGATAAATTTTAATGTTTTTCCTGGTTATGGCTGTAGTGGGTACACAATACTAAACTTGATAGCTAATGACAAACTACGCGTACTTACTACTAAATTAAAATACGCTTTTTACATACAAGTGGTGGATATAAATAGCTGATAAAAGGTTTGTATCAGTACATTTTAAAGCTAAAATATTGCTTAATGATACGTGCATGTGTTCCGTAGTTCCCTACTATTCGTATTGAGTAAAACCAATTGTTCTGGAATTAATATGGAAGTGCGATGACCCGATTTGCTGAAAGGATCAATTCAGGACGTGTTCTTTTATTTTCTTCGGCCGGCCTTTATGAAGCGTGAACCTTTTCAACTAAGTATAAGCTGTGTACTCGGGTTTGTCTGCTCAGAAATAAATAGGTAGGTATATAAAACGATAGTATATTTTCTGGTTTTTAAATATATATACTTGTGTTAACTCTATGTGTTTGTTATAGTTGTTTTAGACATATTTAATAATTCCTTTTCAGAATTTTCAACTGAAACATATTTTATTAATCTATAGGTTCATTAAACTTTAAATGTGAGACTTTATATTATTCAACACTTTGTGCTTTTCTCTAAGAAATCTTAGTTATATCAAGTAATATCTAAAAACCACATGAGCGGTACTTACATTAAAAGATCAAAGATAATAAACAATCACTTAATACCTTTCACTTTGATTAAAGTTTACTTACAAAGGGACCTACCACTAAATCTAAAAACAAGACTTACAGTTGTGAAAGCGAGACAGAACATAACAAAGTGTAGAGCGGCGTCTCTTTCACACGTGCAATAATCTAACTTTAAAACTAGGTGGTAGGTTGCGTACCAATCTCTAAGAATTATAGGTTAATGACCTTTCAACCTCAACAATACTTTTAAGGCCTCCCAACAAATTCTCTTCTTAAGATCTAAAAAACTTCAGCGTAATCCCTAATTACAATGAACTTTTGACATTTCATGCTATCGCGGTTCTTTAATTAATTTGAATGTTATTCCTATGATACCTCTCGGTTAGTTTTTATTTTAATAAATTAGAATCTGGAATCTATAAATATTTATTAAAAATATAATTTCGTGATTATAGATATAATACGCGATCCAATTATTTTTAATTAACAATTATAGTTAGCATCGATTTTAGTGAATATTAAGATGTTGTAAAATACCCGTACTCAATGTCATCAATGGATACTAGAAAACGTAATAAGACTATGTGCATATTTTGCGTATCAGAACACTATAAGAAGTAGGTACTTAAAAATAAACGCTATACCGAAGACATCAATCCTCTTTTACAATCAAATTACTTAAATTTCAATCCAACATTAAAATAGAAAAGAATTTACCCTTTAAGAAACCCTTTCTATTATTCCTAATGATTGTAATCGAGATATCTCGAGACTTTGTCTCCAAGGAGGTTATTAGACATTCATAAACGCCCACCTTACAAAATCGGATATTCTGATAGAGATCTTGATAAAACTTCCGTAGTGATTTGATCGTCCGGGTGAAAAACCCTATTTACCTTACGTAATACTTAAGAATAGGTCCTCAATAAGGACTTATCCTTCCAAGCCGTCCTTATTATGAGAAAAATATTTATCTCATAAATATTGTAGATTGAAAGATTTTCCTTGATTGTTAGCCGGCTGTTTAGGAGTATTTGTATACAGATATTGTTATAAATTAACCGTTAGCACAACATTATCATGCATAAGATGGGATTATAGATACAATAATCAATTTTACACTCAGGTATATCAAGTAAGTATGTATAGATACCCATCCTTAACATAGATACGTTTAATAGGTACTCAAGTAAATTTGCAAATTAACCAAGGTAATCAATATCTTTAGTCATAGTTCCATAGTTTCGGAGTACAGTTAAACGTTTCTATGTAACGTCCCAAAGGGTTCTGTTTGCCTTGCAGCCACCCCGCGGAGCGGAGCGTCTCGACGCTTTCAAATTAAACGCAAGCTTAAGACCCGTTATAAAATTACATTAACTTTATAATACCGCAAAGCGTGGTTAGGAGTACTCGATTAAAAGGGCCCATATAAAGATAATTATTCTGAAGGTTATAACGCTTGCCGTGACCTCATTAGTATGGTATCGGTGTCTACGGTTATGTTATGGAAGTATTTTTGTTCTTACATAATTTCGGATTGTTTGGTAGACCTTTATGAGGTTGAGCTTCAATATAGATATTACCTCTACCGATAACTACCCTGTGTGATAACAACAATTATAACGAGAGGGGTTTTAAGGTACCTTCTGAGGCATATTTGGGCATGTCGATCTAAATTCCGTAAGACCGGGTCCTTGTTTTATGTCTGTCACAAGGTATCAATCAATAACCACAATGTCTACTCTATCCCTAGCCTCAGTCTATCACGATGCTCAGCTGAGCTTGCTTTAACCTTTATGGGCAGTCATAACTTACAAAACCATGAATATTCATGTATGCTTTTACGTTCAGAAAGCTGTAAGAATATAGGTGTGTTGGGGCGGTGTCATAAAGACCTAATAACGAGGGAGCCCGCTGTGGGTGTTTGCAATTAATGAAGCCGCAATATTCCGACGCTACCGAGGTTGGCGGTCACCTGCCGCACTTCCCCAACTATCTGAAAACATAGCTTTTATGCATTTTTTTACTCTAAAAGTTGTTTGAGTGGAAGCAGCGCAAAGTTAGTTTTTTGCCGGTTGAGAATGATTGCTCCAATTAGGTAGCTGTTGGGAGAAGTCGAGAATGTGTGTTTTTTATTGATCTCTGTTCAAATCCTAATAATGATAATGGCGAATTTTTTAATTAGATTTAAATATGTTGATCCAAATAATGCTTTCACAGAATTAATAAAACTGCAATACCTTTTTCTTGCTACGTGCCAACGTCTTCTGTCTGCATTCCAAGAAAATTCCGCCCCGACTTCAGACAGAAGCGCCCGTAAAATGAATATTTAAGACAAATATGATGTCCAAGTGCCAGCGATTGTAAGCCAATAAATCAAAAGTTTGAGTATCCCCGAGTTGAATTCCAAGCGGTGGGATATCTGGCACAAATTAAAACTTCCACCATTCAGTGTTTTCACTTCCACTTTTTCTATTTACTTTTCTATTAAACTTTGTTTTCTGTAGATACGGGATGAGGCAGCCTCGAGATTTATCTACGCGATACCGTTCTATTTGGTCGAGGGAAAATTCAATTTGGTTTTTACCTGAGGGTGCGCTGCGCGAACCCTCGCATCCTCTCTTTAATGTTGTTGGATTCTTCGTAAGAAAATATAATCATGATATTTTTACTGCATATTGTACCTACTTACGTTTCCTCTAAGTGTGATTGGGGAGCCGTGACAAGTTAATATGCTTTCAGGCAAATTAATTCAACCGACCTTTGTGATGTGTTAAGTACTGCATTTATCCCCTGCTAAGGACGGAGAAACTTGAATTATCATCAGTCCAAAATAATCATTCTCAGAAACTTTTCTTGATTGACGTATTTATTTAGTAGTTTGGGATTTCAGGCTGCATAATCGTAATGGCAGAAAGTGCCGTTTCACAAATAAATCACAATTTCCTTACGCAAATCACATTGTGACTGCACCGCATAAACTCGAAAAGTAACATAAATAAAACCAGAGAAATTGAATATTTTCCCATTAAATATAACGTGATCGAATCACGTAAGTGAAGCGAAATTGTTAATATTTTGTACCAAAATCATATATTAACATCGATAGTTTCGAACCTTTCATTAGTTGATACATAAAAATGTTTGAAATTAATAGCCCTGCAGCGAACACATCCCTGTTCAATCAATGCCCAACGAAACCAAATGAACATAATGTTCAGTTTGAAATTTTAGTGTTGTTGGTTAAAAAGGCTTTTAAATTTTGACCCTAATAACATATTCCTGTGACTGTCAGTTATGTATGTGTAATTCACGTTATAACCTATCCTGACATGGACTTTATATTCAACATTTTAAGGAAACATTTCCGAATGTCGACAATGGATGAAGAAAAACAGTTGACAAAAGCGATTTTGCTGTTTTCATTTACTTTCCATTATTCTTTAACTCGTTTGTCATTCTTTTCTCTCGGCGAGGCGTGTAAAGAAGAAGAATGAAGGTTGTTTATATTTACGCAGCTAAGTGACTGGGTAGAGAGAAATAAGTAACATTTGCAGCAAAGATTTGCCGTTTGCTGTTTGTTATACTAAGGGGCGAAGTTTTATGCGCCAACCATTAGCACTGTCAAAGGAATACTTCAAAATATATTTACGGCGGAAGGTTTGCCTTGTGACGGTCTGAATTAATACATTAGCTGAACAAGTTGGGAGGTATTTATATTCTTTAAATGTAAATTACGATTTTATTAAATCTCATTCATTTTGTTGTTGAATAATGACGATCTTGGATCATTTTATTTCTGGAATCGTTTATTTTAACGTTATTAATGGACGAGTATAGTGATTGAGCATTCAGTAAATATATGATTTTAGATATCAATTGGAGCATAAAATCGTTATGAATATATACATCTGAAAGCACGAATAGGTCTGTAATAGATATAAATGAGAAGTGAGTCTCGAGAGCGCAACTCGGTACACTATTATTTCTCGGGGTCGGAATTAATCACTTAGTCAGACAAGCTCTCGTCTGACTGAGATATCGTTAATTTAACACTTAAAACGTTTTTATTCGAGTGGATAATTGCAAGAGGGTGGTCGTAATGGGCCACGTTCGGGCTCGGCAAAGATTGATGGCGTGCTGTTGGAACATTAAAATAGCCGTCTACATTTGAATAAGAAATACTTGATCGCCCGCGGGATTACGCGATCAAACGATCGTTTGTATTTTTTCGGCTCGCGATTGTGAATGTAAATATTCTGCGAGTTGGGCCAATCGTAGAGCTGAAATGTTTTGGCATTTTTGTTTCTTAGGATACAATTTACCGATCACAGTATACAATTGGAAGTACGTATATTATGTTAATACCGCTTTACTATATTTTGCTTGCCACTGTAGCCCGAATAATTAATTATTTATCAGCTTTCAGGACTAATGACCCTCCCCAAGCCCTAGTCATCTTTTTGTTACAGAGACCTGCTGTAAATACATTTAAAAACAATTAGCAATAGTTCCTGCTTGCATGCATAGTGCAAAGGAACACGTATACGTTTGACGTCCAGTTAGGCCAAGCGTCAAGCTCACACGCGGTGCGCCCCCCATGACCGCCTGCAACCGCTGAGAGATGGCGCGCCGCCCTTCGATTTGTCAGCCTTAATTACGGCTATGTCGAATACAGCATCAGAGTAATTGACTAAGAAACAGATGTTTTTAAAGAACGCTTGTTGCTTCAATTTGTTGTGAGAGTGTTGCATTTTAATTTTACCTTCAAAGAGTTATAAGCAATGAAATGAATCTACGTTATAAAATTAATTTCTGATCCCCTATTTAGCTATCAAAAACTGAAACTTATTTGTTTTTGAAAGAGGGTTGCATTTAGCTTGTACTTATATCAATATGAAAAGATCATCAACATCATGATATGATTCCAGTCGCAGCTAGCTTGCATGTGGCAGTTCAAGGGCCGCGCCGTCATCAGTCAAGTACAATTTAAATGCGAAATCTGATACAACCCGCCACATCCCGGTCGCTTGTTCCTGGTAATGTTAGAAAAACAACAATACGTAAGGGGAGAGTCGAGGGCGCTAATCTGATGGCTGAGTGAAAAGATTTAGTGCACACCCCACTGGTAATAATCTATTACACTATAGCTACATGCACACTTTGAGTTTAATCTCTAGAGATATTTTGTTTTGGAGGGATCCGACGAGTAATTAGTTAAATGGTATGCTAAAAAATGTTCTTAAATTTTATTTCAAAGGGGTAGGTATTTTTGGCAACGAGCTGTAACCGAACGGCTTTTTAATTGTATAGGTAATGTTTCCACATGAGTTTTCCGCGTCACATTTACTTGCGTCGTAAAATCATATTTAGTTGGCTAGCTAAAAAAGTTTTTATTTAACATGGCCCAAAAGAGGCAGTTAGAAAGACTGCTATAGTCGTTTGGTTCTGCAGTGTCATTTCATCTCGAGATTTATAGGTAAGTTACAGAGTTACAGGCTAGTCTGCCAGATATCTTTAGGAAATCGCCGAGGTCAAATGACAATCACTGTATATTGTACAGATATAAAAAGCAGATAACGTATTTGCTGAGAAAATTCGAAGAGAAAAAACTTCTGCTTTCGGCCTTATGGAGGGTAGATTACAAATAGGGATCGTTGTAACATATGAAACTGCAATAAGGCTTTCATTTGTGCTGGGATAAACATTGGTAGCATCAGAAATACATTTTTTACAATTCAGTCGACAGTATTGCACAATATTAGCAATATCGAATGCGCGGCCAACCCTTGCAATGGGAGGCAAATGCCAGCAAGCGAGCTCACTATGACTATATTGCTATTCGATGGCGCGATGTTATTGGAATTTCTATATGAAATAACATAAGAAATGTACAAGGGAGTGTTTATTTAAAGTGGAATTTGATCAAACATTTGTAGAGACACAGGTGTAGGTTCTTTACCCAAATATACCTTTTTCTACGTCGCCCGCGGCTTTCGATTTTGTGTGAATAGGAAAATAGCTTTGACGGGTATATGAATATTATTATTCGTTGTAATGTAGTGTCTAGCAGGCATAGACGGATTGGTAGAGGCATAAAATTGAATTCTCAATAAAAGATATGGGTGATAAATCCTTGTGGGTGTGGTGTAAAATAAACATCAAAAGTAAACTACTAAATAAAAAAAAACATTAAATAATACATGGTTTATTTTTAAGATCAACTTATTTTAGCAAACATAAATGACGTATCAATCAGAATCATCATCTATAACCACTCGACGTTTCTTTTTATTGCCCTTTGCCACAATTATTTCGTCATTATCTTCCGCGTCACTATCATCTGCAAACAAATAAAAATTATGCATGTAGTAGTTTATTTAATCAAAATAAATAAATACTCTTAGCAAAATCAGGATAAATTACAAGTTTTTGTAAGAGATGCCGTGTTTGTAGCAAAATCTTCGATCAAAAACTTCAATTCTAACTTTTCAACTACCCTCAGCAACTTCGTAGACACTCAAAATAATCTCTTATTTCAAGGTGAAAATAATTTAATCACGAGATGCCTGAATGAACACAAGCACAGGAGGGGAGAGGGTAGTTTGCGAGCCCCGTAATTACAAATAAACTAGCTCTTACATTTGCATTTTCTAAATTAAAAACGTAAACAATAACTAATCATGCTTGGGGCGAACTCGAATAGAATTAGGCTCGCCCTATTTGACCCTTTCGGAGTACGTTAGCGTTATTAAATGCATAATTTAAAAAGTAAATTTAAGTTTCGTACAGCATGCAGTATTTATTAAAATTGGGACCGAAAAATATAAGTGATATTGGAAAATATAAAGTGTAGTGTTAATGCCTCTGAAAAGTGTTGCTGCGCTATCCATAGTTGTATGTATGGTTTAAAGTAATGCAGGCACTTAATGGGTGCTGTAATCCATTTAAATTCACCTGAAGAGAGCGTTACAATACAAATACATTCTATAGTATTTGTGCGTAAAAGTATATTTATAAAGCTTTTAAAACGCGACGTTTTATTTAAAGGAATAATGTATTTTCAACGCCCGGCGTTGGGCGTTAAAATTTTAATTCTAATCAGATAATCTGGAAATATTTTAACGTTTTTTAACGCGACTTTGAAAAAGCGCCCGTGTGAATGGGGTTTAAATTATTAATTTGAAATCTTTACGCAGTGGATAAAAGACGTAAAATCGTGCTTTACTACGGTAATTTGTATAAGAAATAAATGAGATACATTACCACTGTTCATAGTCGGTATATTGATGAGTATATCTTCTGAATCCGGTAGCTCTTGTTGCAGTGTCTTCTTAGCAAACGACAATATATCATCATCGCTATTTTCATCACCTTCGTCAATTTTCTGCATCTTCCTCCCACTATTCTCAGATTCCGAATCACTGCGGATACGTTTCCGATTACGTGTTATCTGTGTTATTTCATTATTGGGTTCTGTACCACTACTTTTATTGATAACATTTTCGGCGTTATTTTCCCGCATTTTCCTTAAGTTGTCGAACAAATCATCATCATCGCTCGATTCGTTGGCTCTCGCTGTTTCAGTGTTCGCTTCAGTTGTTTCGCTAGTGTCGATAATAAGTTCTTTGTTTATTGCTTTTATAATTATCTCGCGTCGTTTCCTAATCGTCTCGAAGTGAAGGGAGCTTGGTATCCTCCAATATGTTTCCTGTAACAATTGATATAGGTATATACCTATATGTGTGATGGTATTCGAAATTTATACAAATGTGAAAATAAAAATTAAGTTCCGTTGGAAATGGTAGTACAAAAACATTTCGTTATTAAATTGGTTTTCGTTCGGTTATTTAAATTGTTTTGTAAGTGGTGATATTTTGGTCGAATGTTTTTCCAATCCTATTGGTTTTGATGGGCATTTTTGAAAATTGAAAATTTTGTTATTTGTAAAAATAATAACTCTTTATTACTAGCAGTGTATTTTAAAATTTCGAATGTTTTTATATAACTTCGAAATGGACATTATAAACAACGATACAATAACCACAACCCGCCAATTGCATTTCTAGATATGTTATACAATTAAATTCAACTTTTATTACGAACTTGTAAACGTGATTTCGCTCTAATCTCATTACCAAGATAAACGGGAATAGCGAATGATTGCACAGGTGTTTGGCGCTCAATTACGATGTTACGGACAGTCGTAACGAGTGGACGAGGTTCGATGGAATGCAGTACAAATGTAGAACAGCTTTAGATTAGTTCCCACTCGTCCCGGAACAGCCAATTTGTTCGTGATTAGCTCAAAGTGTTGGAGTCGTTGGAAAAACTTGATATCAGCGTTATCGTTCTAGAGATTGATGAATATACACGTACACTTTTATAATATGGAATCCTTTTATAGATTAATTGATGTAGTTTTCGGAGATATCAATTTACTCGAATATAACTAAGTGTGAATATTTAGCAATCATTGATTCTTCAATCATTGAAGAATCAACGATTGCTAAATATTTACACTTGGTGTGTGTCACGTGTCAAGAATTTAATAAGTTACCAATCACAGTGTATCATTTTATCAAAATTGTTAACAAAAAATTAGGGTTTCTAATTTCTAAACAATACGATTAACTTTGGCATTGGCAGAGCTCTTTGCTATCATTTATATTTCTTTTTGTACTGTCTTAAGAACAATACTTAGCTAGATAAAGTTCTAAAATGTCTATTTATTTCTACAATCCACTTTACAATGACATATCACTCTATTTCAAGGCGACATTTTGCTTAGTCTTTTATCATAATGGCTGTTAATGTTACCTGTTCATCGCTAGGGGGCACTACACCGACGCCCAGCAGAAGTTTCTTGAAGAGCTCGTTGTCCATAGCATCAACAGCCTCCTGTCCTATCGGTACTAGCGGAGTCCCTTCAGATTCTGGATCATAGCCTTCTGCTTCCTGGTCCAAAGCGACCTCTTCTAAGTTCTCAGCCAACCATTTTAGAGCTTCAGTTTGATCTGTTCAGACAATATGGATTAGACAACAACAAACGGGTCTTATTCAAGATGTAATACGATTTTTTTTTCTCTCAACGTTTCGGCCGAGTTGCACAAACAGTGGTCATAATATGTGTACAAGTCGCGAAAGTTTAAAAACATTAATAGGGATTAGTTTTTAATTGATATAATAAGTACTAAGAAATAATGCGACTAGGTAACAGTATTTCTTGACCAGATAAGTTAAGAGTTTCACCCCCACTTTCTAAAAGGCTGATCAATTGAATCTGCTGTCAAATCAACTGATCACGGCTGTGATTCAATGACCATAAAACTTGCAACCAATCAGAGCTTATCATGAGATTTGACTGACGAGTGACAAATTATTGTGTTAATCAGCGTTTGAGAAACCAGGGGTTAATTATAATGACTGATCCGTTTAGTAATTTTCAAATAAGTATTCAATTATGCAATCATAACCTAAAACGATATGCTTGTAGTTTTTATTTTCGTCAGAATGATACTATTCTGCAAAACATTGTGCCCTATGTAATTCTACAATAAGTATTACATAAAGTTACAATATTTTTCTACATAAATACAACGTAAAGGATTATTTTGATTAAAGGAGGATAAAATATTGAACAGCCACATCTGGTTGTAGAAGCCAATATGCTTAGAATTAATGGTGTTTAATATTAAAATCGGTCTGTCGCTAGCGATACGGGCTTAGACGTATTCGGTTTAGTTAAGCAACCTGTAGCTTATATAATATCTGTTTTACGAGTATCTTGTAGAACAAAATAATGTATTTTTGTTGTTGGGATATCCTCACTTACAAAAAAATATCTGGTTTTTTTTAAGATGGTTGTAAATAAAATCGTTATTATTTAGGGAAATAAAAGTATGAATTTTATGTAGTTAAACGCAAACAATATTCACAGAAATCAGATTTTTTTGACGATGCACATGTTCAAAGGTGGGCGGAGAAAAAAATGTTTAACGTTGAGTAAATGTGACACATGAAATAGGAGTGACGAATATTAAAAACTTCATGAAAATATACTTTACCCAATAGTCTAAAAAATATATACACCGTGATTTTTAGGTCGTTTTAAAAAAGTCGTCCACACAATGTATCCGTCATAAAATACCTCTAGGCGCGAATATATTTTTTTTATCATTAATTAAAATAATATGCATGAAAAAAATAAATAATACATTGGAAATATGAAACATCCTGTTAAAAATGTTTACGTATCAAACTGTTGAAGATACATGCTACATACTTACTGCGAACATTATGATTGCAATAGTAAGACAGCTGTTTTACGCTAAGGTGAATGACCTGTGATAAGACGCCGCCGCGCCGCCCGCGCGGCCCTTTTGGCACAAGGTTCGGACCGCGCTTACTACAGAGTGTTCGTAAGACTGCCTTGTGTCATAATAATGAATAATATTTTTATTCATTCAAATCTTAAAAAAAACATATTTTTTTATTATAAACGTTTACTAGTCATTGGATACATGAACTGGGCTGCTTTTTTAAAACGACCTAAAAGTCACGGTGTATAGGTACGTCGTACAAACTAGCATAGTACCTATACTCCAATAGGTATACGGCATATAAAATGTGGTTCAGCCTCATTTGGTTAGGAAGCTGACCCCAATGTTCTTGCACAGAGGTTAAGCATGATGAGACGTAATATCCCTTAGGGCACGAACAGACGAGCGAGAGTCTCATTATTTTACCAATAGTGGAATACTTGACAAGAATTGATGGTAGTAAAACAAAGCAATATACCTATATTTTTGTCGACTGTAAAATTGTATTTCTAAAAGGAATTTATCGAATCAATCAGCATTGAATATTTGATTAAATAATACAATCAATGTGTACCCATAAACACATAAATGAATTTGAAGAGAAAAAATGTGTTGCATCGACTCCCAGTAAAATGGGATAAGGGCAGGAAGATATGCTGATGATCTTAAGACAAACAAACATTCTTTGACTTATTTTTAAATGATATAAAGAAGTTTGTTTCAAAAGAACTTTAACTAAACCTGAAGCAAATAATATTGCTATTAAGTACAGGTGGTCTACCGTCATCTCTTAAGTAAAGTTACCATTAGTTCCATCATTGTGGAAGCGAGACAAAGTACTAACTGGCGTAGAGCGACCTCTGACTTCTCAATATTAACCTACACACATAAATCAGCAACAAAACCGTGTGCCTACACCCTTAATTTTAATTAAAGCGTCGGAATTTGTTTCCTATAAATCAGGCGGCAGGTAATAGGTAGTGTAACTTACCATTATCGACAGCTTGCACCATGAGCTTCGCGATCTCATTAGCAGTCAGTTCGACGCGCTTCGGCTTTGATGCCTTCTTATTAGGAGGTTTACTGCTCTTGTTATTCTTTGCTTGCTTCTTAATAGCTGGAGCACTGTCGGAATCCGAATCGGATTCGGATGAAGAACCTGTGTCATACGTATATTCTAATAAAAAATCTAATTCTTATAGCAGGTATGAATATCAGTCAGGGTCACGCAGAGTATGCACGAGCGATCCCGTGACGCTTGCTTAGGTAGTAGAAGGGGCCCGGGGTGTTTTTAGTCAGTGGGAGTCCGACATATCCCCACGCCGTGCCCTCGGCGTGGGTTGAAGTCTTTAGCGTTTCACCGCGGGGAAAAAATGTATTAATGAATATACAAATATTTAATTTTGCATTGGAAGTATGGTTTTCACTGCTTTGCATATTATTTGATAATGTAAATTAAATAATAGGCAATTATGTCAGTAAGCAAACGCGATATTCGCTACTTTTTTTGTATGAGAAGAGACCTTGGTTCTGCAGTTTAACGTATACGTGCTAAAATTATTATAATTTTAAAGGCAGTTAGCATATACGGAATGCAGATCAGGTGTTCTAAGACCGTTTCTATATTATTTTCATACATAAGAGATACACGTCCATACAAGTACAGAATAAAGGAAACCCGATAGAGATAAGCTGCACATTAATAATGAATTCTAGTCGCGCGCAGTGCAATGTGAAGGGTGATGCTCGTTGTTGTACCAACCATTAATATAAAACAGGTGTATCTAGTGGAAAACATTTATGATTTAAGTCTCAAATGTAGTAATTATTTTTTAGACTTTAGAAAGGTTCTTTTCAACCGTGTGTTTTGTTAGACTGCTTGTTATGATATCTTTTGCATTTGAGGATCATTTATAGATCTTTTTATCGATATGCAATTTAAATATCGATTTCATTGAAACCGATTAAGCAGTTTGTCGAATTCTGCATTTATTAGTAGGTACTATTAGTAGCAAACAAGTTAAAATTTAAAGTAATAAGTATTTGTCGTAATAAACAGCGCAGTCCATAACACACTGCAGTTTATTCCGCTTCACTTCCTATGCGGAAGTTTAAGCGAAAAACTTAATCCGTTAACGAAATGGGAAGCAGATAGGAACACACGCGCACAGTCACACGTAGTGAAGTGTATCGCAGGAATAATAAAAAAACTAAGTGAACTCAACAACAACTTACTGTTCGATTTATCGTCATCTGCGCCGTTGCTTTTAGCATTAGATTTCTTCGATCTCTTTTTGCGACATTCTCTTTTGTCCTGAATCATACCTAACTCCAGTAATCTGTCGACGTAGCTAAGCTTTTGACGCTTGCGAGGCATCCGAGGTATTATTACGCCCATTGGATCTGAAAGAACCCGTCCCTTTATAACAACAGACAAATTCAGATAATGACACATTCTAATGGAGTTTCTGGTAGTATGTGATGAATACAAATTTGATGTGTATGGCAGGAGACATTTTCATCGATATACGCGGTGGTATTTTAAACGAATTTCTCGCGGCAGGCGTTGTGGAAGTTGGCATAGTGACCCACTCTGAGCATCCGTTGCTGTCAAACTGCCATTTGTTCCTAGAATTTAGGATCGGGACAAAAATCGAAAAATCCTGTTATTTATTTCACTGTCGAGTGTCGATTGAATTTGAAATAGGACACGAATTTAAAATGTTTTCGTTGTGATACGAAAACTCCAAAATTAAATCGAGTTGTGTTTAGCACACCTCGACCTTATAAAGTGTTTAATGTATGATTAACTTAAATACTATAAAATTATATTTTCTTACACTTGTTTTCAGGTAACTTAACATGCATATAAATACCTTGAGAATCCTTGAATTCCTCCCACAGATCTTTAAGTAGTTGGTCTTCCTCTTCACTGAACACTTTAGAAGCCTTCTCTTTCGTCGCCTCCCGATGGCTTTTCTTCGTAGGCGCGCGGAAAATAAGACCTAACTCCTTCAATTTCTTTATAACCCCGCGTCTGGTCCGAGTCTGGTCTATCAAGTTCTCCAAGATCCAGTCGATTACATCTGCGGAACAACATTTGTTTGTACATTTGTTCCTACATATGTATGCGGTACGGGTTGAATCCGCAAGGAGTCGTTTGAGGTACTAATGCATATAAACGAGCTGCTTCAGATGTCCGGTTCATGCACACATTAGGAGCAAAAGAAACGGCATTTTCTTTTCTGTTGTAATAAGAAGGAATTATGATAATGTATTTCACACTCCTAAGTAATTAACAGGTCAGCAAAAAACGTGTTTTTTGATACACATGGTTTCGGTAACAAGGTTTGTTAGTTTAAGTGTGTTGTGTTTGAGGACGAGCAACATAAACATAACTCGGCCGGATATGTGGGCTGTTGTGCTCGCACGTGTAATTACGGTACTACCTAATTATACCGCCTACCCTTATTCTAATTATCACGCTTTCCAAAATTCTAGTATGTCATTAATAGTAATTTTAGTACGACAATATTTACTGGAAATAGGGGTATATTGTTAATATAGGTAAGTTACAACAATACTGTATCCCAAAATGACCAAAATTGATTTAAAAGGAAATATTTATGTGGACGTAGACATTTAATTAATACAGGAATAATAAATAAAGGTTCGAAGTGGTGCAGGATAGAGAATCGTGGAAGAACTTGGGTTAGGCTTTTGCCCAGAAGTGAGACACTACAGGCTACAAAAAAGTACATAACACTGTTCTTTCTTCTTTACCTTCATAAAGTATACCTACCCCATCTATTTTGGAAATCCTACCAAAATAGATACACAGAGGAGTTTTCAATAAGTTTACCTAATGAATATTATTTATTAATAGATTGCGTATTACCTTGTTCACTTTCTGGGTTTGTTTGGTTCTCCATATACAACCTCCTCAGTTCCTCTTCTTGTTCCTCACTCCATTTTCCTTTCTCAGGTTTGTCTCTGTCAATTGTATGACAGTTTTAAGAATTGGTACTTTCAATAAATATCTTTGTTGCTTTATATTTGTAAATCTTTTTATTAATTTACAAATAGACAGCAACTTAAAATTTTGTAGGTATGTATTTGAAGAAGACTAATCTACTTGGCAAAAATATTAAATAGACATATTTACGTAAATTACTACTTTAGCTGTTTAGAAACCTAAAACTTTCAAATTTAATTTAAAGTTCCCAACGCCAAGAAACAAATCTCCCAAATATGCCTAACTTTAATACAAATAGAATAAGTTTTAAATAAATATAATATCCCAAAGAAAACACAAGATAGAAGTAAAGTTAGTGGCGGCTAGCATGTCAGCTGGCACGTCTATCTTTGAATACATTAAACAAAGTTACAGGTGTCCCTGCATTTTGTAACATCTCTAGTGGTTCCACGAGAAAAACGTTTCGGTTATTTTAAGCTAAGCTCGGTCATTTGGATTTAAAATGTATGCAAGAATTTACAAGAACTATTTTCTAAATCTTGGTAATGAAAGAAGAAATGAAAGAAGAAGAAGAAATGAAAGAAAAAATGAAAGTGTCAATTTAAACACTTTCATTTCTTATACCTTAGCTTAGAAAATGCTTTTGAGTAACCATATGATAATTTAAATAAAAATACGGACTGGAGAAGATAATTTTCCATTTTAACCTCCGAATCAACTGTTCATCGAGTTGAGTCATCCACGTCTGACATTAAAATATTCGCAACTTGGTACCAAAACCGAAAACAAAGATTGGATATTCTAAATCAACACTAGGATCTAAATAAACTACATACCAGGAAATGACCCCCCATACACATGTTATAGTATACAAATACATACCATTCATACGAATCACCCGTACCCCCGATTAAATGTAAGAAAGATGGCGGTCAAGGTGAAAGCTTAACCATCTGTTGTACCAAAGTTTGTACACAAAAAATCCAAGTTGTGTAACTTGGATTTGCCCTGCCTGAACTCTATACAAAAATAGATTTGAACTCGTAATCAATCATAGTTTAAGAGACGCGACCTATATCAACATAATCATGTCCAATTAGGCCGTTTGAACGTTTAGAAACTGTGGACAAAGATTAATGATACTAAAATGGGAAATTTGTTTCAGAGCCAATGTACCTTGCTCAGGGAACATCTATAAGTTGAGCGTTTTAATTGTAACTAATGTTGGAGATGACGACGTAATAAAGTTTCGGGATCCTAGTTTTAGTAAGAGTAGAAGTACTACTTCTGAAAATACATAAAATTCTTGGTACTTTCGGGTGTTGCTTACCTTTGATCGGTGTACAGATCATATCCGTACTCGATATCCAACGAATCCTTCGAGTTTTTCCAAAACAGAAGTTCAATAAATACTTTCGTGTTTTTCGACGCGATTTCAGTGAACTTCCGTAATATGAATATAGCGAACTTTTCCAATTCCTGTTAAAACACAATGCGGTCAAATATACGAGTACATAATTGCATAAATCAAAGTACACCTAATTTAGTACCAATGCTTAATTAAATGTGTAATTGCGGTAATACTTTGCACAACAGTTACATAAATAGGTTGCGTGTTGCCATTTTAATTTAAATTTCAATATAGGCCTATGTTTGTACAATGTAAACACAAATTTATTTTGCAGCAGATAGAGATCCATTTTATCTCTAAGCTAATTTAGATTCTCAATACATTTAGAAGGCATCCCCTCTCGTGCGTCGATAAAATCTGTCCCCTGCCCCTCCACACGTCGTCTACAAGGTAGAGAAAAAAGCTTAAATTTAGTCACACGTGTGTCGTAATATGGGAAAAATATCAGGCTATAAAAACCAGTTGAAGTTCGAAGAGGAAATTGCATTATTTTACATAACTTACGGGTGTAATAACGTTGTTTTTATAAGGCTGCCCTCAAACCTATTATGAGTTGTTTTTATTTTTTTATGAACCTAAATTGAGTACCTAGTACGGGGCCGTCGGGCGTACGGAAATACATTTAAATTTTATTAGGTAATATAAGGTAAATGATGTCTACATCTGTTGGTTATTGTCCATTATGTGCTCGCATGTTCACCGTGCGTTTGTGCAGTAACATGCGCTTGCCACGTGCCTTTAGCTTTTACGATTGTACTGAACTTTACTATACATAATTGAGTTAGGTATCGGAGCGAGATCACGAGAGGTAAGCTAGCGCCACTACCGACAATACTAGACTAGAACTTCGGTATGCTTTGTCTGCACGAAGTGTTCTGTCACGCGTGAAACTGACTTTAGAAACAGGCTTCGACTGCCTCTTTCGATACACAACGTACAATACGAAAAGAATCTGCTAGTGTACTAATGTATTTAGGGTTTGGAGGAAATAGATATTTAAAACATAACCAGAATTCGAGGTGGTAAATTTAGACCGAAATGTATGTGGAAATTACTCTGGTGATATTGTCCTCCTTACATAAGGACCTGCGTCAGTACGTCTGAGAGCCGCAATAACGCGGTTGTTTATTTAGTTCAAGCATCTACCCACAGCTTTGTCCACATGGAATAACTTCGAGTTTATCTTATTCGCATCCCTAAAGAGTTTTCCCTCCTAGTTACTCGATCTACCGGGATCACTGTCACAGTTTATTGTATGCAAAATTTAATGGAGATCGGTCGGACACTCGAGCTATGAAAGTGGAACAAACAAAGTAACTTTTGTTATAGTAAATACTAGCGACCCGCCCCGGCTTCGCACGGGTGCAATGCTGATATGCTAAATACGCTACAGAAAAACTGTGAACGTTGTTTATAAAAAACATAGCGGCCCGCTCCGGCTTTGCACGGGTTTAAAATATGTAACTCACTGAAAAAATGATAAAATCAATCCAGTAGATTTGATTTATTCATTTACTGCCCGTAGCCCGCACGCGTTTTTGGAGTACTTAAAACAATTCCCCTTTCCTTATCTTTGGAATATCTTTTATACACAATATTTTCACTTTTTTTTACATTTTTACTTTTTTTTTACAATTTTTTAACATTTTTACTTTTTTTTACATTTTTACTTTTTTTTACATTTACTTTTTTTACATTTACCTCCGACGCGCTATTTATAGGCACGCTGCCGCCGCGCCGCGTCGCCGTAAACGCTACGTTCCGCAATTTTTAAATCTGTACATCTTCAAAAATATTGATTTAAATCAGATGCTGTAAAAGGCCAAATAGATCTATATTAAATCAACAATGTATTTAAGGTATTTAATTGGATAAGGATTAATGCTGTATTGGTTAAAATCGCTTCGAATATTAGTCATTATGTGTCGTAAAAAGTAAATGACAAAAAAATGTTATTGTGGGATATCCATAAGAGATAGACATATACCATCGCGGAGTTTTCTGTAGACCTTTTCATTGTGTACAATACTTAGTACATTATTTTGATAAATCTCGTAGGATTCAGCCTGCGTTTGCAATGTAAGCGGAAAAAATGTAATTATTTGCGACATCACATTAGAAACCTCAAAAATAACAGTATTTGTCTACTATTTAATGGATGATATTATACATAAAAACCTTCCTCATGAGTTACTCTATCTATTAAAAAAAACCGCATCAAAATCCGTTGCGTAGTTTTAAAGATTTGAGCGTTCATAGGGACATACAACACACATGACAGAAAAAGCGACTTTGTTTTATACTATGTAGTGACAATATGAGCGAGAATAGAAGGTACTCGAATAAAACAATAGTTAATTGGTATTACGATCAAAGGGACTGAGAACATGATACAATATTAGGAGAATAGCTAAATATATGGTTATAAGATGGCTTTCATCACTGTTACAATTACTAACTATTAATGTGTTCAATGTTTCATAATGGGAAGCAGGTAAGTCTTTTATGTGATAAGTATCATTTTGTACGGTACTAAAATTAATTCGTCATTTCGTAATTATGATACAAGAAAGTACCTATTCAATTAGATAATACGTTTTATGAACGGGAAGAAGTTAAGACTGTAATGAATATTTAATTACTAGACCTCGGGTTGAGGTTTACTAATTAATTCTACTTCAATTTTAATATACTTTGTGCTAATAAAAAAATACCGCATTGCAGGAACTTTGCCATTTTAAATTAATAGCAGATAAGAATATGGGCGAGCATTTTGTTCTTAAATTGATAATGACTGGCAAATTAAGGGGAGAGAAAGTAATGAGAAATTGTTTTATAGATGACGTCACGATGAGCCCTGCATTTGTGAGGTCACTAAACATAATTTAACAGAAGATAAAATAGCAACTCAGCTTTTAACTCAGTCTAAGGGTGCCTGTCCACCGGAGCGGAGCTAGGCTGCGGAGCGGAGAAACTCAGATTGATTAACCAATAGGATTGTACAAAATCTCCGCTCCTTGCTCGCTGTGCAATCCTATTGGCTAATATATCCCAGTTTCTCCGCTCCGCAGCCTAGCTCCGCTCCGGTGGACAGGCACCCTAAGGCTAAACGGAACGCCTACATTTTATAAGATCAAACATCAAAGATTTGATGAGTTATTTAGACTTTAAATTTGTTGGTAAATTTAATAAAAGAAGCAATGAAATAAGCAATTATACTAAGCCTTCGTGTAATAAAATCACAAAGTCGTGTGGTAACCACACGTGTTAGCTTCACAGTACTTATAATTACAAGTTACGACTAAGTAAGCTTCAAAGGTTTCATTACCGCACAAACATAATATTGTACAAGTTTAAATATATTGTACATACCACGTAACATAGAAACAGATGGAAATGATACTCGGGCTAACAGCGTGCGTCACTATTGTGAGGTGATGATCACCTTTAGCTATATGCGGTCTAGTTGTCTAATTCGCTATAATAATATGTCTCAGTCTCGCCACTCAAAGTTGTCCATCACGTAAATAGTTATACTGATGCTAAGCTCTTTGGTTTTGACATGCCACGACGACAGTAGACAAGGTATCTATACATATAATAAATCTGTAGAAAAGTCATTTTTGTACATTGAAGAAATTGAGAAAAAAATTGCCAGGGTGTGAAAAGATAACTAACAGAACCCATTTCCATCATTTTTGAAATTTTTGTCTGTTTGTCTGTTTGTCTGTTTGTCTGTTTGTATGTGCGCGCATCACGTAAAATCTACGAGCTCAATGCAGACAATGTTTATACACAAAAATTATACGCAACTTGAGGTATAACTTAGTCTTTGTTTGATCAAAATCGGTTTACTCTACCAAAAGATATGATTAATTTAGTGAATTCAAGAAGTAAAATAATTACGTTACGCAATTCAGTGAAGTACTTGCAACGACATCTTATGACAAAAAATAGAACTAATTTTGACAGCTAAATTACAAATCCGATAGATGGCGTTGTGCAAATTTCGTCGTTTTCTGAATCGCGGTGTTAAGATTTGACACCATTATATTATTGCTGAAGGTCGGGCTAACATAAATACTATATATTATTGTGCTATCCTATACAGGGGGTGATATATTACGAATTTTCGTAACTGTTCTACTGTCACCATAGCTGTGTACGAGTCACCATAGCGACCAAAATACTGTTGCTATGGTTTTAACTTTTATGTTTTTACATTAATTGTATTGGCTTACATGTTATTTGGCTTACAACAAAGCAATCAAAATAGCCGGGTGGTGAATTGCGAGCTTCGTATTTTTTCACTTCAAGTTCAAATTCAAGTTCAAATTTCATTTCGACATACACTTTTTGAATTTATTTTTCAATAATTTTTGAATATAAATTTTACTAAACAAACATTTACTTTTCTTCTATCGTTTTTGATAGTACAAAAGTATTGTATGAAGTACCTGGCTTTTTTAACATAAAATTGTCTTTTAAAATAAACAAAAACAATAGTTTGGACGGTAAATGATTTACTAAATTTTATTAACTAGCTGTTGACTGCAATTTTGTTGTGTGTTACGCGTGGTTTTGAAGATTTCATAGTACTTATACACTACTACAATTGTGCACCAATTGCGATGGTATAGGGTAGTTGCATTGGTAAAGGTGTGTTGATAGACTGTTATTAATATCATTAATCTCGCGTACGAGTATGCCCCGTTCACATTCTCCCGCAAATGGTTTGTTACGTGTGCATAACATTACCCTTCTTCAGGCTCAGTTGGCTCAGCTCAAACTACCATAATTAGAAACTTGAAACATTGATAACCATGATATAACACTAAGAAGGGATTTTTGAAAATTCGTCCGTCAAGGAGTAGAAAGAAAACGAAATAGAAGATCGGTGCCCGGAATAATCTGCTGCACCCGCATACATCCACCAGATTGGGAGCGGCGTCCGATGATCGCCGCACCACAGTGCATAGCGCTCAACAAAACGTGTCGAATAATATCTGGCTCTTTAAAACCAACCCTGCTCAATAAGTTCTCCCTTTGGTTAGCATTGCTCTACCTGACGTTAGAAGAGAAGTCGCATGCGCGCTCGAAAAAGACATCGAGGAATCAGACACACGACATCGGACATCCCCTATGTAATACCAAAGCTTATACCCGATTAGACTTAAGAGCCAAAAGAGCTTTCTCCGATGTACACTGGCTACAAACGAAACTCCAACTCGAACTCGGTGCAAGATCTGGGCAGATCAGCATCTACCACCTGCCACTTATGTCCTACCTCATAAACGTCTGCCGCCCGGAATTCTTTGCAGTGACCTGTTTGGAAAACTAACAACCGTCTGAGAATCCAAGTAGGTCGCTGCAAACAAAATTTGTCAAATTTGGGTATAAAGACCTCTCTAACATCCAGTAAGAATGCGTCATCTCCGTCCAGACGATGTCACTCCACCTATAGTGACGAAAATGTCTGCACACTTGCAATTCAAAGGATCTACTATTAACCAAATACTACGTACAATTGACACAAAAGAAGAAGGTTTTTCTAATTAAACTTAAAAATGGAGAAGAAACGGCGTAACAAACTTCACAACATAATTCAATACACAATTATTTTTAGTGTTTCCAGAGGGTATTAGTTTGCCGTAGCCAAGGATAGTTGGTGTGCCGTCATCGAATTCTGCAAAGAAGTGATGACGCTCATCAAAAAACCGCAGAAAGAACACGGGAAGCCTCATCTGACCACTCGATCCGTGCCCAGCGAGCAACAAATAGAAGAAAGACCAAATTTACCCTCCTCAAACCACCATAAATAGCCTACGCAGGTAGGCTAGGGGAAGTCTACTGTACTGTATAATATAAAGGCAAAGACGACAAGCACGGTGCTTTCGCGCGACTTTTAATGAGCGCTGGGGAAAACTGACTCCACGTCAATTAAGAAGCTCCCGTTAAAAAGATCTCTCCCGTCAGGGTTCACGATAGTTTGCGAAAGTGTTCCCGTGGCTCCAGACAATAGGACACGGAGATGCACTCAGGTGGTTTTAGCCAGTCAGAATCCGGCACACTTCTTCCCCATCGCCCGTATTCAAGACCTTCAATCCAAATTGACAAATCAGTGTAAGATAGTGGCCACAGCAACAATATAATACGACCTTTCATCATATGAATGTTGGACTAACCTTTAAAACTAGCAGTGTTAACAGTCAAGTAATATGTTTGTAATAGTAAAGGTTATGAGTAGAAAGTTAAGGAATAATTTTGGAACAGAACTGGATTAAGGAGCTTGCATTAAACTTTATTTAGCTTTACTTTTTGTACAGCACTACACATCTTCAATTTACCTAATCTTCAATACCACGCAGACAAAGTCGCGGGCAACAGCTATTTCTATTTCAAATAATTTAGGTACTATAATCTCATTTACATGTGCTTTTGTATTTTTAGTAATAACAAGTAGTTTTAAAAATCTATTTTGAAGAGCTTCCAGTTTATCTCAGTGAGTTTTGAATGTTAACCCATAGCTGTGACATGAAAAAAACTCTTAAAATAATAATAGAAACTTTAAAGCTTAGGTAGTACATTTTTTACTTAATAATATTCTTAGTTCGTCATCTATTTTCACGCCAAGGTATTTGTATATAGCATACTCTTATCTAAACAACGTTGTTTTGTTTCGACAACCACGCGAACGAAGTCGCGGGCACAGCTAGTAGTAAATATACCTTGAGCTTAGTATGAAATATAATCCATTTCAAATTTGACAAATCGAGTGTCAGGTGTGGCGAAATTTTCAGACCTTTTTTTTAATCGACTCCCGCACTAATTTAATTCTTGTAACGCGGAGGGTTTTACAGACATTCAATTTACATGCACAGAAACACCCAGATAACATCGGCAATTGAGGGTACTTCTCTTAACTTCTCGGTTCCATGGCAGAGAAAATAGACAAAGTAATAGTTTACCTTAAATTGTGGTAGTCGATTGTCGAGTATTCTTTGAAAGATGAGAAACAGTGAGGCTTGGAACATCATGGAGGGCCTCTTACAGTCCCACGCTATCCTGTGCAGCATCTTGATGATGCTGTGGTTCGTGTGAGGCAGATTCTTCTCGAACTTTTCTAGAAGTGACGCACAAGCACTTACTACGCGGGGGTGGCAGAACCTGATAACACATAATTATTTATAAGCAAGCTGTTGCCTGCGACCGCGCGAATGTTAGTTAATAGCTGCAAAAACACTACCCCGCTCTAAAGAAGTCGGTTAAAGAATAGCGAGTAATGAGATTTAACAAATGACTTAAAAAAGGAGGTTCTCAATTCGTCGCCATCTATTATGTTTTTAACTCTGAAGTTCATGTTGTGGTTTAAAATTTACAAGCGTATATTGGTCGAATTAAAAAACTCCTCTTTTTTGAAAGTATTGAAAACATTCCATACAAAGACCGACAGATCCTTATACCAGACACGATTTATGATAATAAGAAACATGTATTCTAAAAATACTGGTTGATATAGACTACAAAAAACCTGTTCAATTGTAAGCTAGTAATTGGTATACAAGCTATATTTTCTCTGTCATTATTATTTTGTGACTTGTACATACATCGTTACACAGATACATTCGTTACAAAAGTATATTATTATTTACCTAGAAACGAAGTCTTGGAAATCGAAGTCTGTTTCAACTACGGCAGTGTTTTGACGTTCCTCTTCTTCTTCTAAAATAAATCAATAAAATTATAATATTAAAAAAAGTTTTTTTTTGGTACAACGAATATCTAAGAAGTATTATTTGGTGTTAATTGAAAATAAATGTTCTTTTTTTCATTTTATGATATTTGGTAAAAAAAAGGTATTATATATAGAGTAGGAACGTATCCGCCTATCGGATAAAATGCAACAGCGACACAGCTTTAAACAGCGAGCATTCAAACTTTAGTCGATAGAAATGTAAGGTGAACGATACAACTCATAAAACCGCAATTAACCTACCTTCATCATCATAATCCGAATTCTCCTGCGTTTCCTCAACGTCCTGAGTATTTTCTGCAACCAAAATATCCATTAAAATACCTACAGCTACACCTGCATAATTTAACCCAAAAATATGGTGGCCGGCGAGAAAATTGTTTAACTTTAATAATAACAGCGCGCTACCAAAGTTGGGCCTTTTACCGACCAACTATAACGTCAAAGGGAAACGGGGATTTGTGTAACAAGTGCAGCCGTGAACTACTGGCGCGTGATTAGGGTACACTTTAACCAGGCTGACAACAGTATGGTAAAAAAGTTTTTAGGTACGTAATAGTTCGTCATATACCATGATGTCCTGTATTAAAAATGTTGCTATTTGCAAGCATTCTCGCATGGTCCTAGGTAAAAAGAGAAGTAGTTCAGATGTGCTAGAGATTGTACTTAATTTCGTGAATAAAGTCATGAGAATTATACCGAATAAAAAATGGAGTCCACCGTTAGACATTACTTTTACTTAGGTAGCAGCCGTTTTTCCACTTTCTGCACCCAGTAACTTAAAGCCACCATGCAACCTTAGTCGTCGAATTTAAGTTCGAACACCTCCAGGTTTGTACTTTTTTTGTATCCCAGTGGAAATCCTCATGGACTGTCCCTCGTCAGGGGGTTGACGAGAGGGTGTGCCGGACTTTTACCGGCTAAAACCACTGATGTGTCTATTGGCGTGTGTGTGTTACTTACCAGTTTCTTCCTCTCCTAGGTCAGCGTTATAAACTGTCTCAAGCATTGACATTTCCTCATCTTCCGTGATACCTTCAGTTCCAAATATACCTTCTTCGGGCCACACCTCTCTAAGATAAAAATCATATTTAATCTAACTGTTACAGTGCATGCTTTGAAACTATACATTAAGACAAATGTGCTTTAAATGAAGCTAAATGAAAATGGATTTAATACGTAAACTACAGAATAGGCTATTTGACAAAAAAATCTAATTAGTCCGTCAGGTAGATTTGAAAAAAAATTGGATACATTTATTACCTTTTATTACTTTTTATTACATTGATTACCTTTTATTACATTAAATCACAAAAAAAAATACAATGATAAAACGCAACAATGGTGGTGAGACGTATGGAAGTGGGGGTTACGAACGTCACTTGCCAGTAAAGAGTGCACTTGTATGCGACGTCACACGAAATTTCGACTTACCGTATCACCTTAATTTTTTTGTTAACGTGATAAAAGAAACAATACGTATCCAATATTTTTTGGAAATGTCTTATATTATATACGATACACAAAAGCTTAAAAAATTGCATCAAAAAATTTGTCCGCGTCATTGCCGAAACTAACGGACTAATTAGATTTTTTTGTCAAATACCCAATTATTCTATGATTGAATTTTCCTTTTAATCCGAACACAAGGGATATTTGTTAGTGTATTAAAAAATTTGAAACTAGTCACATACCTTGCAGCTCTAAACATTCCAACAGCGTTCTCGAATTTGTATCCTCTCAGCGACTTTTGTATGTTCTTCATACAGATTTCCCTATAAGAGAATATAATTAGCGTTAAATTTCATGGCCACTTTAAATTTTGCATCGAGTGTGCTTAACGGCGAGTACTTAACGTATCTACGAAGGTGCAATACTTGATTATCTTTGAAACTGAAAATCAATGACTTTATAATGTTATGAATAGAAATAGGTAGTAGGTAGTTATATATCATATATCTGGGGGCATGGCAGTGCCCCAGCCAAGTCTCAAGCATTATTATATCATTAACACATTTAGGCCACATGTTGACAATTTTACTCCTGTTTAAAGTGTTGTCTAATAATCAAGAATTGCTGCCCTTTAACTTTTTTTGTTTTGAAACAATCGTTCTCTTTCTGTATTAGAAGACTTCTATAGATTAAGAAATTTGTACTTCAAAAATATTATGTTGTATCATCTTTAATTATTCTGTGTGTACATAAATTGTAAATAAAATAAATAATTACTTTTGTTGGTCTATCGGCACATCAGACGCGGCATCAAACGGCGGCGCGTGTTCGTGGTCGTTGGACGTCAGTACTACCGCCAGCTGCGCCCGCACTTCCTCCCACGCTGCTGTGGGCACGGCTTTCGGCTTTTGTACGACGGCTTTTGGTTCTGTGTAATAATACTTTTGTTTTATTTTCGAATTAATAGTATTTTTTTTTTGTTTTTTTTTTTAAGGCACAGCAAACAGTTACATTATACGATCTTACAACTAATAAAACAATGTAATGCTGTGGTCATAATGTACCCACATTTTCTTCAATTCTTATTTTTTTAATACAAATTAAAAAAATAAGAATTTCGATGCCAAGTACAAATACAACCACACAGAGAAGTGTATGATATGATAAATATGAGTTTGTAATGGATTACACCCAACAGTGGGTTGCCAAAGTGAAGATTATCTAAAAATACCATTCATTTCTTAACATGTAGGTATATTACTTTCAAGCTTATATTCTCTTGTTTGTCAATAAATAAAAGATACAAACACATTCTCGTTTAGACGTTAAAGAGTAAAATAATACTGATAAATGTCAGCGTTTGTCGTGGATATAATCCACAAAAAACTTCCTTTGAACAGGTCAGAAATAAAAGATGAAACAAACGTAACCTTTAAAGGTCATGTACCTATCGAAGCTCATACAATTAAATAAAGCTACAACGAACTTCCAATTTTATTTCGGGGTATTTTACGTCATACTGTGATAAACGAGAGAGATTTCGCAAAAACTATTTATATCAAAAATGATTGATCTAAGTTCAGTATTTTATAACTAAAGTTTAAGTTTGGAATTTATTTAATTGCGACGATAAACAACAGCTATTTTTGTTAAGGTCAGCGACCTTTAGCATCAAACAAGCCTTTTACGGCACCAGAATTCATTTATTATATTTTAATCTTTTGTATTTTGACGCCCTGGGTTATTTATTAAAAAAAATATTTCCATCTGGACTGACAAGACTGCGTCAGACACATCAACGCGCGTACTCTCGGGGAAAGCTTTTCCCTTGCATCACACATTTAGAAATGATGAAGAGTAATTACTTTTTTTAAGTACGGTACCGCCCAACTGTGACAGGATGCCGGTTGATGAGCCACGGCCTTGACTAAAAGGTTAACTTTATTAAATGGATATTTGTTGTGTAGCCTTTTCTTGATATGTAGTATGTACTTCAAATTGTATTTCCTTTATTTTGGGACATATTTGTTACGAACTGTTATACGGACTTTGTCAAAAGTCTTTTTAAAAAATAGAATTAGGATATTACACTAGAATTAGAGATTAAAACGAATATTGGATTTTGTAAGACAACCGTCTGGATTAGGATATGGATGTAGACTGGCTCGAGATTGCGTGTAAGGAGATAGCTTGGAAGGAGATAAAAGCAGAGTCAGGGCTTAGTCAGCAAATAGGCGAGGAATGGAAGCCTATAACACCTCCCTGGGGTAGACTAAACTTCGGGGTTGACCCTTCGAAGTTTGGGAAAAGAAAGAGGAAAGGACAGAAGAGTCACAGATGTACCCTGATACTAGGACTCGGGGTATCTACGGGAGTCTGACAGGGTTTACAGATTTTCATAGGAATGACAGGTTGAGGTTCAGGTGTTGATTCGACAGATAGGTTAACTTGAGCTGGTTGGGAAGACCTTGGGAATCGGAAAGGAAGACGGTTGTATGATTTAATACAAAGAACACACTTAATGATTGTAAAAATACAAATAATACATGTTATTAACACTAAAATTATAGAATAATGAGTCCCGAATTTAATTATTTGAGGTTGGTTAATAATTTCGTTAGTCTTTTCTGATAATGAATTTAATTTATTTTTGACTTCCTGAGTAAAAATATCCAAATCAATGTTTTGTAATTTGATATGAGACTCATTGTTCATTACATCTTTATACTTATCTAAATAACAACAAGAATCGTTTATAATGTTGAAATCGGATCGGGTGACCATGACATTCAATTTTATGTCATTAATTTTAGGTATTAACTTAGTGCCCTTGCAATATGCGAAACAGTCAGATGGTATGTTTACAATTCCTGTCCCGATGACGTTTGTTTCTACAATCTTTTGATTAGGGCATTCTATATTTAACTTATTGTTTTCCGACTGTACATAGATCCAATTATTATTACTAAGCGGTTTCCATACATCTAAATATCCATGAATAAACTTCGTTGCGCACTGCACAGGTAGAGTTTTTACCACACTTGTTAGTAACTCACTTTCACAACTCGGGTTTGCGCTAGTCGAGTGTACCGTAATGACGTCACAAATGAATACACGGGTATTAATCACTCTGCATTCGTTCAGAGATTCTAGGTTACAGTATTCCGTTTTATCCTTGGTCATTGCAATGTACTTACTGCTAGGGGTGATAAAACTAAAAGTGTTCGGTTTAACAATATCATGTGGGGTAGGTAATGCGATACTATGATATACACTATATATCTTGGAGGACACTAAAGGTATCCGTAAGATAAAAACAATCTTGTTGTTTGAACTATAACATATTACATTAGAAATATTCATAATCAAATTAATATGACCTAATTCTAGACTTATAGGTAATCTTAAATCTACAGGTAAATGTCTATAATTATCAGCTAAGTCTCGGTACAACTGCGCGGGTGGTAATATAGCCGGATGTATTACATTTTGGCTACAGAAGATGATAGCGTTTGTTATGTCTTCAAGTCTAAACGATAAGAGTAGTACAGCGGTTTCCAAACTGTTTAGTAACAAATTAATATCTGATTTAATAATTAAATTATTTGATATCAGTGATATGTTTTCTAATTTTGATTGTAAGCTGTCGATACCAGAATTGAGGTTTGCTTCATTAATTACTACGTTACGTAATGTTACGTTTAATTTCGTAAACGAAGATGTCGTTATCAAGATGTTCTCTTTTATAAGGGAACTTAATTGTTTTTCGTTATTCTGCATACTTTGTATAGCGGTGTCATATTTGACTCCGTCATTTTCATCTAGAGTTCCAAATATAGTTTTTGATAGGGTACCTATGCCACTAATCCAGGCCCCACGTTTAAATCTGTTACTTGTGAGATGAGCAATAGAGGAGTATTCGGAAACCATATCATTAAATTTTATAGTAAGTGGTCCTAATATATTATAGCATTCTAATCCAATCATTGTTTCCGTACCGAACTGACCACATAAAGAGCTTATTTTACCTAATACCGAATTAATATTATCTATGTGTGGCTCAATATAGGATATATCAACAGGGCTTACTACATCTAAGTGTCCTATATTAATTTCGAGTTCACCTACTGGATCAAAATATATACCGGAGCTTGAGTTGATTGGTCGTACATAATCTTGGCGACACCAAACCAGTGCACTGTAACGAGAGAGAGACATTACCAACTACTATATATTATTCACTTATATCTATGGGTTTGACTTCGTCGTAATGATGTTTCACGTGTCGTCTATTTATGAGTAAAGATAGTGTGTGGTTCCCATGAACTTTCACTATCTTATAAGGGCCTTTCCACAAGGGCGACAAGGCTTTTCGCAACCTTAGGTGGTTTTTTAATAGGACGTAATCTCCTACTTTATATTCTTGAGGACGGCTACGTGAATCATAGTACCGTTTTGAACTTTCCTTGGATTTATAGATAAAATCAAGAGCTCTGTCACGAGCGTGTTTCAACCGGTGCTGAAGGAGTTTTACATACTCAGGATAAGTAGCAGTAGATTTATCATCATATACGGAGTCCGGAATGTGAGGTTTATGTCCAAATAGTAACTCAAATGGAGTATAATGAGTTGTTGAGTGTACAGCAGTGTTGTACGCCAACATTGACGTATACACGTATTTAGGCCAATCGTCTTGGTTTTCGTTGACGTAAGATTTTAAATATTCCTTGAGAGTGGAGTGTGATCTCTCTAGAGCACCCTGGGTTTGTGGGTGGTATGGAGAGGACCACAATTGTTTAATTTTCAGAAAATCACACGTCTTTTTAAATAAATCCGCCGTAAAGTTAGTCCCCTGATCGGTGAGTATTTGCTTAGGTATTCCAAACAGAGATATAAAATGGAGGAGACAATCACTTGCTTCGGCGGCAGTGTTACTGTGTAAAGGATAGGCTAGAGAAAATTTAGTTAGATCGTCTTGTAACGTAAGTATGTATTTTAGTTTTGCCGTTCCAGATTCCGGAAGAGGTCCCACGATATCGAGGGCTAAGCGTTCAAAAGGAGATGTAGAAGTAGATGTTATGACCATGGGAGCTCTATTTATCTTCCGCAAAGCTTTATTAGTTTGGCAAGCTTTACAATTTTTTACAAAGTTTTCTATATCGGTTCGCATATTTTTCCAGAAATATCTCTCTTTTACGCGGCTCATCATTCTTGTGGAACCTAGATGACCAGCTATAGGGATATCGTGGTTTTCCTTTAATATTTTCGGGATTTCGCTAAGTGTAGGATATATGATCTTGTTATGGTATATGTGAATCTCGATATTAGTGCCATCGAAGAGGTAAGCTAACATGTTGAAAATCTTAACAAAAGAGTGTTTATCAAAAGGATTTCGGAAATCAGATATGCTTACTTCGTTAACAGTGGGATATGTCATCATAATTTCATCCCGGGCGTATTTTAAGCTCTTAAATATATCAGGATAAGAGTGCTCATCAAAATGATGCACCTTCGTGAAAAGAAAAAGGTAAGTTTTATTTCCTATCGACAAGGGAGAACAGGTATGTAGATTCCTTTCTAAGCTTAGAAAATTATCGCGTTCAGTTTTAGGGCAATTGTCCAACACATCCTGTACATATGGTATTGATTCATCCATATCTATTGGAACAGGTAGTATTATTAATTGTTAGTTTCCTTTCAATAGATTTTCATTGTGCTCAATTATTTGAGTACTAAAAGGTTCTGTGGATAATTTAAGAAAACTACGGTAGGTTTCGTCATGCAAAGGTAAGCTTTCAGAGTTTGGACAACTAGGAGAAGATTGAGGATCAAGGTAAGGCATTTCATTAGGATTATGCGCATTTACAGGTATAGCAGGAGATGCAGAGCTTTGGTCAATGGACAAAGGTAAGGGTTCTGGATGCGTTTCAGGTAATGCAGGTAAGGCGTTTGCAGGAGATGAAGAATCAGTGGGGATATAAGGATCCAGCGGGCTAAAATCAATGTCATTGTTAATTTCGTTAGATGTTCCTAACAACTCGTCAAGAGTCTCCCCTGCAATCTCTGGCAAGGAGGGTTCTAACAGGAATTCAGGACTCGCATTAGAGTTTGATTCTTCAGAAAGATGGGGATTCAAATTATTTCTATTTTCAGGCAAGACCGGATTTACCGGGTATCTAGAGAGAGCGTCAGCTGCCGAGTTTAACAGACCTTTACGATACACGATTTCATATTCGTATTCTTCTAGTTTCAACCTCCAACGTTGGAGTTTGCTTCCAGGATCTTTATGGTTGAAAAGCCATTTCAGCGGTCTGTGGTCTGTTACGATTTGGAATTTATTTCCATAAAGGTAAGGACGGAAGGTTTTGCAACCGTGAAGTATAGCTAATAATTCCTTTTCAGTGGTGCTGTAATTAGATTCACTTTTATTAAGCGTGCGTGAAGAATAAGCTATAGGTTGGTCTTTCCCGATTGGACCTTGCGAGAGTACAGCACCCACTGCATAATTAGAGGCGTCGCAGGTAAGGACGAATGGCTTTGAGAAGTCAGGATATATGAGTAAAGGAGCCGTCGTAAGTTTGTTTTTCAAGGTATCGAAGGCGAGTTGTTGTTGGTTTTCCCATTTAAAAGAGACTTCTTTCTTTAAAAGATTAGTTAAGGCTTTAGCTGTTTTAGAGAAATCTGGTATGAAACGACGATAATATGAAACTAGTCCAAGGAACGATTTTATGTCCTTGGGTGATTTTGGCGTTGGAAATTCAGTGACCGCTTTAATTTTGTCAGGGTTAGGCTTAACGCCCTGTTCGGTAATTACATGACCAAGATAACAAACTTCTCGTCTAAGGAATTCGCATTTGTCAGGTTGTAGTTTCAGGTTGAAATCACGGATCCTGTCAAAGATTGATCGCAGGTTAAGTATGTGTGTTGACAAGTCGTGGGCATAACAGACTATGTCGTCGAGGTAAACAAAGCACCGGGTGCCTTGCAAACCTGTCAGAGCAGAGTTCATCAACCTCTGGAAGGTTGACGGGGCGTTTTTGAGCCCGAACGGCATCCTGAGAAATTGGAAGTGGCCTTCAGGGACATTAAATGCCGTCTTAGCCTTGTCAGCGTCGTTAAGAAGGATTTGGTGAAACCCGGACGCTAGGTCAAGGGTTGAGAAGTATTTACTGTGTCCCAATTGGTCTAAGATTTCTGAGATTTGAGGTAGGGGATAGGTATCACCGATAGTTACATCGTTTAGCTTCCTGTAATCAATCACTACTCTCCATTTCTGGATATTAGAAGCATCAAGTTTTTTTGGTACTACCCATATTGGTGACGACCAAGGAGAGTCAGAGGGCTCTATAATATTTTGTTGCAGCATTTTGTTCATTTGGTTCCTGACTTCCGCCTTGTGCACTTCGGGAAAACGGTAAGTTTTCGTGTGTATTGGTGCATCGGATGTCGTTTTTATTTCATGCTTTAAGGCGTTTGTAAAGGATAAGTGTTCTCCGGGAAGATGAAATATGTCAGAGAATTCGGAGCAGAGCAAAAGAAGGGCTTCCCTCTCTTCATCATTAAGATGGGATACACGTAATGAGTCAAGGACTTCGTTTGTGCGTGACACACAATCGGTCTTAGTGTGTGTATGATTAACTAAGTTAACGGACTGCTCCTCGAATTGTGCTGGATTAATAGGGATCATTCTTAAGTTGAGGTCTGACCTCAATCTTATGGGCTCTTCTGAAGTGTTTGCAACTGTAACATTTATTCTGTTATTTGCTTTTACTCGTACTACGCAATTTGCAATTAAAAGTGATTTAGAGATTTTCTGATCAAGAATAATACCTTCTATAATTTCAGGATTTTGGACTGAGCATTCTATAACGTCTCAGTCCTTGGTGGAACTAAATATACGGGATCATGGAAATAGAGTTTCAAGGATAAGCCGCCAATTTGAAGCAATTTTTTTGTGTAATTGATATTGCATTTGTGAGCATTAAGAAAGTCTGAGCCTATAATACCATCATAAGGCAGGTTAATTTGGTTGATTACATGGAACTGATGCGATACACTGGATTTAGGTAATCTGATTTGGAGTTTAAAATGACCTTGACTTTTAATGCATTCTTCAGCTAGATCTATGCCTTTTAACTGAATTTTTTCGTCAGTTAACTTTGGTTGCTTCCTGATGGATGATTGTTTCAACAGGCTTATAGAGGTTCCTGAGTCCACAAGCAGTGACAAGGGAATTTCTGATACTGAAGATTCGACAAGAACGTGAGGTGATCGCCTCATCGTAGGATTACTTGATACCTCGAACACGTTAGATTTAGGCAAGACTTTGTCTTGTATGGATACAGTGGATTTCGGTAATTCGCAATGTGACGACAATTGCGGAGTTATAGGAGTTTCTGTAGAATGAACTCCATGTTGCGGAGTTATTCTGGATTTAGGAATGGATACGTGCGAGTCGCCATGTAGCGGCAATCGCGAGATTGTAGATGACTTAGTAGGATATTCCGCACGTGGTGCGGGGATTTTGGATATAGAAGTAAAAGTTGTGGTGTCGTTTTTGACTGTACTTAGTCCCGTTCGACACCGGGACGAGACTCGAACTCGTTTTTTGGTTCATGATCGACGGTGTCGTAGCCTACCACTGTGTCGTCTACATCTTCGGGTGTAGTAGTATAATGGACACGTCGCGTGTCCTTTGACTGACTTTGGTCTACTTTAAAGCGATTGTTGTTATATTCTCGTTTACGACATTGTTCCAGGGTGTGTCCTGGCTTCTTACAATATCTGCAAAATATTGTAGTTGAATAATTGGGCTGATTTGACCTGGATTGATCGTTACGGCGCATAGGCTGTGGATTCGCTTTTACGTGGTTAGGGCTGTCGCGACGCGGATTACATGGATTTTGTTTGGCCAAGTATTGTTGCACCTTTTCTTCAGAAATGGCCATGTTGATGGCTTCGTTAAGATTTTTAGGAGTCTTACATCTAATAATGTTAGATATTCCAGGTGCCAATCCCATTTGGAAATGATGGAGGGCCAATTCCTCCATAGCCGCTGTGCGCCCGATCATTTCACGGCTCTTATGACCGTGTGAAATAGACACTTCAGTAAGGAGTTGAGATAGTAGGGTTTCTATCTTCAGGGCATATTGACTCACAGATTCGTTAATTGATTGTTTGGAGTCCTGAAGGTCAGTGAGCAGATGTGTGTAGTGTTTGCGCTCACTAAACTGCGTTTTTAGGAAATCTTTTAGTTGAACCCAACTGACGAATTCCTTTACAGCGCAGGCGCTTTGTGCTTTTCCCTGCAGCTGACATAAGGTGTATTTGAATAATATGTCCTTTTGGGATTCTGAGGCAAGTTCGTGGGCGTTGTTGCAATTCACTAAAAATGCGTTTAATGTTTCGCGGCTTCCGTCAAATGGTTTAATGAATTTTAATAATGTATTAGTGTCGAGCTCAATCTTGGTCGCGACAGTGTTTTTCTTTTTTGTTAATGACCTCGTAGTCGGGCCAGGAGGTGGAGGACAAAGGTTATCATCTTCCATATCTGATATTGCTATTTCCGGTTTCTCGAATTTTGGACTTTGTGATCTGTTTTCTGACATTTTACTACACAGGGTATATATATAAAAAAACGAAATTCAACTCAATTTATAACGTTACAGTACAAATTTCTTAATATTATTAAATACTAATATAAAAGTTTGAGAATCGCAATGACCAAGAATCACTTACTTGAATACTGACAGAGTGATAACGAAGGCTAGCATTTCTTGGAACTCGCGCGACGTAGATAACGTCACGGTTATTCGTGGTTCGTCGCTGGATTGATGATCTTCAGGTGATTGGTGCTGATCACAACACTGGGGTACGGAACTGTTGAGAAGGTCGGCTATCCAACCAATGGTTAATAGCAGTTGGCCTTGGTATGTTGTTATAACTACTTTCCAGGCAGATTTAGATGCGACACTATACCGGGAATATTGACGCTGAATATTGACACTGAATGAATGTTTTGTTCACTTGTTATTTGTGTACTTTTCACGGCACTTTTGATTTTGCTCTCGCGTCGATTAGAAGGAGACGTTACCAGGATTTTTAAAATCCTTTTCGCTGCCACCATTAATGTTATACGGACTTTGTCAAAAGTCTTTTTAAAAAATAGAATTAGGATATTACACTAGAATTAGAGATTAAAACGAATATTGGATTTTGTAAGACAACCGTCTGGATTAGGATATGGATGTAGACTGGCTCGAGATTGCGTGTAAGGAGATAGCTTGGAAGGAGATAAAAGCAGAGTCAGGGCTTAGTCAGCAAATAGGCGAGGAATGGAAGCCTATAACAGAACGAACAAAATAAAAATAGTTATGTGTTGTTTAAGATCCTTTGTCATATTAGTCCTAACAATTTATAAATATAGAGTACATTTTTTAGCTGAAAAATACGGCTTCGAAATTAGAACGAATAATATGGCGAGTCGGGCCACAGGATATCCACTAAAATTAATCTAAGAAAAGAGTGGAAATAATAAAAGGCCTAACGCTTAGTGAATAGTCCATCGTTAATCACAGACCTAGTACAAAAAGCATTTCGTATAGTTTTCTGATAGCCTATTGGGAACAGTTGCTCATTAATACTTGCTTTCTAAGCATATTGCATTATCGTAGTATAGAATAAACGGGAACCATCCCTGTAAATGGCGATAGTAAGCTTAGGTACGTACCGTAAGCCTGTTATTGCCTATCGAGTTCGCGTAAAAGCTGGGCCAAGCTGCGACTGGGTCGAGAGGTCTTTGCCTTTGCATAACAGCAATACGTAGCTATGGAATACTGGACTTTGTTAACTATTCGTTTTTGTTCTTAGATGGTTCAATTGTGACTCTCGTGAGTAGTGAAAAAATAATACACATGGTAGAAGTCTGATAACTTAATAAAATATATTTTGCAATTGCAATTTGACAAAAGATTTTTACTAGTCTTGGATAGTGGATTTTTTTGAAGAATTGGGTGCATATTATTATCTAGGTTCGCAAAGAGATGTGCATTTTATAATTCAATCAAACATTTACGTAAAATAAGCATAGTAATAAGATCATCATATTTCTTACGGCACTATACATCATAAGACGGCTTTAAAATCAGAAAGCACGCTGAAGTGCACAGTAAATGCGCACTCCAGTATATTATACGTCCATTTTAACGTAGTAAACATTTTTACAGCTGTCCAGTTTATGTGTTGCTCTGCACTTATACAGCGTGATTCATGGCATCGCCTATCGTGGTTACCACCACATCGCACACGTTACGAGTTTATCGCAAATGACCGACGATGACTATTCTGATTTTAACTTCACCAGTATTTAAACTTGGCAATTAAGTAATGTAAATAAAAGTCAACCAAGTGCGAGTCGAATACGCGCATGAAGGGTTCCGTAATCGTGTATTTAATTTGCTTTTATTATTTTCTGTTGTAGCGGTAAAGGAAATACTGTTACTGCGCTAATAGACAGTTTATGTCTACTTATAACGGTTTGTAAGTGTCTGTGGTCTTCAGGTACAAAAAATCGTCAATTTATTAAGTACGAGTGCGTAAAAAATTATCGTTTTACATAAGGTACTTATGTATAAAAAATAAGTAGGTAATCGTATATCTTATCTTTTGTTACAAACATTTACGTTTCACGGTTCCAAATATAAGAAGTTAAATATTTAAACATAATCTTACTTTTAGGCTTTGATTTCTTCTTCCTCACTTTCTTTTGTACGACGAGCCCCGTTTTCTTACAAAAATGTTCCAACATTTTCAGGAACAAATGAACTGTTTCCATTAAGTCCACTAAGTACGATCTGAAAAAAAAGAAACATTTTAAATATCGAACAATAAAGAGGACTGTCACAGAGTATTTGAAGTTACTAACCTCGGCATTTTGTTTTCATCGTAATTTAGGACGGTAGAGAGGATAAATTCCCTGTATTCCAATACGTAGAAAATATTGCTCTTTAAAACTTTCGCTGATTCCTTAACGGTTGGGTCTGAGCTTTTGTCCATTGCTAGAAGGGTGTTGAGCAACTCTTTATAAGCTCTTAAGGCCAAGTGTAGCCTCCTTACCCACGATGTATACTTTTTCTTCTCAACTTTTATCATGTCATAGTATTTCTCCATTTGCTGTTGTACGTAATGGAACATAGGGACTGACATCGTCTCACTGAAAGAGAATTCGCAATGGTGAAACAAATAATTATATTAGTAGATTTATATGTATACAGGCGTGGCGCTAGCACGCTGACATTAATTTAACACACGTATACATTTTCTTATTTTTATTTAATAAATGATTTTGGATTTCATTTAATGTTAATATTTACGGACTTATTTAATTTTAAATCAATTCATCTTGGAGCAACCTGTAAAGAAATATCGCGCAGCGGTCTTGATTTTTTATTATTATTTAGTTTGTTTGAATTTAAAAACTCTTTCAGTTTACGTATTATCTAAAATTATCATGACTTAAATGATTCATGGCTACTAGTACTAACCACGTGTTAAATTAATGTCGGTGTTTTAGCGCCACGTTGTATTATGATTTAAAGCAATATACATTATTATACATCTAAGTTTAGACGTAGATGCAATTATAATTATTATTAAATTCTAAGCGATTAGCGAAGCGAAACTAGTAAATAAATAAGATAAAATAAATACTTAAGGCATTCTTTACATAACTATACACGTGGTAGGTATACAAGGAAATTCTAACAAATTTCAATAAAAATCATAATACCTAAATTAAATGGACTTATAGCTCAAAGGCTTGCTCCCTGAAGCATTCCGAGCCTGCTCCTGATTACTACAAGTCTTTGAAATTCAGAATGAATGGGTACAATCCAATAACGGGCTATTATGATTTTTATTTCGTAGAGCTACGTTTATTACGAAACCAAATCGTTGTGTCGTGTTATATTAATAGCTGTTAGAATTTTATACGGTTTTTAAGATATTTAATAAATATCGATTATGGCAAGCATATTATAAAGTATCAAAGTTACAAATATTTTAGTGATCTTTTTTTTAAAGAGCTTTTTGATGGTAGTTACGATTACATATAATTTGTATAGAAAATATAAAAGGAAATTACTATTAATTAAGACTTCGTGTAAGATTTAAAACAGAGTAAATAAAAGTTGCGTATTAAGTTTTAAAATCCTGATATTGGTATCTTCCCACGTTATTTTCCTTTACGGCAGGACGCAAAGACAAGTTAAATCTTTAAAGCTAATATTGGTTGAACGATCTACGTAAAAGAGGGGTTCTATGTTGGACCCATGTACACATGTAATCTTTTAGCAGTCGGGCAATTTTCCTTTAACAGTTTAAGAGAAATTCTTTGGAAATATGAAAGATAGGAATTAACTAATATTATAAACGCGAAATTTTGTAAGTACGAGTATGGATGGATTTTTTGTTACTCTTTCACGCTAACGGCTTCTTGGATGAATTTTCACATGGAGTTAGCTGACACGTAAAAGGAATTTTGTGTTTTGCTAGCTACATTTGATGTCTACGCGGGCGAAGCCGAGGGAAAAAGCTGGTATAAAATAATGACGTAGTTCATTTCTGGAACATGGTCGTGAATTTTGTTATAGATACATTTTTAGTTCGACTCCCGAGAGTTAACTTTACTCCCATAATTCTAAAAGGTGCTTAAATCCAGTCACAAACAATATTACGGCAGTTACATAGATGCTTGAGTTAAGGATCATAACAGATGGCTATGACAAAGGGCATAAAAAGAGTTTAAAAAGCAAAGCAATAGGCTTTTTTAAAACCTCTTCAAAAAAAATATAAAATAAAGACAACCTTACCTTACTAAGCCAACCTGAAAATTGTGGCCTCGATTGAATTCCATAAAAAACTTTACCGCCCATAAATAATATGACTCATCATTTTGTTGAGCCTTCGCTCTAACGAGAACGTCTTTTACGTAATGCATAAGTGGGTTGTAAGAGCTGTTTATAAACTCTATGCAGAACTCTTTTAGAAATAACCTGAAGACAAACATGAAAAGTTTGTAGTACACTCTTAACTTTAGAATTTATAAAGACATGAAAAAATTATGAATATGAATATTACAAAAGCAAAAATTACTCTAAGATTTAGATTATGTTTGGTAGGGGGATAGTTTAAACTACAAGAGGGTTAACATTTATTGCGACAGCAGACGGCCGCGCGGGCAAAAGTTAGGCAATTGATAAAATTGTAACTAAAATTTTCACTAGGTACATGTACTCAATTCTAAACTGATCGAAACTCATACTCATAATATTTAATTCAATCCCTTAGTAAATTTTTCGATTTATGATCCCATAAAACTCGTACATATCATTTTATGCTTACCTAATAGCAAACGCTGATCGCCTCTCTAATACCCCACTCTCAACAGGTCTTCGGTTCTTTGGCTTAACTAGCTTACTCTTCTTACTTCCATTAAAGTCCAAGTTTGATATTTTATTCAATGGTTTCAAGCAAATAATCTCATTGTCTGATAAAGACTTCATGTTCTGCACCACGTATGTGCCGCCGAAACGCGAATGTCTATAAAACCATACATTTATTGTAAAAAAATAATAATTGGAAACTCTTTTGTTTATTTCACACTACTGAACTATTATAGAATTAAGTACAATGAAGATATTAAATAGTGGAAGTACATGATAATTAAATGCTGACATCAATGCTGTTGAAGCCAAATGGAATGACTTGTGCCTGAATATTACTGTGTCTTGACTGTAGTTTCATATACCAACCTTAATGTTTTAAATGACATTGTGATATAGTAACAGTAACTAACTGTAAACTGATAAATAAATAAATATTCCTCCAAATTCACACAACACCATCTTGTTTCAAATTAAGCATACTAAAGTAACTTGTGTTCAATTAATGTCTAAATTAAGTTAAATAATGTGTTTTACCTTGTCCCCGAAAACTGTTTAATTTTATGAATCCTTTGTTTATTCTCTGACATTCTTATCGACAGTAGTTCTTGGTCATCTCGGAGCTTCTCATCAACACTTCTTTGTAGTGCAGCATCAGCCAGGCTACTTGGGTTCTGTTCCCTCAGCAAATGTGATATTATCTCAAGAATGTGCATGAAATACTGTTTTTCATTTTCTGAAGACATGTACAGGATGATGTCAAGGATGCCTGATTGATTAAGGCCCCATAGCACCTAAAAAAAGGTTATTAGTTTAAACTTACAAAGTAGGTTAAGTATATGTAGGATTTTTAAAGTGATTCTTTTTGTACAAGTCTTAGCAATTTTATAAACAACAATCAAGGCAATTATAGATCTAGTGGAATGTAAATTTGCCTATTAAAATATGTTTTATAATATTAAAACTCGGAAATATATAATCAATTTTATACATAGTCGTACACATAGTTCCTATTTTAAAGTACCAGTGCAACTCATATTATGTTCTAAGCATAAATTTATAGATTAAGTCTTAAATCACTAATATCACTTTTATTATTCAGCAAAAGAATACAAACTATTTCACTAAATATACACTGACCTGGTCATGCACACTAGCATCATTCTCGGGGCGTCTTTCTTTGTCTAAGTCAGCGGGAACATGCAGCACATTTCTTATAAGAATCAATATTCTTTCTATTATTAGACCTGTATCTTCATCTCTTTCTGTCCAATCCTAACATAAAAAACATCTTCATAACCATGTTAATTAATGGCTATGACACAAGTTTTCGATGAATTCCAACAACAATCTGCTGATCAAAAATTTGATATTATCTATGGTATGGTTTCAAATATGACCACGAGATGATAATAAGATATAATTTAAAAACCTTAACGATTCATACTTATAAGAAGTGATTGATAATTATTTATAGCATTTGTGTCATACTAACAATTTCTAGAATCTTTGCTAATTTCTTGGCGAAGATGTTCCAAGTCTCCACTTTAGTGAATGCTTCCTCCTTGTAAGCTTGTAGATGACTCAATATCTGCAGGTAGTTGTGTCTTGCGGTCCTTTCTGTTGGCACTTCTTCCCGATACAGCAGTAACGCTGGGTTTGTTAAGTTTACCAGTAATCTAGAAAGTAAAGTCACATTTATTATGGTAATATTGACAGTAAAACTAGCACTGAGTCATCCTACATAGTTTTTATCTTTGTAACTTTAATGTTCTTAGAATTTTGATGATAAATAATATTTTATGTAATACTAATCAGAACAATTTAAATTTTATAATGTAATGTTAGTATAAAATAACAATATTTCAATGTACCTAAGCGTAACATCAAATAATTCTGCATTCTCCCAGTGGTCAACCAACATTGGCAGTAGATCAGTTTGTAACACTTTAGTTTGGCCAAAATGCCGACGGATTTCATGATCTTCTCCATCACGTCTTAGATATCGAATCAAATCCTTAACTGTGTTAAGAGTAAAGTCGTCTATTAAGTATTTTCCATTCTTCTTATCGTAAGTCCCTAACGCATTGCATGTAGCAGAAAGTTCAGCAGACAACAGTGAAGTCATAGTTAAAATTGCTCACAACACCCATTAAAACTATACTTTTTACGAATATTGAAGAAAAACCATCACTGTATTGGTATTTAAATTAGAAATACGATTATTTTAATTGAACACACAAGTTTAAACTTTGTTTTGAAATGACATTGACAGATTTTGACATCAAAAAGCCCGCGAATGGTTGTGTGACGTAAACTGTTTCGTTCGGAAATCAGAAACGTTTTAAGTGTTTTAACGTAGAATTTAGAAGAAGAAGGTATTTACGGCAAGAAATGCTCAATATAATCATTTTAATTTTATTTAGGATGTTATTTTTTCCACTGTTAAAAATGATGTTGATTTGAATAAAAAGGATTATTTATGAGAGAAAGTATTTTCTTCGAAAATCTGTATTACGCTTTACGCATACCTTTAAAATTGGGCACTGTGTTGTATAACATAAATATTATACATTAACCTTTACATGAGATAAAATATTTTATGCAGAGCTAGTGTAGGAACGTATGTTTCGGCTTAGATTTTTATCACGATATTTATAAAGCATTTAGCTCGGCCATTGTCGTACCTGTAATCAATAACAATAAACTGGTTGGCGTTACAAAGTACTATCCATAAATGTACTAGCTAGGTAGATACCTAGCTACTAAAATTTACCTACATGAAAACGTTGACAAGTCGAAAAAACATTGTAACAAAATGAAACTTGTGTTTTTTTTTCCGTAAAATATTGAAGGATTGTAATTATAGTCTCACACTACCTATTCAATAATTCTGAAGTATTCTTAAGCTAATTTTAGTCTTCTAACTGTTAACTAAACATTAGGTCGAAGCATGATAAATATATTTTTTGCACCAGATTTATGCAGTGAGCGCAGTGTGTATTAAATATCTCAGCAGTTATTGAGTAGGTCTTACTCACGTTAACATTTTTTTATTGATCAATGCGTACTTTACTTCCTGGTATGTAACCAAAATCCTTCCATCCTTCATTCCAGTTCAGTTTTTATTCTTGTAAATTCCAGTTTATTTGTGGAGTAGGTAAGGACCCTACTTGAAATAAATCGTGACTCACGAGATCAAACGAATAAGCGTGTGATTATACAACAAAAGAATTAGGGTTGAAAGGGTTGGCCATTTTAGGTCAGGGTAAATTCTATATTGTTTCTTGGTACATAGGAACTTATGACGCGGAACTCCGAGCTAACGGTTTATCTCTTGGCGTTTATTACTTGTTGGTTGGCTTTGAAATATAGCTGAGGTGAAACAATGCTTAGGCAGCGTGGATATATTGTATGGCACTAATTAAACGGTTTCCTTCAACGATACATTTGTGAGGTACCTAAGTATCTATTTGGTTGTTTGTACTTAAGTGGCAGGTATTCTACAAAAGCGACCTAAGTCAAAATTTACATTAATCTGGTCAAAATTTACATTGGATAGATTTTCTATAGTAAGAGTCGTACTCATTCGTATTTATTAGCCGCCGAGTATATGTATAATATTTATCGCCGAGTATTAGTGTGTTGTATTCACTAATTAGGTACGTGTTTTAAGTCCAGGAGTTTATTTTGGGCCATATGTTTGATACTCCCACTTAGATTTTGGGGATTCAACTTTTGAACGTGGGAGTGGTTTTACTTTGAAAAAAGATTCGAAAAATGAACGGCATAATAAAATTGTATATTGTATAACTTATAACTTCAGTGCACATAGGTAAGAATACCTACATGAAAAGTATTTCAGCTTTCAAGAGAATATTTATGTCTTAATATTACTTCAGCAGCGCTCCTATCTTCTAAGGCTCGACTTAAAGGCAAAAACGTAGTTGAGACTAACTAGCTAGATAGCTCTGAAACACGGACCGGGTTTTTATCATTCTAGCTTTAAGCACTTAGTACTAAATACTTAGCCAATAAACCATGCTACCGTTTTAACACGTTTAAGCGTTTTTTCCGGATCGTGGAGCTCTTTCTTATAAAAGAGGGAAATTATCTCTCGTTAAACTTTTTTCGTAATATTGGAAGAAAACAGTATAAACCTGTTATCTACTTTATTATTGATCAATACAGTAAATATATTATAATATCAATTTACAAGTACCTAACCATTATCCTAAGTTTAAAATTTATGCAATAACTATTTAGATTATTAAGTTTTCTTGTAAACACATAAATACGTTTTGTACTATTATGTAAACATATATGTACACAAATTAGGTATAAAGTAGTATAAACCGTGGTATAAACTCACAACAGTATCCTCTTTTTTACTGGCTATTCTTTGGCGTATTTACCGAGACTACACTATGTAATCCTCCGGCCATATCAATAAACGTACTATTAATGGAGCTAATGTGTACGCACTAAATACGGGGAGCGTAGTAAATCTTGTATTTTGCGTTGTAGCCATTGCTAGCGGGATGAGATAATCCGGACTATTGGTGTTGTGCCAGAACGAAGCCCGAGCATTGTCGGCGTACTGGCGCCCCGCCAGGGATAATGGGCTTTACACCAAATGGATTTGCCTACCGAGGTCAACGTAAAACCTGGGAGGTACAGATTAACGAATAACGACAAATAAAGCCTTTTAACCTCATTTTTTATGTAATCAATGATTAACTTTAATTGTGAATAGATCGTGTTGGAATGGTGTTACATTTTGGTTGATACCGACCTCAAGAACAATATGCATAATATTATTATCTACTAGACTTATAAGAAGCTTAACATTGCTCTTAGACATTACACAGTTTGATTCAACTTCATAAATGACTAACACAATAAGGTTCACAAACTCTTTCCCTACAAAGTTTAGGAATACAAGATTACAGCCTAAGACCTGAGAATTTAGTATTCGTAACGTTTTCCGGTCTCGGTGTACTTAAAGCTCAATGCTCTCTGCACACAAAAAGTCCACACTTTTTGTCGGAACAGGAATTTTAACATTAAAGTTGTCTCTGTTTCACCAACCATGCAACGTTTTACACAGCTGAGTAAATGAAGCGAATTCTTCTTGATATACCCTAATTATGTTGCTTTTACAAGGATTTTTGTTGAAATTTTTTTTTTGCTTACGTTATTGGGCAGTTTTTCTATAAGAACTCAGTAATTATTCCTGGTCTACCTCCTTAAAAATCCGTATTTGATTGACTCTATAACACGGAGTATGTATATTTCTAGTTCTACAAATGGTCTTTTTGTACGATGACGAACTAAGGCTGTAAATACATTTCTAATCAAAAGCTTATCCAGCCCATTAATTAAATGCCCGTAATTAGAGTTCGGTTAAAATATGGTAATCTACCTGCTTAAATCCTTTTTATGTGTTTTATGAGAATTTTATTTCAAACGTGCCAACGTGTAAATATTTCGGCCCTTTGCCCATGTGCCAAAATGCTTTGATCCCTTTAATTGGCGTTTTGTTGGTTTCAAGATAATTTTCTAAAAATATCTTTGTCATTAAGGGATTTTATAAAAGTATTTTTGTTTGCATACTTATCAAAATAGGTACATTCGATAGCAATCAATTTTAAACTAGGTTTTGATTGAGGTTCTTCTTAGAAAGCTATTACATTTAATTGGCTGTTATTGAGGTATCGTCTTTTGGTTGATAAAGCTGCCAATCGAGAAACTGATATGTTTGAGGCCAAATTATGTTGCCATGGGTACGAGATAGAGACTACACTGGGACTGATTGTCGTTCACCAAAGCTAGGTGAACGTAAATCAGTAATTAGGGCTCGTAAAAGTGGTTGCGTAAAGGTTGTCGCCTAACTATGATAAGTAGAAGGAATAGGAGGTAGAACATCTACATATTATATCGTTATTAATAATAAAATAACACGACTTTGTTTACTGTCCCTAAAGATACCGAAATAACTTCTGACAATTTTATTTTATGTCTTCGGCATAGGACAGTAGTCAATACATTTTTTTATGAATGAATAACACAATAATCCGATTACGTCGAAAATTCAGTACTTTGTTTACATTTTTCCCTTCAATTATATAGCCGACGAATAATATTGTTATTACAATATTATAAGAGAGCTATTCAGTCGTCAACTTAGTGAAATGGAAAATTCATTTTCTCACAAGTTTCTTTTCTTTTATGTTACTTTTTGCAGTCGCAGAACTTTTTGTGAGAAATAAAAAGGGTTTACCTACCGCTGCGAGTCGGAAAGATTCCTTATTCTTTAGGGGCCGTGAACACAATGAATGTGGCATAATGAAACTGTTCCCCCGCGATTATGTACCTATATCTCTCATTATTTACTGTAGCAGTTTGAACTAGTAATCAGTGATGCTGCTGTTTGATTTGAAATGTTTGCTTTAGATCAAATTCAATTGAAATTTTGGATAACCATTGGGATGGCATTATATTGAATCTGTGTATCGATGCGTGTGAAGTAGTTTCATGTTTCAATTAAATATTTGGTTATAGAATTTGAGTTATTGAAATATATATGATTAGAATACATACATCTAGACAGTTTCTGCTATACAGAAAGTTCAACGGACATAGCTATGGGTAAGTACGTAATTCGCAAAATAAAATGGAAACAATGGGGATATAAAATTGTGTTTAATCAATTTAGGAAATTTTCTCAATCCCGCCCAATCTTGCCTCTATAAGGGTAGATGATCAAATAAAAATTGCCGTTTTGATCCCCGTTTATGCTATTACTCGAAGAAATAAGAAAAATTGTACTGGCCTTTTAAAGCTTTTTAAATGACACCTCATTAGAGAAGTCGGGTCGCATGTATATAAAGCGACAAACGATTGTAAGTGAACAGTGCCACCCCGTCCACCCTAACTACCACCTCGCAACATTTTTAACTTCTCATAAATTGTGAAAGCACTGTCCTTGCCGTACTTTCATTTCTTATAGCTTCCATTTACGTGTCATTTTACGGAGAATGTTGCTGTCGCGTCTTCACTCACTACGTCTTAAGAGCAATTTACCTTTCTACTAAATATTTCTTCATGCACATAGCCTGTACCTTTGATAAAACACGCGTCGAACCCATTACATAGTACATCGTAATATATTTCAAGCTCATTTTTCCCAAAGCTCAGATTTTCAAGAATACAGATTCAAACAGTTCCACCGTTGTTTAAAACCGTCTCAAAATATTTATGACACGCCAAAACGCGTTCAATTCAGAGTTTACGGCAGAAATACAGGACCACTGAGAATATCAAGTTGTTTTGCCAGCAACGTAATACTGTTTTATTTATAGCCGGAGCTTGGAGGGGCAATAAACGAAGTGGTCATCCGTCAGCCGCACTCTTGAGTCAAAGGAATGTAATCAAGACATTCATCACCGGCTCACATCACTCAAACGACAAAACATTGTGTGGTGTACGACAACCTCGATAACAACGAAACCACTCGTAAACTGTAAAAGAATACCTGCGAGCTTACGTTTTACGATTGACGGATAGGGATCTTTTATCACGTGACATTTTTTGTATCACATTTCTATAAATGAGATATCGTGTTCTGTAGACGCTTAAAATGTATACGTAAAACGAGTTTCTGTGACAAACGGCTACGTCAAGAGCTGATCCGCAAAAAGGAATATATTATATGAGGACGGTTCGTTGGTTCGGTATCTCCGTAGCGCGATGGTGAACCCTGTACTCACGGGTGGGTACCCATGCACGACGCTAAACGTTCCTCATTTTTCTATAGTTGGAGGAAAATTGCTGTCGTATTTCCGGCTCACATGTCCTTAAGCCGGAGACAACGAGATTATCCGCGGGGAAATAAAATGGGGACACGAGAATCATCAATCTTTTCCCTCACAATCTTGTTGATGGTACTTCCTAAATAAATTAGTAATTATAAAATACTTTTGCCAAAAGTTATAACAACTTTAATATTTCATTTTAATTATGTTGGAATTTAGTGAAGATTAAGATATAATAACTCCAAAGTGTTTAGTGTAAATGCCACATGATATATTATGATAAACCACTTGAAAACAGTTTTATATTTCACACACTTGCTTTAATATACTTGCGCGTTTAAAATTACATTTTAATAGTTGTAGAAAAGTAGTAAAAGTAATTATAGGGGACAAGTAAAAGTTGGCCACAGTCCCACAGCCGTCGTTCTGGCCTAGCAAAACTTGTGCCAATTATAGCTACGGTGACCACCTTCTTATTTATCTCGGAAAATATACAAAGGTTTTTTTGTAAAGAATAAGGCTATCTTAATCGAAGAAATTGAGTTTTGCAATTTAGTTAGCACTTTTTGTATTCAAACGAAACCAATCTTGATTCAAATGCACGCTACAGAATAAGAACGTCTGATACATCAACGAAATCTCGTAATCCTGGGTAAAAGCAGCTAATCCATTGTAACAAATATCTTCTTGATTGCTTTGTCGATATTTTTCGGTAGCACTTTCGGTTCGCAAATTGTTTATAAAAGTATTTTTAATAGGGAAAGATAAAGTCACCCATAATTCTTTAGGGGATCGACGAGGATTTCCACATTAAATACCCTGAGCGGAAATCACCAAACGTTTGAATTTAATAGGCACTTCTAATCACATCTGAAGACAGTTCAAGAAACTCGGCGAGTAGGGGCACCCTGTTAATAGCCCAAGTACCACGCTAAGGGGCGCCGCTAGGTCTTATCTCGCCGCTTCCGACGACGTTGACTTACATTTAATTGTCCAAGTTTTATTGTAGCCACCCTAATAGCAATATTGGAACCAAAGAACTGATATAGATCGAAGCTTTGAATAGCATTACTGATACCGTATTCACATTCAGATTAGAATGAAATTTCCATATACGTACCTATTGAAACTTTTTGTTAAGTAAAGTCGTAAAGGAAATAGAGCCTGACAAAAGAGAATTTTATATACATACATTTCTTTGTCTCGTAGCCATACCCTTTCATTTTAAGACGTTTTTTATGAGTTGATCCACTAAGTCTAAACGAGTTAAGCGCGCTGGCTACACGGACCAGGTTCGTGGTAACGACATTTTTATTTGTAATATCACACTAGAGAATGTAACGAGGGCGTTAGCTATAAAATCATAAAGTTAAAAACGTAACACAGCAAGCTGGCGGCCATTGGCTCATGCAGCAAGGAACAACAGCCCGGAGAACAATTCAATTTACTTTTATGGCCTGTGCTGATCCCCTTGTGCGGATCAGCCTCCACAGGAACTAATCATCGAATCTGCGCCTTGATTCGTTATCTGCGCCTCGCAACTGATTGCTTTTAAATCCCAATACTCGACCGTAAAATACGGTATTTGATGGCATATTGGAAATGGAGTACATTTTTATGAGTAGTGCAATAGTTGAAGTTAGCAAATACTTTAAGGATATTACCGACGTAAACTACCGTTAGGAGGACGATTTTGGACATTTTTATTCATGGTTGGCTTGCGTTGTCGTTACACTATGTCGTTATTGTCGTATGCTGTATCCGCAAGGAGGCACCTCATCATGTTGGATGGGAATTGGTCCAGCTTTACATGTTACTCAGCTCTTTTCAGTTTATATCATAATATCGTTGACTAATATAATGAAACACCATGTAAAGGAGTTTTAAACAATATTACTATGTGAAATCGAGAAATTTGAAAACGCGCTTCATTAATTATAATTATTGAAATGCACACCTATTTATTCATGCTTGTTACTGTGGAAAGACTATTGACATATGAAAATTAATATTACAATATAATTAATCATTACATTTGCATTAACGTAACATAATAATATATGATACACAGCGGAAACACAAACGAAGACAGTGTAATTTATCATGTGAACATTTCTACAAAACAAAGTCGTCGCAAACGCATTGGCAGAACATAAATAAAAGTTAAGGCACCCCAAACTTTAAAAGATTTTCGTATCCAGTGAGTTATTCAAAGCATATTGTCTTCGCTTTAAATCACTGATGTGAGAAAACCAAGAAGCCAACCTAGTTTGAAAAAATTGTTCTCTAAGGACGACCCTTACTGTACCTTTTTCTTTTATCCCAACACTGGCAGAACAACAATTCTCTAAATTTACTTTCCGCAAAGGAATGTTGGTAGTATTATGTTATAAACTATGCTGTCCTTGGTATATAAACTAAGAACCTAGTATGTACTCATTTATATTTTTCTATTATTTTGTAATTGCCAAAATAATAGTCCAGAACTGATTGACCTATTACTGGAAACACGTTTACTTATTTAAGTACTAGGTACAAATATTTCACGCTGAGTATCCCAAGTTCCTTCTCTAAATGTTCATAAGTTAATGTGTACACCCAAACGTCATTTATTATTTTCTTAAGGGTGTTTCCCCCAAATTCCACTAGCTAGGGGAGACTCGAACGGTCCGCGTCCTAGAGTTAGGGGCTTGCTCATACGTTAAAAAATCGCCCGCGTCACGAAAATCCTTGTTTACGTCAACTTTTATAGAAGTAGTCGTATTAGGATTTATTTTAAAAAAGAATTTGTGTTATCGTTTGCCAGGTAGGAGGTATACCTAAACACCAATAAATGTGACGTTTTCCAGAAAGCTATTGCAAGTAAAGCTGTTAGCGTTTATCCCCTTGAAAAGATGTCGTATCTACAAGCATTAACGATCATAGGTATCGCTTCATAAATCATGAGTTACATTTCTTATCGATAAACTACGAGTCTTTGATTGGTTGCTTCCATTTTTATGCATTAGAAGGACTCTTCCATTGTTACGATAAATAAAAACACTTGTATAAGGGGTAGTCCCTCCTTATTTCACAAACATGTTTTATTAAATATTGTTTAAAAATGGCACTGCTTGTCTTAACTTCTGATATGTAAGAATTGTTTATTTCAACAGTAAATATTCATGTAATTCATGTCCCTACAATAAGGAATTGTATCTTTAAGACTATTGTTCTTATAGTCTCAGACGGCGGGCGGCGTGTCATTTTATGTTCTTTTGAATTTTCTTCAAGTGTTTTCCTCACTTACATTTTATCGCTTCATTTGTTTTACTTACTTTTGAATTACAACCTCTAATAGCTGTATGGATGTTCTGTACATTGTTAAATTAATCAAAATTGTTTCTACTGCTAATTGACTTTAAAATTCAATTAGCAAAATCTTAGCAATTAGGAAAGAATTTCTTAGTATTATTTGTTATTGTTTATACTAACCTAAAGCTTCAGAAGATAAACAAAACTAATTATCGTATTGTATGAGAATTTTCACGAAAATCTATTTATTCCCAATCGAAATAAAATACAGGAGAGATCCTATCAAATATTTATTTCCTTTTCCCTATCTTGTGCCATTGTTAGAATATAATAGGGGCAGGCATCCATTTACTTTTAAAAATAATGAATCCTATACAAAAAGTATTCATTTTAAGTAATTAAAATGGATTGAAGTGGAAACGTAGTTTGTTCAACGTAATTTTGCATAATATATGTAAGTATTACACCTGTCTTTTATGTGGGTCACAATGTTTTGTACTAATAAATAAAATAACAGCAGTGTACACCGATTGTTCGTACTTTAGTTCCACAAGAGAAATCTGACCAAGTTTTATGAGTCGGGCAGCGCGTCCCGTCGTCCCATGTAAATTTTATCGTCTCTGAACAAAGCGCCGTGTGCTTCGCTTGCTCTTCGGTCCTTTTATTATTCACTTACCAAGCAACATTGGAAATGTGTTACAAATGTAACATATCCATTGGTCTACTAGGAAACTACTAGAATCTAATCTAGTACCTATTTTATAGAATTTATCACTTAGGTTTTCTATTTTATTTATTAGGGTATACGATCGGATTTGGATAAAAGAGGAAGACGTTGTGATTTTCGTCCTTACTGTTTTAAAAAGCCTTGATAAATCTTGTTCGCCTCATAAAGTCTTAGATACATGTAACGTGTGCTTATCGAATGCGCTATTTATTTGATATTGTTTAACTGCGCTACATTTTGTGGCCATTTGTCGTAACTCAGTGTTCTGTTTGGAGATCCTGGTGAGTTGTGGTCACATACCATAGTATCAGAAGATGCATTTATTCACGAAACGGAGAAGAAACTGCTATTTGCTAGAACTAAAAGAAAAGGGAACCGAAAATCTCACAAATAGAACACGAAATCGAATCATAACACTCACACAGAAAAAGTTTTTATTCAATTGTTTTCGTAACAAAGGTTTATTTTACCTAAAAGCTAAAACAGTTTCGATCATGTTCTGAAAATATTTTTAATATTTGTTCGTTGATTTGTTAGGTATTAAAGGTAATCTTACCCACGCCTAAATTCTTAATCCTTTACAAATTGTGATGTTGAAACGTATTTTTAGGGACAATGTACCTAATCACGAAAATAAACGATGTTCGGTTTGCATAAATAAATATTAGCGGTTTTGTTTCAGTTTATAAATAACTTTTTTTCCAACGTTTAGAATATTTTTTTATCTTACTTTTGCCCATGGGTCGCCCGCATGAATGTCGCTTGTGGCGGCAAAAAGTAGTTCATGTCTTTTCGGGGGTCCAAGGTTACCCTTGTCCAAATTTATCAAAAGCGACTTAGTGGTTTACGTATAAAGGCACAACATATTTAATAAAGTACGAGTACTTATCCTTGCCGTTACCATCAATATTGTGAATTATTTCTCAGTCGTTTAATTTTCTTACCATATTTGTTTTGTTTACTCGATGTGAAAACACTTTACTGCCTGAACTTTAAAAGAGGTGATGACCCCTGAGTTTATTTTGACGTTTTTTCTCAGGGTAGCCAGTTAGGAAATGTCGAAAAAAAATGTCATCTAAAAGAGATAACATTCATCCTATTTGCAGAATAAACCATTTCATTTCATATTATATACATTTTTATCACAGTTAGCAATGCACCATCGATGAGAAGGCAGTCACCACATATCACGCGGTAGTCTGCGCCTCCATGATGGTGACCAGCGACCGACGTGGTCGCGAACGCCGCGCCGCAACCACAACGCTTCACTCATATGATGCTAAGCTATTTATACAAGACGACACGACGACGATACGATGGTTGAAACATATTCGATGTGGTTGAAATTCAAAATCTTATTATTTGTGCATGTGGAGATTATACAATTTTTTTTTAATAATTTGCTGATAAACACATTTTCAAGCAACGTCTAGACGAGATCTGATGTGCCTGTAGCTTTTGAGTTCTCGTTTCAGTGAAATGATTATTGCGTTTCGGGTGTCCAGTTTAAATTTTGAATGGACTGTTCTGGGACCTAATCGGGATCTGTAATGACAAAGCTTGCTACTTATTATTTTCGTATCGTATCCTGTAAAAATCAAGCATACGCGCCTGTCTCGCCAGTCCCTATTTGTCTACAAATAGCAGACAATACTGCACACTATTATGCATTCAACTTTTATAATTTATGCAATCTGCTGAGTCCATTTCCATGTATTTATTAAATCTACACATACGTATAAAATGAAGCTATCCACATTATACACGGTGGATTAAACGCACTATTAACGCTAATATATTTTAATTTATGCTAAAACCATGAACTGAGTTTAGCATACATTTTAAAGCTTTGGTAAATAATAAATGCATCGCGATAATATTTGTTCGATAGTGTCATATCCAATACTGGATTATGTTAATGATAGAACTAAGCAGGAATTTAAAATATCAGTTATTCAGTACCTATTGTAACTTTTTTTAAAAAGTACTTACGCTTATTATAAGCGCCTGTTCTGTAAGCAAGTTAAAAAAATAAGATTTTTTGGGAATTTCTTAACATAAGAGTTAATACAGAGTGCTATGAAGTTAACGTATTTCTTTGAATTGTTGAATCATCTGCGGTGGTCATGAATCAATATTTTTTAATTACATGGTTTATTTTAATTTACTTCATGATTGCATGAAAAAAAATATACAAACTAAACTAAGATTCCAGTGTGAAATTTGTTCAATAACTGAAATTAAACTGTATCAGATTGGAACTATAAAGATATATTCTTTTATAAGCCTAGGCTAGACACAACACAACTCAGCACACAAGCTCCATTCAGAAGACTTGCTTGCACAGCCTACAGGAGAATGCCAATCTTCCAGTTTGTGTGCGGGCCTTTAGATAAGGCTGACAGGTCCATTCTTTCCTCTATAGGTCCGTAGTACACAGTGTCCATAAATAATGTAATGGGTGAACAGCGATCGTGCGATACGGACCGGGTTACGCCGGCTGTGTTTACAGGGACCCTTAGCAAACTAACACCTCTACATACGGTTCTTGCTTGTTTTAAGAGCTTTGTTTTAGGCATTTTTAATACGACTTTGAATATTAAGCAGAATTGCGTACTTTTTAATAACTATTTTTACTTAAAATTTTTGAAACTTCCAATCAAACAGGGTAGTTGGTGCTAAATTGAGAAAAGGTTTCTAAGGTACATAAATAAATACATAAATATACCTAAATTATCGACATGCTGACTGTGTTAAATGGGATAAGGACAGGAAGATGATGATGTCGATAGCTATCCAGTAACTTTGCGATATTTTTGCAAAAATATTGTAGAGCATTGTAAAGATTGTAAGTAAACACAAACAATTACAAAATACCTATATAATTTGTGTCACGTTTTCTGTAAATGGCGACATTACACGGGTTGTCATTAGTTCTATGACAAGCTGCCGTTCCGGTGTCCCTAGTGAGTAGGTCGAGTAGGTACACGGCTTCGAACTAAATCTGTTAATTAATTATTCAATTAATCATCATCATTATTAGGTCGGGTTTCTACTCTATATTAGCCAATCACTTGTCATTGAGACTAATATAATATGAAACCCAATCATAATATTAATTACGTTAAATATACCTCTTCAGTACCTAAGTAATAATTGAATTTTAATTTTTGTGGAAACGAAAACATTTTGTGTTCCAGATAAGAATAAAATCTCAGTTTGAATGGCGCATCATAATTTTGTATCTTAAAAGGTCAGATTTTTTTGTTTAAGTCCCAGTATGAGCTGCTAAAGGTAATTTTAATAAAAGCAATGTTTGTAAAATACTCCAAACCTAAAACAATAGTTAGACCGAAAATTTCGGTTTGATTTACCCAACCGCGTGAATACCGGCTATCTATCACTAATAATGTGATACATTCGACAGTCGTCTGTTAATCAATCATGTCAATAAGAACAACAAAATAATATCCAGAAAACCCTTCTGAATACATCAGAAATATTACTTTTTAAGCCTATTCAACAGTATCTCTGATATTTACTGAGTAATAAATACGAAACAGCTGTAAATACATTCGATTATTTCCATTCTGTCTTCATGTGTCTTATTTGTTTTAGACATTTCAGGCGACCTTATTCAGTCACAATAACAGAAAATTGATAAACAGACCCAGAGAGTTTGTTGTGGACTGAAAATATTGCGGACTCATCATAGTCGGCGCCAACATAAGATATTGGAAGAGGGTACGGCAGGCGCACCAAATCTGTACCTATTATGGTAATAGACACCGACGTCCAACAGTTTTGATGATAGAGTACTCAGTAATAAAATATTTCATCTAACATCAATATTTATTCAGTGTACTATCGAGCACACTTTCGGTAGAGCGAATACCAGCTGTGTTCGAATGTACTTACGTATTGAAATTGAACATCGGAATTGTGGGAGGATATTTGGCGAGTCGCGTTTCGCTGTTCATACTTTATTCCCTAATGAGTGGTCTTGCCGAGTGAGCAATTCCACATTTATTATTACAATAGATGCCTAACTACGCCAGTTAATGCTGGAGCTAACGTGTTTACGTATGCTTTGACATTTTGTGCTGGTATTTTGAATATTCTATTATTGTACAGAATCGAATTAAAGGACTTTGCGGTGTTCAAATAATATGAAATTTGTTTGTCTGTTTTTTGGACTAATTCGAGTAGATGTCTGGATAACTTAAATATAAGAATGACACACGTACTCGTATAAGCTTTTACTCAACAACTAATTATAATGATGCATCACACAAACGTACTGCTTTGTATTTACGAACAGAAAATATATTGCTGTTGTTTGAAAAATCTTAGCTATCATATAGTACATGTGGAGCTGTTATTCCGCAAGATTAACGACTAATCAGTAGTGTAAGCTAGAGCAAACATAAATAAATGTCGTTTAAACGTTGTCAATTGCTTTCTTTAGAAATACACACTGGATCGTGGGGACGGACGCAGACGGAATGCTCGAGAGCTCACTCCATTCGCCCCTTGTTTGTCTGTCAACACAAATATTGAAAATCCATTAGCAACCACCGTTCGAGCGCAAAAAAGTCGATATTAAAAATAACAAAGAAATCGGGCCGTTCAAAGTTTCCAGTCGCGGAGGGGAGTTACTTTGAGATGTTTATGTTATAAGTATGTACGACTTGAACGAGTATCTGCATACGAAATATGAGAGTATTTCGGCGGTTCGCGCGCTGAATTAGTATTTTGGAAACAGTGTTTGCCGGTCAACTCCCTAGACGCACATTTGTGTCTCGTTTTGCTGTCAATTTTGTTCTCTATTGACTATAGATATGTACGGGTCAATTATTTTGTTGATAGCACGAAACTACTACAGCCGTGCGTGTGGATAATGGAGGGAGATAACGATATTTATCTGTTGAGCGCCAAAAAGGGAGAAACCCATGCGAGCGAGTGTTATGGACACCATCACTAAATAACCTCGTCTGGTAATGTAATCCCGATGCTTAGTGTGGAGCCTGGTCTAGTCGTTAATTAACTGCTCTTAAAGAGGCCTCTTCAGTTTGCAATATCGGTTATTTCAAATCAAGCCAATGCCAAGTTTAGTTTGATTAGGCGGGATAAATTTCAAGAATGCTTTTCCATCCGATATAATTTGCAACACGGCTAAGCTAGCCCTTTACAAAGAGGTTGCAACCATGCGATTCTTCTACTCATGTGCATAGTTACAGGCACAAGTGATTACTCACAAGCAGGTGACCTGGCCACTCAATTACTTCTACTCTCCTGCTTCAATATTTATATAAAGAACGAAGAACACACTCAACGGATAAGAAAGTTGGTGAAGTGATAAAATCGTTTTATTATCTCGAGATTAAGGAATACATTAGAAGTTTTTTTATGTGTTTTCGTTGCTGCCGGAGAATAAGGCTCAATTAAATCATGCCTAGCTTTTGTTCATGAGGTAACCGGAATGCATAAGTAATGAGCTTCTGAATTTATTTTAAAACAATAACGCATGAAGCGTGTGGGGTACGTGGGTGTAGTTTTACCTCGAAGGCTGGTTAAAACTTTCCGTACGTAGCTGTATGAGTATTTTTAGCTATAAATGTTTACTCTCACTCAAAATATTTCCTGAGGTTTATTTAGGCAATAAAGTTTCGTATTTCGACCTTAATGGCCTAAGCTTTACTTGAAAATTTTGAAAACCAAAGGCCAATTATTTCTTAGAAATAAATAACGAACATAAAAACATCTTCAGCAATAATTTCGCATTTCAAGAGACAGATGAAGGTGAGCTCTTGACGCAACTTGGTAAATTTGTTTCTCGTAAATAGAACTTTATTTGTGCTGCTCCATCAATCAAACAAAGTTTTATAACATTAATAACGTTAGTCCAATCAGTGTAGTGGTTAATTTCGGATGAGTGATTTTAGGCTTCAGTCGGAATACTTTTAATTATGATTGTGTTCCATAACTTTTTATAATGTATTAAAAGATTTAGGTACATATTTTGTTTTTAAACTTAGTTATATTTGTGAGACGTTCATGTTCGTGTTATGTGAATTCGATATACAGCCTTTATGCTAAGATAAGTTTGTCGAAACTTTTAATAGCTTTGAGAATTTTTGCAGCGACTGTTTGAAGAACGTAAGAGTTTGATCGCATTATGCTGATAAAGCTAAGGTAGAAAATTTTATATATTTTTCCTACTTTCGTTTACTTCAATTAGTTTGTTGGTATAACTAAAAATCTTTTCTCAAGCTTAACTTCGAAAAAACGTTTCTTTCTTTAGAGAGTTTATTATGCGTATGACTAGTGCAATGAATATCAAATTTTAATCAAAGTAATAGCGATGGTAATGGAAGTATAGATCCACGTGATATCCGTAGCGTGTAGCGTAAAGCGTAACAATGCGGTACAAATTGGTTGCGAGGTGAAACCACGCGTGTGCCAGGCGGCCGCGCTGCCGGCGCACACAACGGTACCTAATTACGACAGACGTGACTCACGACGTGTACTTGTGATATATACCTATCTACATACCACTGAATACGTAATAGGATCCGACGATTCGCAACTGGTAATTAATAATCAACATTAGACACTACGTAGTTCCCTTTGGTTACCTTCGAAGAATGGGCCGTGTTTAGCGCGTATTATGCCGTGAATGACGAAGGGAATCTCACAAGAGGATGAGCAGCTTTACGCAGCGACACTTATGTAACTAATACCATTCTTTTTGAATGGTGTTACTGCGTTCTTTTGATGCGGGATAAAGCAACCTTAATGACACCCCACGCGCCGCTTAATAACAGTGACAAAGTAACAATCTACCGGCGTGTAATGATCACGTGTAACCTCTTCTTTTATCTGACTAGATTATCAAGCATAAATCCTGATGAGAAAGGCAATATTTCTCGAAAACGTGAAACTCGAAACGCTTCATTAAAGCGGTCCGTGTTTAATAATGAACGTTTTGGGCTGGTAAGATGATTAGGTATAGAGGAATAAAATTAGGGATCCTGGCTAAATGTATGTGGTAAAGGGCACGATTACGCACCGTTAAACCCGTTCTCGGAGACCGACTGTGCCTCGATGAGCACATTAAGCCGTCTGTCGAACCCAGCGGCCATAGGCAAATATCCATAGCATTAACCTGATATTTGACAAATTGCTTAACGTAAGGTTGCTCGCTCCTGTTATTTCATCAGTCCATAAACATTTTGTGTATTATTTGTGTGTAAAAAAATCTGTCTCTTGTGTTGATGTTCTCGACAAGGTAGTAGCATGACACGTTTAATATTAAAATATCTTGTATTTTAGCATACAGGAACAGAGTGTAGGTAACATGGTTGAAATATTCAAGTATAAATATTTAATAACGGGTAGCGCTCTCTTTGACGGCAGTTGTCTGACATGCTTGCATATCTAACGTTTCACATAAAAAACGAACTCTCCTTGAAATGCGTTCACTTTTTTTCTAAATGCGTGAGTTTGATCTCAAAGTTTACCTGTTTTTTTTTCTTTTACCCATGGGAATATGGAAAATAAGACAAAAAAAGCAAAACAAGTACTTACGTTTTAATATTTTAATTGAGAAATATTACAGAAAGCATCGTGTTCATTTGTGCCAGTGTTAACTAATTTGGCAAAAATGTGAAAATAAATGAGTTCCAATCCACTTAATGATAGTGTTCTAAAATAAAAAAGAAATGAAAATAAATTTCAGAGACCATTTCAGAAAAATACGTTTCTGTGGCTGTCTAAATAATAAACAAACCGATAAAAATACTTTATATTCCAGGTAATACGAAATAAGTCTCCGTATTCGTGTTACAAAAGAATTTAACCGTCCGATAGCGAGTTTGTTGATTTGTCCCAACATACGTGACTTGTGTGCTGTCGTAGCAGCGTAGCAGCGTAGCGGCGTAGAAACGTAGCAGCGTAGCAACGTAGTCTGCAATCTCCGACGCTGGCAGACTGTAGTGTGACAATCAGATAGCTCTAGGAGTGAAGCGTATGTTCGTAACGGACATGACTGTGAAAGGACCTTAATCTTTGCCTTGTGGTCATACTGTCGTCTTCAAACTCACATTATGTAGTCTTTCAAAGTAATGTATGTTTGTGTAGCTTGAGCGCTTCAACCTGACTGGCGTTCCTTATGGAAATGTACTGGTACTTGAGGTGTAATTTATAGTAAAAATATTACTCGTAAGCGTGTTATATTAGTTGCAAATTCATAGCTTTAACGTAGATTGACATTTTTTATTGCTAACTGACAGCTTGCACTGGCATATCATCGTAATATTTTGAAGAGCGTAGCTAACGTAGCGTTACCACATAGTAGCTGCTTCTTGCTGTGATGCTCTAGGAAATAAGTTTCATTACTTGTTTCAAGAGAAAATTTTGTGACTGACAACATAAATAGCCTGCATATTTTAATTTGGAAATAGTATAAGGAACAGAACCAGTTTAGTATGAGCATGCAAAACACAATACAGGCTTAAATCGGTTATCAAACATTACAACACAAAGCTGAAGCATGTTAGAACTAAATATTTCCTCGCATTAATTTAATTAGTCGAACAATAATTGAGTTCACAATTGATATCCCTGGGGAGATGTCACGTGTCCCAACTACGTTCGGGGAGCAAAATCCAGTTATCGTCGGTGATTGGGCCCACAACGCCTAGCAATACGATTAAACGTGGAATCAATATCAAACTAAGCGGGAAATAGCTTCGAAACAATAAAGTGTGTGTGGATAAATGACGTTGTTTATGTTGGCGGCTCACTTACACAGTCATGTGTACTTGTGTGGGAACGTTTATTACGATCGAAATTTGAGTGTGTTTCGAAGGACCTGAGATGCTCGTAAAATGGTTAGGCTATGTTTTGTTTTTGTTCTTTCATTTCTTTTACATGTGTGGCCAGTATTAATAAATGTTGGAATCAGAAATATGGAACGGCAAGTCAATTAGTAATCAAATTATGATGATTGTTTTTTTAGCGGTCGTAACTTGTTTATGTTGTTTCCGATTTAAAATTGGAGTTTTTAATTGTTTGTTGGACATAATTATGAGTCATTCAGTCAAGTTTTAAGTAGGTCAATAAAAGTCAGCGATTAATTTTAAGTCTCCTTAATTTTATTTGTTAATTCTTTGGCCCTTATGTTTGACAATTTCAGTTGAATCTCGAAACAAAATGATGATAAACTACAAAAAAACCTTTTATAAAAAAATAACAAAGTTTTAGTAAGTTTTCTCGTACAACAAAGTAATAAGCACCTTTTTACTTAACTTTGGCACAATAGAAATAAATGTAGCGAGAATAAATTCACGTGTCTCTAATAGCGTATAAACATTTACTTACGAGAAATTCTGAAGGGAAAAAAGTTGATTCCTTTTCACTAAACCAAACAAAAAACACAAATATTTTTCCGAAATATAACATAAATATGTTGGTACTTTGAGAATTATTGGCAAACAACGTATTCAGAATTGTAAATATCCTCTAAGTACTTATAAACTTCCAAAACTTATAATTTCTATTTGAAACAGTAATAGAGATACTTTTGATAGCTTTCTAGCTTGAGATGTCTTCTTTGAAATAAAAGTTTCAAGTGGGATCATGTATCGGGAGCAGTTTGTTCGCGTTTGCTGGCAGCGAGGTACCGTCGCGCACGATTTTGTGTCTTATGCCGTCGGGATACGGCCGCGCGAGTAACGTGCCGCGCTTACCATTACCTATCACGGTTGAATTGAACTTTCTTTTGATGGAAGTATTCGCATTCCTACTTTACGCAAGAATTCACTCTACGTTAAGTTTTTCTCTAACAATAGTGATTGAAACTTCGTCTATTCAGGCTGAAAGTGTATGTAGTCGTGCTTATTCGCGTGGGCGCTAAAAGCAACTAATGGTTTGGTCTTTGAATTGTATGTTGGCGTTCAGTAGGTTCGTTTTATCAATATTCCATTATTCAACATCGTCTTTTCTCCATTGTCCTGGACAATTGCCAGGGTCCGTTTTCCGATTAAGTATTCTCAACTTGACTCGATTTTGTGCATCCTCAGCGGTTGGATTGTTGGCCCTCATATTGGTTTTCAATTGCTACTTCTTAAGGGCTCTCCGGGAAAATGTTTTTCAAATTGGGTGCATTATTATGTATATTCCTTGAAGGGATAAAACGACTTGTATTTTGAGGGCAATAGATTGGTATCAAATATTCAATACTATAATCACAGTTGTCTATACATTTTTTCTCCTTACATCTATAGTTTTTTAAGGAAAAGGAAACAGGATACAGCCAGGAATAAATAAGGAAAAGAAAATTCTTCCTTTTTCGATCATTGATTGTCCTATTAAGCCAGTTCATAAAGCTAAATTAAGTTTTAAATGCGTGGGGTGCGCCCTACGTATTAAATGTATCCCTTGAATTATTTATTCAAAAGCATTTTTGTGTTCATTTAGCTATGTAGTACTTTATAACGAAATTATATGGGTACGATGGTTTTATAAAGTGTATTTCCCCAAACTTTTTTCTTTTCATATAACTTTCAATCGAAATTAAATTAGACTGACTTTTAGGTGTTTACGTAACGTTAACAATCTTTTGTTTAGAAACTGATTCCAAAATATGTTAATAGTTTATTTATGATGCATATTGTTAATGTAATCGTATTATATAACAAATACTTTTGTACCGTAACTCACATTGTTTGTAACTGTTCTACAACTATTTTGACGCCATTACCGGTGGACAGACAGTTGTGTGTCAAGTTGACAGTGACATTTACCAGAATGACAGCCCGTTGTTTACTGGACTATGACGAGCTCTAAATAATCCATCGTTAGTATGTTTGTGACATGTTGAAGATGGCTGGTCGAAAAAAACATTTGACTAATGGCTAGTCTTTTTCTGGGAATATTTATATAGCGATATTTCAGATGAGTGTGTTATAAGAGTTATAAGCTTTTAATTAGGTACGAAAAGGCAGAATAATTTGTATCGGATAGATGGAAACAAAACTATATTTTGTGGTTATTTTTATTCAAATATTTCCTTTATAAATTACACCCGCAGAAGACTGGAATTGATACAAATACGTATGAATGATACAGCTAATATATTCATAGAAACTGAAGCTCAGGCAATATGCTGGCATCGCAGTTGTCTTCACGTTCCCTTTATTTTATTAGCGGTGCTAAGCGTGCTGCAGTTGTTTCGTGTGCATGCCATTATTTAGACTATCACACTTCTATTCCACGAAATAATAAGGCTGAAGCACGTCCGAGAGGAATACTATTTCCAAACTTACTTATTTCGTAAATATTTCACATTTCAATACGTTAAGTTACTAGTAGTCTAGTACCATTTCTCTATGAAATACCACGAAGTATTGAATTTTAATACCTCCAGGTCTAAACTGAGTTTAAAGGTATAATTTATAATTGGATTTCCTTCTGAAGTCTGCCCACAAACTAATTTACATCGAGCTTTAAACAATAACTGTAATGAAGACGCGTTCAATGACGAAAATTGCCTTAAAATTACTTGCCAACTTCGAAATATTTGTGAACAGAATGGATTTATTGTAAAATGATTTGGGGCGAATCGTAAAATTTGATTGTCGATTTTGAAGATCAAAGGGAACAGTCCCACAAAATGACCTTATTTCAACACAACCTTTAAACGTTTACATAATGATGTGGCTGTATTGTAAAGCCTTTATGTAATTCTGATCGAAAGATATAAATCGGGTTCCACACAACTGTCTTATTTCAAACGTTTTGAATATTTATTGACTGATTAACTGATTAACGTCAGTAACGTTTTGAAAGTGCCTGAAAAGGCCTACTGCAAATAAAAACTTTTTTAATTTTGATTAGATGCTCATATATATCTTTTTGGCTTATAGCAAACGATTCACAAATAGCATCACTTCAGGTAGCAACACCGCGAAATTACGATTTCTATACGAAGTTTAAACGGGACCTGCGAAATAAAATTTGTAAGGGTATAGACAGACAAAGACCGATAGATATTGAATTTTCTTTATCCTCGAAAAGTAATGAGATTTGCCGACACGCGTTCGTTTATGGAGCTAGAATCCCCCGGCTGAAGTACGAGTAAGAGATTTACTTATCGTCTTTGATCATCCAAAAAATCTATTTTGTGTTTTATGTCAATAAAGAGAATATGGAAATGTCAATAACGGTTTCGCAGCTCATGTGCGATATTTTTCTATTATCCGTGTATTCTAGTGTTTTGAACAATGTTTGTTTTCAATTGTTTGTGTTAATACTTGATAGGATTGACCAAATTTGATTGTCGTTGCGTTGGGTTCTTTTGAATTTATAACTCAATCAGAATTTTATCTCTAGCAAGTAGCAACTTATTATGCATGTACAAAACCCTAATAAATAATGAACTCAAACTTTTCTACACCTCAAGATGCAATCAATACTGTATAAATATTTAAGTAGAAATTCTTGATCCCTTAATATTCAAAGCTTATTTCCAAATATTGGTTTTCTTAGGTGTGGCCTGGTATGGCAAAGGGACAATGCTCTTAATAGTAACTAATTCAATATACCACGTTCGATTTACTGTTTAAACGAATTTGAAATTTTAGGAATAATAGATATTTGTACCTACCTACATGTTTTTATTTGCATTACATTCAGTTTTATTTTATTTCAAATTTATCTTGATAGAGCTTAAGATATCTATTACTTACAAGAGTTTTGTGAAAAAAAAAATTTAATTTTTTAATGGCAGTCAAGAACAAAAAAATAAAAATAAAAAGAATCATTTAAAAACATGTCAAGCTGTCAAATATATCGATAATGATAATTGTATCTGATCGCTTTGTAAAAATATCTGATGGACACCTTTGTTCGCTCGGACATTCACGGCCGTTACGATACGATTGTGATTAATGCGGGCGGAAAATGTAATGGCGAAAATCGGGAAATTAATACTTTTTATATATCAATGTAATAAGTATATACGAGTATATATTTCCGAAGTGTTTAAATAGAGCCTGGTCATATTTTAAAGATCGCTGTAATGAGCAGTAGGGATGATGACAATTTCTTTTTGCGTGTTTGTGTATGAACTTATATTGGATTCTTATTTTGCAATGAAGTTACTTGATTAATTCGATATTTACTTTTCGTGCCCTGTCGTCATCTCCATTGCTCAGAAATCAGTGGTCTCTGATACGTTAAAAATATAGGACTTCCTGCACAAATTTTGATCGGCTGACGACGATTTTTATGGGAGACGCAGACATGTTTGTATCTTGGTATTGACTGTTTTTAAAAGGAACATATTTTGTACCATGTATGGAATGCGTTATGTATGTAACATCTAGGTCTCTTAGTAATAAAAGTCAATGATCAAAACACATTTACGATGTAATCATCCTTAGTAATTCAATGACTTCCAAACATGTCGGGGTTACTGACCACCTTTTACCGAGTAACATATTATATCATGATTGTAGGAATTTATTATATAGCATAATATGTGCCTAAATAACACCAGATTGAATTTCTAAGAAGAGTCTATTGGCATTTATCGAGCACTGTCAAAGGCAGCGTTTATCAAGAACCCTATTAGAACAAAGCCCAAGTATTCGGTACAACAACTTTAGTGACGCACGTACCAATTCTCAGTAATACGTGTTTGTGTGTTGAATCTATTGACAAGACTAAAAATATGAACTTCCTCGAATATGCTATGACATATCAATTGAAACTATGATATTTTCCCGAAATTGTGCTATTTTGAGTATAAGTCGATCGCTACCTATGTCGTGAATACGAATACGTCATATAAATACATCATTTTGATTATGAAAGCTAACGAGTAAATAAAAAGCTCTTTACAGTTTGTATCAAGTACAACACTACAAGTATAATAAGAAATAATATAACAAAGTCAGTACACTAAATCAAAATAAATCAGAAGTGTATTGCAAAAGCCAGTACCACTTCAAATCGTATGTATCGGTTCTATTACGATTTGACACGAGACATTCAAATAAAGCTTGAGTAACAAACGGTTGCCCTCCGTACACACTCGCATAAGACGCGGTTCATGCCCGCAGTGGCATAAAACAACGGCTCTTGTTAGACAAGCTTTCGTTTCCGCAACCTAATAGAATCAACATTGTAGCTACTCGACACAACGCTTGTTATGAATACATAACGAGACATTAGCCCACATATCTTTGCAACGTTTATTAGCAACACCAACCTTATTATTATTACAATGTAAGCAATAAATTTAAAACTAGCGTTGAGTAGAATTGCGGGGAAATTGCGGTGTTTTCTGCAAACTTAACGTCGGTCTGATCCAATTAAATGGCTATGAGAACCCACCCGTTTCGAAAGTTTATTCTTGTTTAATTTATTTTTGTAAATGTATACTTAGGTTTATAGTTGCGTATTTGTATAGTGATAAGCGTACCTTTCTGTCTTTCTCCTCTTTCAGTTTCGCATAATAATTTAGTTTTACGAATGTAACACACTTATAGAACACATTCGTTTTCATAGAAAAATAATAAAGGCCTAGCAATTTTTTTTGGTAAATATTAACACAAATCAACAGCTTCATCTCAATCTTTTTCTATAATGTACTACGATAGTATTTTGTCAGTTAAACTATTATCCAATCACACCACCTAGACTGTGTCGGTGACAATGTATTCTAGTGTCAACGAACTTAGTTATAGTGAAACGTTAACAAAATAAACACTAAGAGAGAAACAATGTAAATGAATTTAGTTCGTTTGTGTTAACTAATGTATGCTAAGAAGAGTTATAGTGTAAATACACTTAGCATAATTAAATTTCACAATTAAAATATGCGTTATTTCACGCTCGTAGTATTGTGATTTGTTCATTAATTTTAAATACAACTTTTGTTTCATATTAAATAGTAAATATAGACCTCGTTAAATATAAAATGGTGTGGTTCATTAAATTGTAGTTTAAATAACGTACAATGTATAATTATGTTAATTCAAAGTTTCGTGCTATCGCACCTACGCAAACAACCACGCGTTACTTGATTAAAACATTTACAAAGTAATGTTTTACAGTATTTCGTTTCTATCGTTCTTGTATCATCGTACCCCTTAGGCTTTTCAAGCTTAATTGATGTAATAACAAAAAGGTATTAAACAAGGAGACTGCAATACTAATAAAATAAGAAAGCAGAGAAGCAGTTGTAACGGTGGATAACTTATAGATATGTAGACGCGCCAGGGGGCCCATTGTTGACGACAAATTACGGGTTCCTATTTAAGGCACGATAAATTATCCCTTTTATATGGTGTTATTTATGCAACACAATTTATATTGGGTATGTTATTAGGAAAGTTATTCGCAGCATTTGGCAAATTACATTTATCTCATCCATCCCGTTCGGCCGTGAGCTGTTAGGGGAAATCATGGAACACTTTTTTAACGTAAGAAGTAAAAGACGGAATGTGTTGGTAGGGCAGGACTGTAACAAGGTATTTAAGCAGAAGTTACGATATACCCCGGCTCCAATAGCCGCTGTAAATAACGCTCTATCTGAGCAGCGCCGCCGCGCGCCCTGCCAAATTGCTTGGCAACCTCCTCAGACTTCCTCTTTGAATAATATTATAACAAACCGTACAACAAAGCAAAAATAAAACTTATTACGTCCCCTACGCGCACTCATACAGCGCATTCAACAACAAGCGTCATAAGCCCGCGATCGCTACGATTTCAGCAAGTTCATTAAAATGCGACGGTTTCTAATATCCCTATAGAAATTTGCTTGATAGCTAGCGGCACAAATATTTGGCACATAATAGTCCGTTATAATCCAATTATCTGCAAAAATATGTTGATAAAAAACGTTTTGATTTTTTCTCTTTCCGATATTGAATAGGAATTAATCTTTGACAAAGAATGGAACTTTGCTTTCAGGAAAATTACTGTCATTGTTCGGATATACGGTGTTAGATAGAGACTGGGATCAAAAATACAAACAAAGAAGTTATTTGCAGACATTTTGACATGATTGTAGGAATACTTTTACATCTATTATGGCACCTCGACGTTTTTCGCCTGGCAATATTTTTTTTGATTATTATTTTGTTTAGATACCTACTACACAAAGTAATACTAATATTGAATGTAAAATAATTTTGATTTTGATACTCAATTATTATTGATAGTGCAATTATTAAAAGTTCGTATTACCAAGAGGTAATAAATATGTATTACTTTCTTATCATGATGTTGTCATGCCAGAAACGTAATTATACCCAATTAGTCGAAAATAAAAAAAAAAGTAGTCGGAAACCTTACCCCAAATAGACATTCGATTTTCATTTACAAGGCGAAGTGATATTAAAATAAAAAGAATAATGCAAAGGTGCGATGCTTTCATCATTCATTACTTCGGACTTTCACGAAAATCCAAACATAAAAGGAGACAAAAAATAATAAGAAGACACCTCGAAATACCATTTTTAATACCAAAAAGCAGTGGGTGTGGAACAGAACCATATTCATGGAGCACAACGATTTCTGTTCTCTATAATAAAAAAGAATTTGTATCAAAAGAAATTCTGTTTTTACACGAACGTTCATTTTAGTTGTTTTTTTAAAGGAAAATGTTTTTAGTTTGAGTGAAAATATTTTGTCCGCGTATGAAACAATTTTCTGTTTCTTTGTTGTCCCTCGGAAATTAATGAATATTCAAAAGCTCAATTCGGTTTAATTAGTGGATGATATTTTAAAAACCATTGTGGAAGTAAAACGCTGTCAGATGTTGTAAATATCTTTGTATTTTACTTACATAATTACATATCTCTAACCTTAAAAAACTATTACTATTTGAAAAGAAAAAAAACAATACTAAGAATGGAGAGATGTGAGGAGTGCAGTAAACTAATTTCAATCTTTATTGTAACACAAGCCCATACAATTCACATTTACCATATACCGATCCAAGTGGTTTTTCATTTCATAGAACGTTCCTTTGATACCAAATATACCTGATTGACAACTATCGTAATGGATTCCAATTGTTTTTTTTTTTATTTGAGACTACAATTTTTATAAGAATTGTATTGGATACCAGCTAAACAAACATTCAAAAACTTTTTTAACATTTCCGATCTGATGGACTTTTTCGAGATTTTTTCCTGTAATTATTTTAACACTTATTTTTTTCATCGAGATATCACGGGTACACTTGTTAAACATTTATTAGTCTTATTATCAAACATTTTTTTTATTTTAGAGTGGTGTTCTCACTATAAGCATGTAGGTACATCTACTTGTCAAAAACTTGTGAAAATCTAAGGCTGTTATTTAATAATAAAGCGTGTAAAATCGAGACCCCGATACGGTCCATTATACAATTTAGTTTAGAAGCCACGAGCCGTGACAGTCAAACGCTACAAATTCTGATAGATCAAATATCAATAGTTCGGCGTCAGAAAATGTCTGGATTATCGCCGAATGAAATTTCAGTTGCCACTAAAATATAAATAACACAGCGTGAGAATATTTCGCAATGAAAATATTAATATTTATGCACTTTAATGTTATGAGTGTAAACAGTGATCAACACTGTCAACAGTATTATTTACTTTTCAAATGAGAACTGAATTTTGTTACATTATTGTTTTCTTTACATGTATTTTACGAGCCAGCAAATTCAGTTAGCCAATTGAGAAGTATTTTCTAACATATAAAATTCAGTAACACGGTGTATGTAATTGAAGTTCTCCGGAACGATTTGACCGATTATTGACAAATTTTGTATGTACATTCAGTAGGTCTGAGAATCGGCCAAAATCTATTTTTATCCCCAATTTCTTTTTTTTTCACTTATAAAATTGCGGACGACAGCTAGTAGAACATATAAAAAGTATTTTAAACTGGTACTTCTATAAAAACCAGCGCGCTAGTCCGTACAATTCGTTTAGAAGTCAAAAAGATGTAAAAAACGTGAATTGGCACACAATAGCCCTTAAGAGGAAAAGAAAATAAATCACTGAAAGACGTAAACCTTTAAATCCACCAAAACAGTAGGTAATTTTGGTTTCTTTTTCCTAAGATTTTATTTGAACAATATTATAAAAATCCAGGACTCATTAGCTGACAGCTGTGCGTCAATTAAACGTAAAATATGGTCCTTGGAGACACGGTCCCGCCCCCCGCGGCTCTGGCCTCACCCCCTCGCATCCCCTGTGCCACAACTCAACCCCTCCTTGCGCGATCTCATTAGTGGAGCTCTGAATGTACAATTTGTTCTGAAACAGACACCGATTGCTACTTTAAAAAGCGTGGCCACTCGTTTAAGGTCAATTGTTTGAGTCTACTCAACTATACGTTCTTGTTTCGTGATGGCTTTTTTTATTGATACCTAACTAGAACACGAGTAACGTTGTTCAGTTTGTGAAACAATTGAATTTTATAACTTGAAATGCACATTCGTGTCAATGATGCTTGTAAAATAACGTAGCTAATGCAGTGAATTATTTTACGGGTATTGTATTTTAACAAGCAAGTTGTAATCTAGTAGCTTTCTCTTAAATAAAAAAGTGTTTTCAACATTAATAGCCCGGTCCATTATGACACCAAATACGTATCGAGTTAATTACAATATCAATATGAGTCCAATCGATCCTGAAAATATTTGTGACTATTTCAATGTTATGTTGTACAGATTGTTAACGAAATCCCTCAAAATTAGCTAAACGACGTTATCTTGAACAGAATAAGTCTCGGCTACACCTGAATCCCAGCTTAAACTATCTCGGAAAATAAAGCTCAGTGTTTGTTAACCAGCCAAAAGGACCCAGGGTGCCGAGAGAAAATTTATGTTGCGGTGGAAGCTGTCTAGCTTAATCCGAATCCGAGACTCTTGGTTACCGCACAATCAAACTAAGCCGTGCCTATTAGAACTTTCATTTCCATCAGACGTTCGTCGTCGCATTCAAGGCGGCCCACCAGTAACTTTTCGAGCAAAACTCTCGCGTTGTTGGAATGAGACGGCAATGTACGAATTGTAGAGCGCCGTCTCGCTTCCTCATCTGCTACTAGATTCCGTTAGGGGGTAGTGGTAGGCCACAAGGAGGTCCTAATCCGTCTGCGAACCCTACACTCTTTGTAATTTCTCAAGGTTTCAAATCAAAGTCAACGAACAAATTAATAAATCTATTCCTAACTATTTGTGATTGATTATACGAGAAAAGAGGTTTCATTTAGCTCTAGGTTCTGCCACAGGAGTAGTAAATTAAATTAGTTTCTACTTTAGTTCTAATTGTAGAGAAAGGGTTCTTTTTATCTTGGAAAATTAATAAAATTCCCGTAGGAGGGTACGGTAAGTTATTTAAGTACGAGTGGGTTAAAAGAGTGAAAAAAAGGTTTCACGCTTTTAGACAAATAAAAAACATTATGTGAGTGACAGCATGTTGCTACGGAGTTTGCTGGATTTATATTTCTTGTTTTTCCATTCGATCATTGTTAATACAGTATATTTAAAACGCTTTATTTGATACTTGTAATATTTTTTCTCTCTGAATATTCGAACCGAAATAAAAACAGTCCACAATAAGTTGTAGAAAAAGTTTATTGAATTGATAACATCCACGTTTAAATAATACTAGCCGTTAAATCAATGAAAACAACTGCAAATGTGTATAAAACTTAAATAACCAAAATGCTATGAAATGTAGCTCGCTACGTCGTAGCACACGCCTCAGCTACGACTGCAGTCGTAGACGATCTGTCAAAATATGACTTGCTTCATTGAGTGCCAGTAAGCTATATTAAAGTTCATAATAGTTGTGTTTTATTTTGAATTCATTCTTTGAAATAACACTTGTTAGATATAACGGGGGAAAACACTTTACAGAATATAAAACCTCTCTATAAAGCATTTTATTATAATAAAAGTCGCTCGGTTGGATAAAAAATATTATGAAACGTAGCTATATTTAAATAGCTACTTCAGCTAACTTATTATCGCCCCTAGTAATACATTTCATTACCCCGGTTAAGCTTACACAGCACTAAGGGTTCCATTTTGAATTTTTTACCTCATTAATGAGAAGGGTTTTTAGCGATCCTCGTTGATAGTCATCAAAGCTGATTTTAATTGGGTGTTCCAGGAGAAAACATTTTATATCCAAATCAATCAGACCCTAATTTGCTGACTGTTTGCTGACAAATAAATAGATATTAAAATAACAGTAATTTTGTAAACTAGAGGAAATCGTTCACCAAGCAAATTGTCAGTAAACGAAAGATTTGCTTTGTAAACGTTTCCTTATAAAAACGATGCCAATTTAGAGCTCGGTTCATTTACCAAATATTTTTGTTAAAATAATCATAAATACGCATCATTATTTACATCTACATTATTAAGATAATGGAAAGATAAGACCTATGGTAGACTGGTAAAGAATACATCAGGAATTAAGTCTACCATTGTACATTAATTGTATAAAAAGCATTAATAAATAAATAAGAGAGAGGCCTTCGTCAGTTGTGGGACAAAATAGGCTTTCAATAATAATAATTATCATTAAGTAGAGTTGTTAGTGTTATCGTCATTTCGCATATTAAGCTTCTCACTTCAATGTGTCGTTTTCCAGTAGAACATATTTTTTTCGCGCACAACTAACCACTAGAACAGGATTTTATGTGACGGATGAAATTAATGACAGAGCCACCAAAACTTTGATGGTATTGTACTAAAGCTTGACATAGTTACAACGTTAGGTGAAATACTAATGTTACTGTCAGATAAACAAAGTGGAATATCAGAGTATGATAAATAATATAATTGACGTTTTTTATGATCCAATGACACTAATGTACTCGTAACTAGTCACCATTTTTTTCCACACAGAGAAACTCTTAATCAACCATGCAAACAAAGAGTATCTATCGTACATTAATAATATATGGTTATAATCATTTGTTGTTGTAGCAAGCTGCTCAAAATATGCTAATTTTTTTCAATAAATAAAAATCTTTCTCTACCTTTTACGTTTTATAAGCTACAGTCCACTGAGAGACAAACGGACGGACAACGTAGGCTTTTCCGTCTATTTTACACGTCAATCGTATAACAGGTTCATCAGCACTTAAAATAAAAATCTCTATTCCAAAGACATAAAGTTCAAAATCCTTTGTGTTTTCAGTAACGGGCGGTCCATACATAAGAAGATTGCCGTGTTAATTCGCGTCTATACCCGGATCGCCTGTCGTGATGAGGTAGGTACACTTTAGCGGTTACTTGATAAATTGTAGCCGACGCCGGACAGTACTGTGACGTCATTCGAACCCCCTCAAGGTATATTTAACTGCGAATGCTCAGCTGTCGGCTAAATATACCCTTGCCTTTGAAATGTTTGTAGAATTGTATGATTTCAGTTAGGATTTCTTAAGAAAGTTTACAAATTTTGTACTGACGTCAAGACTGCTTCTTGCCCCATTTTTATTAGAGCTATTTTTGTACTTCAAAGATAGCGGCCTTATAAATAGGAAAATAATATTACGAGGTTTTATACTATATTCGAAAATTTTTGTAAATTTTAATATTGTTGAATAAATCAAACGTATTTTCGACGGTAACACAGTTACAGTTTTCGTGCATAAAACATTCATTTCACATAAACAAAAGGCCAGTTAAACTAACTATAAAGCAAAAAGGCCAGCGCTAAACCACCGAGTGGTGCCAGTAACGCAGTGGTTTAACTTAAAATTATAGTGTTTTCCAACTGTTTCAAAACTATATTTTCAGATATTTTTTTGCACTATTCATGGCTGACTGTCATGATGTATTCCGTTAAAAAACATAAGTCAAAAGTACAAATATAAAATATATTTCTTGGTAATTTTAGTCAATAGGTACTTATTAGAAATGAACTCTATAATCAAATTAAAAACACTTCATGTTTTAACTATTTACGTAAGATTATTATTCAAACTTGACATAATTACCTCAGAATTAGTTTTATTATATGGAGAGCCGTAAAAAGGATATTAATGTTACGGATCAAGAGCTTTCGCAAGTTCCGAAGTAAACTTCCCAAGACTTAACTCAACAAACTAAGAGGAAGTATATTATTTAAAGAGTGTATTTAATTTTCCTCGGAAAACATAAACACGATGAGATATTTGAACACACCTGTTGCCTGAAAAAGTTTAGGATCAATGTAAAAAATAGAGTTGTGTAGTGTGACGTAATAATAATATGAAAGAGATGATTTAATCAAATCAGTTTATTTTATTAGTGTGTCGTCTTTAATGAATTTTATTGGATACGTATTTTTTCTTTTATCCCGCAAACACAAATTTACCAAATGAAACTTGTGCATGACGTCAGTTTTTTGTATAAATATTGGGAATTTGGTATGTATTTTTGTAAACTTTTATTGTTCAGCTTAAGAAAAAAATACATGTCTTAGTTTTTGATTCATCTATCCGACGGACTAATTCGATTTTTTACTTTTCGTACCTTGTCATCTCTATTTATGACGTTGCAGAACAAATACTTTTTTACTTGACTCTTGTGAAAGGCTCAATTGAGTAATCCTAACCGATCTAGTCCAGTTTTAATAGATCAGTTTCCAAATACATATGCCCGTTTGACATAAATAAAACAAGCGAACGAAGAATTTCAAGAATATTCCGATATCAAATGTTGAAGAAAATGCGCTTTGAGCATGACATGTTCCGCATTGTTTCTCATTATTTCGCATTCATGTTTTTACTGTTATTTTTTTCGTATATCAAAATGACTTTCTTTATTTTACGAATATGATTTTGTTTTCGTATATTAAAATGAATTTTGTGTATTAAACCGCTCTATGACACTCGCTAATTTATTGTCTACTGTGCTGTAAATGTCCCAAAAATTCTGCAGCTCCATAAAATTGAACCCTAAAAGAAATATCAAATAGGAACTGTGCACAGGTATGTTTAATATTCAATCAGTGCGGGGTCACATTGTGGGTGTTCCCGCCACTCCACGTTGAGTGGGGTAATAAAGTAATAAATAAACAAGTAGAAGGCGGCCCATGGCTCCGCTCTGCGTTCATTAAATTGTTGTATTTGCTTAATTAGATACCCGCGCTAACTAACGCATTATATTAATTATGCTTTAGGATATAAACAAGATAACTTTTACATAAGGAACTAATTAGGTCTTTCCTGGTTGACGCACTTCTAAGTAGATAATAATTATAATTTAAGAAAAGACTGGAAGAGAAAATTGCTAGTCCCATCTTTTGTGGAACAGTCGAGCCCATATTATATTCTCTAACACCTTTGAGACAGCGCCGCTGACATTTCACTTCTTGAAAGGAACCGCCTTGACCTCATTCCGACCGCACTAACGAGCTATTCGATGGCAGCTTTCATTATTTCTCTGCAAACTGTCCCTTTAATTACACACAATGTCAGACGTGATTGTGTTTCTAAATACTCTTTATATAATTAATCAGCAACGTTCGAGTGTTGCTTTGGTTAAGAATAACAACGTTCCTTCCTCCACTTAAAGTAATTAAAGCAAAGGAAGGTATTTCCCTAACTTGATGACTTGTATATTATTTGTTATGAAGGAGATTTCCCTCTCGGGGGAATGTAATAAAGAGAGAATTTCATATAATATGCTCATTATACTTCACAAGTTATTAAAATCAAATGGAGGGAACGCTATGTAAGCCGAGCTGCAGATTAGTACCCACATAAAGCCCCTTCGCAGTCAAAGTTGGTTTCTTCCCATATTACTTACCTCAGACAAAGCAGGTCTTTACATATTCCCGAGGCACAACTTTAAGTAATTATCGAATTATAATAGAGGCGGAGTTCACGGACAGTGCCCACAGTCATTCGGCGTGGCTATCTCACAAACTTAGCTTACAAACTCCTCGGAGGCACTACTCAGAAAATTAATCTTATCTCAATTTTCCCGTGTTTTCCTTCTCCACAGTGTTTAATTGTGCAAGTTTTAATTACATGCAAACCGAATGCTCGGTACCGACGTGGGGCCGTTTATTCGCTAGATATTTACGACGACAATGTTCTTATTAGCAGCAATAGAACCGTACTTAAATACACAGTTTATTGTTGAGTTTAGAACTTTTGTTATCTAAGCTATCTAGGCTTTAGGTTTTAATACTATTTATGTTAGTATTCGGGTACTGATTACACGACACGGTCTCGACTTACATACGCTACATTCTCACGCTTAGTCTTCCAAAAATTAAAAACCGATTAAAACCGACCGAAAAAAAAATATATCTAAAAATTAATCTGAGTCCATAACATTTTTATAATTATTACCCAATACAGTAATAATTGTTACAACGTTCACTTCAACCTAAACCCAACAATTTATTTCGTCGACTGTACCTTAGAACCGAGAGTGTATAGAGTCCTCCTACGTGTACTGGAGTTTCGTATTATTTAACAACATTGTTTGCGCCTAGCCTGTGCCACGTTGTATGCTACAGCTATGTTCCCAGTTTTCCTAGCCGTGATTGGTATCAGAATATACCTTCCTACCTAGGTATATATAGATCCGACACTGCACAGCTGTGAATGTAACTTTCTTTGTCCGAGAGAGACCAAAACCTGAAGAGAGATTCTATAGTTTTGGATTCTCGTTAGTCTTTTGTTAAGCCAAATAAATTGAAAAGCACTTTTAGTAAAATTACAATAAAAACAGTTCTGGGAAAAGATTAAGATTATTTGCGTGGGCGGAAGTTTTGTATTTCATTTTACAATAGAAAAATTCTGCTTGATAAATTTAGTTCGTACTTTTTTTCGTTTATAAACTCTTTAGTACAACTAAAGACGTTTTCTCAGTAACCTACACATTTCACGTAACTAAGTAATCAGGGCAGTCAGTAGACAGGTTAGTGATTGCGGTCGCTCGCTGCGGGACACAGCTGATCTTTCTGACACCGCCCTTTTCTCTTAATATTAAGATGTGCAGCTTTTTTCTGAGAAAAGCGAAAATGATTTAGATGGAGTGCTATTCTGCTTTCATTATGGGTTGAAATTACAAAAATTGTATGATTTTTCAAATTGTTTGATGTTAAAAACTCAGAGAATAATCCTGCTTAAATGAATGGTAACAGAATCTGCAGTGAAATCTACATTTAATATCGAATATTTTGCCGTCGCAAACTTCATCTGCGATAAAACAATTTCCGACTACTTCAGAACGGTTCCGCAGAAAGAGACCGATTAAACCCCACTCTTAATGTAAAGATTCAATAATTTTTCGTTTCTCTTTTGTTATAATTCAAACGATGAATTAAAAGGTATTTATTTTTTTGTAATAAAACGACTTAAAGGGGATTTATCGAGAATCTATTGTGCCTGATGTGAATAAAAATCGTATAATGGTTTTCCTCAACTTTCTAATACATGTTACGCGGAATATTTCGTCATACTGAGTTAACAGTGACATGTTACAAGTTACAACCCTTCACCATGAACTGCTATATAGTAAATGATATATAATATATTGTATGTAACTGTTTTCGGTTGAGAAATCGAAAGTAAATCTTTATATACAAACGCTTCCTAAAAATCTTTTTCGTTAAATTTTAATATTTTCTTAGAAATTGAAACTAAGCACGTCGTAATCCAACTTTTACTACTGGCCTCTTAGCTTGGTTTTGTTTTGAATTTAGTATTTATTTAAGATTTCTACCAAAAATATATAGAAATACTTTTAGAGCTTTCCTCTATCCGGATAATCTGTTGCCCTGTCCGAGATATTTTATCGTCAATTTTAGAAATATAGAGGACAAAATTGGCACCGTCTCAAAACTAACTTGTCTCACGTGATTTATGACTTATATAGGGACTAATGGGACCATAGTCAGTAAAATTTACTTTCTTCCAATCGAAAAATAAAATAGATAAGAACGTAGATATTTACAAATTGCATAATCAACATTTCATTTGTAAAAACACGGTTAAAAGCTTGATTAAAGAATAGCTTACTTCTTTTAAATAAATTTAAATACCTAATTATGAACTATTTGTTTAATTTTAATATATACATATTTTTGTGTTTGTAATATAAATATTCTTCCTACGATCTGTCACGTCCTTACATAGATTTGCAGCAATAAAACAAATAAACTCATCGCAATCAAGTTCTTTAATTTACTCTTTTAATCTTTAAACCAATCTAATCATTAATTAATCCTTCTTTTCTTTACTTTTATATTTGACATAAATAAAAAAAATCCATTCTCCCGCGTTTTTATAACTCGCTTTTTATTACACAATTCTTGTCTTTATCATTGTTAGCGGTGAAGGTACAGAAACAGGGGTGACGGAGCAATGCTGACTTGCAATATAGAGATGAATTTAATAATCTCAGTGATAAGTCATAAAACTTTATATTACAGAATTTGAGAATGACTTCAATTTTTTATGCATAGTCCTATAAAACTGAAATTTTATTATTGAAGTTCTGAACTATTATAATTATCACTTTTTTAAAGCTGATTTTATACCATTACTTAAATAAAACCTCTGTAATAGGGTATTAAATTATTTTTTAAGCCCTTTTAAAATTTCTACCTTTTTATTTAAACGAGAAAAACATGTACAACTAATATATTAAACAGAATTTCTATTATCTTCGTCTTATTTCAAAAACAAAACAGACAGCATTGTCGAGTCTAAAACAAACAAACTGGAGGTCATTGATCTCTGCTGCTCAGCTGTTGATAAATGCTGACGTTTAAAAACATTAGTGTAAACAATTTTAGCCATAACAAAAGCGGTTGAACCCCAGTGTGGGGGGAAATGTAATAATGCCTCACGAGATTCTTTCTTTACGAGCCGGGTGTATTAAGAAATACCCACGATACCGTGCGACTATTTCATTTCCGTTATTCACTCACACGTTTGATAAGAGTTTTAATAAACCACGCTATTTTATCGAGAAAAATAATTATTATGATCGCCAGAAAATGTATATGTATGTATATGTATAATATGTTTTGCCTTGACTTACGAGTTAATAAATATGCGATTCTTGTTTACAGTCATTTTATTTAGATTTTTCGTTTTTATTGCTCCAGGATTTATGTAACAATCTAAGTAACTTGCAGTGAAAGGCGTAGTAGATGGCGTAACGTTATTTTTTTGTCTCGACTTTTATCAATATTTATTTTATAACAACGTAACGTAGATAGCTTTGTTGAATTGTTAAAGAGAAACATAAGTTTATTATTGTCAGATAAACGATAACGAAGAGGTACAGAAAATGTAATAATGCCCTATTAGGGCTCAATTACGGGACCTTTAAGGGCTGCTTTGAGTCTGCGTTTGGGCGAAACTGTGATTTAGAAAAGCTCGTTTATTGCCTTGCTATTGCAGTCGACTAGACTTTGCTTTTATTTAAACAAAATCTTCTTAAATATTAGAATGACATTTGGTATTGTTTTTGCCCCACAAAGAAAATGCCACTTCCTTTTCTTCTCAAATCAAATTAAGGTCCTCTAAGAAAAAAAATATCGTAAAATACTATTATACTTTATGTAGGTACTTTTTTTGTGCATTGTGCATGTAGTAAATATGTGTAAGTAGTATAAAAACAGCCATACTCTATAGTGAAACAGTTCAACTAAATATAACTTTTATTATCATTACAGAGATGCGTAACTACTCTATTTATGTTTCAAACATACTAACAATCTAACATGTTTCGATTCCCCTTTTGTTTTTTAGTTGGAGAAAGTTTATTAATTCCTTATTTATTTAGGAACTTTCGCGGTTGTTTCGATCCTAGAGTAACATAATTTGAATAATGATAACATGAACATTATACACGGTCCTTTTGCTAAACTGTATGCTTCATTACATTGCGTAAGTTTGTACAGAACGCAGTTGTGAGGACGTTATTCAATATTGGATCACGGTATCTTAGCATTCAATGTATTGTTTGATAATTGTTATTATTAATAGGTATTAAGATTAATTATTCATTCATGTATCATTTCAAATCCTTGGTTAAATAGTAACGAACCATTTGACATGCCTTTATGCAGTTACATTTTCGGTTTTTAATCCATAATTTATACACGTCTCTTTTTTATTTTCTACAGGTATCTAAAATTTTATGCATCTGATAAAAGTAATATCCGTGGCTTGATTCGATTGTGTATGACACCCAATCAAATCAATTCACAAACAGAATCCCATTTGCGCGACACTTCAGAACTCATAAAATTGATTCGTTGAAGTCTTCAATTTCTGATTTAATTTAAAGCGACGATAATAAAAGCGACGGTGGGTGCTGGCGTTTCGAGATAAAGGATTTGTCTGAGCCTTGAGCCCTGGGCCCTGAGCCCGGGCACATGCTGCTAATCGCCCCAATAGGCCGAACCCTATTTCATGCCAGGAGCAGACATACTGTTACAATGAATGTGACGTCTATAACAATAGCCGAGTCATAAGATGAAAATCACTTATACTACTTGAATATGTTGGAACTTATATAGAGCTGAGTATACCAACCGACGATTTTAGACATAATTAATCATTGTGAGGTTATATTTTTGTGAGTGACAAGTAGTAAAAGTAAGATTAAGAAAGTAAACATTAAGGTTTGTTTTTTTTTTCTGTCGATTGGTGAAACCGGTAAGACTAGAAATCCACCTCAAAATTGGTTTTTAACACAAGATAAGATGGGTAATAATATTTTTTAAAGCTAGGGTAACCTGACAATAAACCATAACCCTTATCTATACCAGCATTGGCGACAATACAGTACATTTAACCATGAATTTGATGAAAAGATCCCGTGCCATGGGGTACGGTAATGACGGTAAAATGACGACTACACTATGATGTTTCATTGCCTTTCGCGCCAATGACCCGAAATATTTTAGATAAGTCCAAGCTTTAAATATTTCCTCACAATTTATACCCCACTTTGTCCAGTAAACGCCCCCTTTAAATAGATAAATCAATGCTCATTGTTGTTCTGTGATATCGGTAGCGTCAAGGTATTTCGTAGAATTTCATAAGAGCATATTTGAAATCGCACAAGTGTAGGCTTAAAAACGAATAACATACCTGGGACCCATATCATTTACTGCAGACCAAAAAGTGTTATTGCATACAACATAAATACCTATGTGAATACAAATAAAGAATATTAATTATAAGTCTAGCGGTAGCGCAAAAATAGCAGAAATCGGGAATAATACCTAAAATAGATGTTGGCCAATTCTCAGACCTACAGCTGATTGCATATACTTACTAAGTTACTAGGTCAAGTGTTTTGCAGGAGTATGGTAACTGACACTGTGACGCGAGAATTTTATATTTAAGATATTAATACCTCAAGGTACTTTATACTTCAACTATTTGTCTTAATAAAATTATTTTTTGATTTGTATCTTTGTTCGACAACAAATTACACGAATGCCCGTCCTTCAACGTTACTCCACAAAGAATTCTTAAACAAAAATAACCCAAAGTGGAGCACCAAATTTGATTCGTGCGGCTAGGTGCGGGCGATCGATGGTAATACATTTGCGGGAGTAACGCTAAAGGGTGCAAATCCCTTTGCAAATGACAGGTCGCATGACCCCATCGAGTCCAACTCAAATAAGCTTAACGTACGTGAAGCCATGTCCAATCAATAGATGTACGAATGTAATGGTGACAATTACCATTGACTGGGAGGTGCCCGATTGGAATTGTTTTGCCGTTATGTGATAATTAAATAGCGTTTGCGAATTACGCGTATGTGTTCTATAAAAGGATTTACTGCGGAAATAAATTATTTTGTTTTATTTACAGATTATTTTATCTTATAGTTAATCCTGAATACTCATACAAAAAAGGATACCTATATTTTTAGGTCAATTATGGATTCGTGAGGATTTAGGTTTAAAATCCAGACTTTTTGACCTAATTTTTTACCTTAGGTGTAAAGCATTTGTTAAGATTAAGATTATATCTGCCTATCTGGTTTATTGAAAACATTTTCTTTCTTGTTGAAGTAAAGTAAGCTGCTAGCTCGCAAAAGATCTTATTCGATACAAACCTAGTATGCCTACATACAGTAAAATTGGCAAAGCTATAAAAGTCGGTTTGAAGCTTGATTCGGTTTTTTTAATTCTTGATTGGCTCTGAAGCCAACGTTGAACGATTCCAACTAGATGTGAACCGGTCGTTTTGTTTGCTTAGTGTTCTGTAAAAAGAAAACATGAAAGGCACTGAACGAGTAGTAACCGACGTATTTCACCATATCAATGTCACTTTATTTCTTGTTAAAAAGCGTACCAAACTACCTAATAATGTAATGCATGTTATGAAGCGTCTATTTGATCACCATTTAAAACTTTCATACCTTACAAATATTTTCCGGATACTTTTTCTTTTGGAGAAGAAGGTTGAAATGAGTTACCGTTTCTACACATCGAACCATGTTTATTTTACTGATTAAGCTATTGAATGCGATGCTAAGATCGGTTAGTAATAAATAGATAATTAAATTTCTTTTTTGCAAGTCCACAATTGTTTACGGCCGACTCGTAAGTTGAAATTATGAAATGTTTTCATAAATTTGTCGATAATTGAAAAGTAAAGATTCTTGCGGTTGTCTGAAAAGATAGATACTATTCCTTTACATAAACCTAAGTGCACCTAAGCTACTTGCAGCGCAATAGAATAGCGATAGCAAAGCAACAGAGCCGTGATTGTTATCGTTACATTATAACTTCAACATCGCGATATTGCAAGTGCAAGAAGAATAGCTCAAGGATAAATGAAAGCCAACCTTAAACACTTGGTTTCTGAGCTTCAGTAAGATTAGGATAATTGTGTAAAGGATTTCAATAATTGAAAACTTTTACTCAGATAAAGAGCTAGAAACAAAGTGATAAAATGAATTGAAGACTAATATTTTGTTGAGAGTATTTAAAAAAAAATCAGTTTCTGCTTTGTTAGATAATTCAGTTATTTATTTGTGAATGAATGTCTATTAACATAATACAGGTTTAAAGAAGAGAGTAACAATAGCAAAATTACAAATGATTAAAGATACTAATAAAATTGGCACAAAGAAATGCCATCCCAGCCACCCCAGCACAACTGGTGCCGTGACGCAGTATTTTGGAACGTCTAATAGATTGCTAGAGAGGACCCTTTCGAGTATTTACAAGCCTGATGTCACCATGGAAACATGCAAGGGACGTAGGGACTGTAGTCCGTAACTGAGCACCGTTTGAAGCTGATAATTTATAATTTCCCCTTTTAATTTGTGTCATACTAATCTGATTATAGAGATTTAATCCTAATAATGCGGCTATCAAATTCAACTTTCTATTTAAACTTGTGACTGTACTACCGCTCCCCGAGTTTTCTTTAGGATTGTTACAAAATGCCTCTTTTTTATTTACCTGTACTGACCCACAACTGGCCTAATTTTCCCCACTTAGATTTCCAACGTTCACTCGGTCGCTACTATCCTACTACTTACGCATTTTTTTAATAATCCTAACCGCCTACCCAAATTGCCGCACCTGATTTTCCCGGGCTTATCTCTTCAATGACGTTAACAAATCGTTAAAATGAAATAATATCTAACATTGTGAGTTGTAACTAGGCAAAAATATTCACGCGTATTTCTCGATAGAGTCGGCAAAACTCGAATGACAAATGCAATTTCGCCGAGAACGCTGACGTGAGCAGAATGACACACGATACTATTGTATTGTTTCTTACGCTTGTTATCCCGATTCTTGTAAAAACTATAAATCATAAGGCGTAGTAAGCTAAATCATTTGTTTTTCTTTGATAGTGATTACGTAATGGCGCATTTGAGATGGTGTTAGTATAGGCTCTTATAACTAGTTTTCCAAATTCACGTCATGTTAGTTCGTTAGTCAGATATGTACTGATCACGAAGTAGTGTAGCTTTACTTATTCGATTGACATTACATCAATTTCACTTTCCAAAAACAAATTAGCCTTTCCTTCCTTCCAAGCAAAGCCTTTACTATAATCAACTTGTAAATACATCATCAAACACATTGTTACGCTAAATCACATAACAATTCACATTAAATTACTATTATCTACGGTTAAATAGACCATTGTCACTAAATTACCGGCAAATGCCTCGGGACGCGTTGATTGTATCGATATGAAATATTCACGAGCCGAACAAGACGTCGAATAGGTATCAGAGAATTGATATGCACAACAAGCCTATCTTTGGTCTAGTGAATTTACGATTTAATAGGTTACGATGACTTCGAGATAGGCGCTGGATATGACTTGTATATCCTTTAAATAGTTTTTTGCTACTTTTTTAAGCCATACTGTTTATTTAACGTTGTGTCATTTCTTATTGCTTTAATTCAAGGTACCTAATCGTATAAAAACATTTAAAATGTACGAATGAAGTTTTATGTAAATTTTAAATTATTTGTATTTCAGCCCTTATTACAGCTACAGCTATGATTAAAAACCTTTATTCTATTAAATCATTGTAAAATTGTCCATCTCAGAATTTATTTCACGCAACTTTATAGGTACATCATATTGTTACCAGTTTATAGGAAAAAGGTTTTCCCGATACTCTGTCATAATCATTAATTCATCTTTTATGACACCTCTCGCAAGAAGAGATTATTAGCCGAATATTACGCGGAAATCGAACGACAGAGCCATTTACTTTTTTTATTTACTCGTAAGTACCTATTATCACATAATAAGATTTATTTCAGTATTTTGAGGCTAGGTATTTTTTTTACGTTTAATAAAATGATAAATAAAGAGTAGAAACGTTATTTTATTTTATCTTAATAATTCGTTTATTTAAATTAGATTTAAAGGCGTCCTTAGAACGTTGTTCCCCTATTTTTTATTCAATGTTCCCGGTAGCCTCAGGCCCGTAATTCCCACATGGCTCCGTCACAATTGAAATATATTTGTCCTTTACAACAGTAGGTATTCCTCTAATTTTACTACTTTCTCTTTATTTAACTTGACTACATTAATTTGCAAAAGTAAGAGAAGCCTTGAATTATTACGTTTTTCGTAAAATGAAAATCACAAAGAAAACTTATTACGTAGGTAATATAAAAGTAGGAATCAAAGGGAAATGGATGTTTGATAGGGAACTTTCATTTGTCTGCGTAATGAGGTAGAGGTTATTCCATTAATGTTATTGAAAAATAGTCGTTAGTGTGAGTGGCGTGGAGTGGTGAGACTCGAGAGTGGAGGCGGCGAGTTTGGCTCGAACTCTTCGTATGAAGTTAATTGGATTTTTCCGTTTGCCACGCGGCGAACGTGTGCTGTTTGAATATTAAGTGACTTAACTATGGTTTGAACGCACCACTAAAGATGCTCTTTTACGTTCATTTGCTGAAAACATTCTCGGTATAAATTCTGTATAATCTAGTTTTTACTTCGTAACTAGGGTATTCTTTTCCATGTTTCTACGAGCCCGCCGTTGTTCTAAAGTTAGATTTGTAATATTTCAAATTTTGAACTGGAATTTTAGTTGTAGATTGTTTGACACCACAGAAAGGACGTATAGTTCCCGTGGCTAACGGAAATACAAGTTGCACGCGGTCGAAGTTGCTGACAAGCTTACAAATCTTATAAATAATGCTTGAGCATAAACGCTATTTATTACAAGTTAATCACAAACTCATAGGTGTGTGAATCACAGCTGTTTACTTCTGCGTAGCATATAAATTATATCTCTATTTTTGTGTACATTTAGAATATTACTCATATCAAGCATTCTCATAAAAAGCAAGCTATGCACTTAACTTAACTTATGTATTGGTACTAAAACTATTTACAAAGTTGTCAACTTGACTATAGTTACTTACCGTTCGTTTACATACTTAGGTGTAGTTATAAAACGTTATACGTAGATAAAATCTCAACGGTAACAGGTCATTTTATGATTCCGGGCGGCTATTAACGAAGTTTAAAGGCTAACATTCATTTACAATAGATAGGCGCAACCCGTAACAACTACCGTTTATGTGTATCACCGTTACATTAAAACAGGGAGGTAATGTGTTGTGTTACAGTATAATGTTCGGGTAAACAGTTCTATGTAAAGGTTTACATGGGTATGGAATTAATTATTCCCGGTTTCACAGGTGAACTAACAAGGGGTGTGCAAATGTCGGCCCTAATCAACGGCACAGAGCCTACGTATTAGTGAAAGACTGATAACTGGTTTATGTGACAATTTACCTATTCAGCGACGCCGACTGAATGACAATATTCTCAAGATACACAGCACACAACAGAGGTGCCTGTACAAACGTGTATTACTTGTACTATATGTATTTATAGATAGGCAGTACGTATTAATTGTATAGGAGTAATTGGTGACGCTAGATCCAGTCGTAAGTAAAATTAATTGATTGGAGTGACGCTAAAGGGGTTGTAAGTAAAACAATTGTTTGTTGTTTTATAACACAATTGCATTTTTGTAGTTGACGCGACATTCAGGGCTTCAAATAATGCTGATTCAGTAAATAGTCTTAGCGAAGTCATTCAATAAATATAAATGATTTTAATTGTTTAATGATCTATTACCCATGTAATCTAATACATTCCTCTAATTATTATCTACTAGATAATTTAAAATTATAATTAGTTATTATAATGACTGTCAACGTCGAACACAAAGTTGTATAAATTTTCAAATTCAATTATACTTCTTATAAACATGCATTGTCTGATTCTATCAAAGCAATTTACAGTAAAATAATGTTCACTATTATGTACAACAACCCACACACTAACAACAACAATGTTTAACAAAATTCAATCTTATTTCTTTCGTGATAAGGATGATTTTGATTTTAATGTGTTCAGAGATGGTGGACTGTACCTTTATTATTATTACTTGGTCCTTTCGGCTTACGTAGGGATAGAGGATCAACACGTTGAGGTCGTTTTGAGAATTTCAATGTAAAATACAAGAGGCTGCCGCCCGGGTGTGTCTGTTGCCCCACTATAGAACTTAAGTGTGGATAAACCCGGAAGGTGTAGAACATATTAATATTACATTTACTAAGATATACAAAACTCTTTGATAAAGCTGGAGTTGGAAGTGTCAAAATCTGCTTTTGATTAAATCTGGTTTTGATTTTTAATTAGGACAAACCGGCGACAACATTCTACAATTTCAAAACCCGTAAGCTTCTAATAATGCGGGCGTCCTTTTAATCTATGCCCATGCTTTTAACATAAAATATTTTTCATAAAAACACTAACGAACTAGGTAAAAGAAAAATAATTGTTAGCAATATTCAATTTATCGTCCTATCAGACAGGATTTTCAACGGTCGTTGCTTGTTTTTCCAAGTGCACAAAACGAGAACTTAATGCTCTATGAAATTCTCTTTACAATTTCTTTTTTGTTTTATATACAATTTAATAACATTTCAGCCAGTTTAGTGTCCGGTCTATTTTGTTACAACCTTTTTAAAATTGAAAATGTTTTTATGGCTTTCGTATAGGCTGTTTTTTTTTTGCTAAAGCGCCCTGGTTTTCTAGTTTTTAAGCCCTGAAAGCAGGCGATAGTGGTGTCAATAGACGTCTCTCACAAAACTTAGTAATTTTAATATTTTGCTAGCAAAGCCCAAGGAAAGTTATTTATTTTAACATTTCGTTCCCATTGTTACGACAACCATATTATTATATAATGTATACCTACTCTGATTTATGTCACGAACGAAAAAAAAAGAACAAACAGCCATGTTTAACAATGAACATTTATTAATGGGCAAATGAATTGTTCCGTCTCTGGAATAACATATTGCTATAAAAGTACACTCAAGTGTAATTTGAGTAACAGTAGTGAGAAAGCGCCCCCCTTTCCCCTCACCCCCCCCCCCGCCGGGTTTTCCCTCTCGGCCTTGGTACAGAGCTTTCCACACAATCAATCATAATATAATAGCGTTTATGTTTCTGGACGCACATATGTTTGTTGGTCATGATTTTTTAAATGTTATTTATGCATGAATTTGATCCTATAGCTCCCCGCGGATGTAACGGATGCGGATGTGGATCTTATTCATGCTGCGTAATGGACGTAAATTTTCGTTTCGCCGTGATGTAATACGCAACAGAAATTAATTTGATTAGTGAATTTCGGTAATATTTTTTTTGTTTTTTTTTTTTTTTTTTTTATATATTTGTGCAGTTGTCTTACACGCAGGCTTTAAGTGCTTGATAGGACTTGTAGAGTATTCTAACGGATTTTGAAGTTTTAATATGTTGGCTAATGGTCCAGGCACGTAGCCAGTTATTTGATAGAATCGTCAAAACAGTAGTTAACAAGTGTTACAAATCCTGTAATGGAAATACTAAGAAAAGTAAAGTGAGAAAGCATGTTTATTAATTCAATCTGAATTTATGTTGACAACATTACAGGAAAAATTGCTTCAAGAATGCTAGCAAAATTCTGAGAATAAGGTAAGGTCTTATTTTTCAGAAAATTATTCGTTTCTAAGTTTTACAAAATAAATTGAATCTGATTGGCTAGACAGTTTTTTTATTGCCAAAATTTGGAGGTAAAAATGCAAAAGTATTAAATCACGTTGTAAAGGTAATGTTTTGACAATTGCGAAAAGGACTAAGCATTCCTTAGTTTTCATAATAATGTTGAAGCATAAAAGAAATATTTCTCTTTTTTAATATTTTTTTGTTATAATTTCAAGGTGAATTACAATTCATTAAGCATCCAACACTTTTTTCAAAAAGTTAAGATGTTATTACGATAAGCCGTCCTAAAATTCAAGTACTCTGCGTTGTATATTTTTATCACCTAATTTGCATTTCATTGTAATATATTTTAGGGTTTGTTCAACTGAAATTGATAATAGAATAAAGTTTTCAAAAGATCTAGAACTTTATAAAAAAAAGTTTTTCTGTATGACGTCGTATGTAGTTAAGACCAAATTATAAGTAAGATATTTTTGTAATAAATTAAAAGCGTGTAAATATTGTGATAATTTTATACGCCAATTGTGGCAAATCATGAGACTTGTTTTTCAGTTTACCATATGCAATCATGTGCTTTTATATGTACTCACAATGTTACCAACACTTGCTTTTACAAATAAATATCTCTTTATCTATATCTACGTTTGCCTAATCTACCTGCGCCGAGATTGCATTACATTGTTTAATTTCTGGGATTCCCTCAGGAACAACCCAAAAGTTCATATTATATTTATAATCTATTGTCTGCACAAATTGAAGCTATTAAAAGTATAAGTCTATAATACCTTTGTGGTGCGTTCAAAACTAATGAATGTTTTATGAGTAGGAGAGTAAATATAGGGGTCGTGCAATACAATCCATCATTGTATAAATATCTGGGGGTCTACCAACATCGCTTAAAGCTCTTAGAGCAGCAGTTGTAGAAGAGAGACAACGCTCTACAATGTGTAATGCGCCGTCTCCCTTCTTCTTCATAAGCGGTGTTGGTAGGCTACTTGTAGATAGGTAGGTATATTTGCAGGTAACTCTGTCTGATAGATTAATTCCCCCGGGTGTAGCCGGGGCGGACAGACGTGTGCGCAGCTGTCACTCGGATATATTTACTCGTATTGTGAAGTTCCGACAATCTCGCTAATTATATGAGCGAACACGTTCTTTTTGTCACTTTTTTCTAAAACGTGCAAAATATTATTTAGGAGTTTTTTGGGTTGCCTACTTTATTTTTTAACTTACTTAAAGTTGAAAAATAAAGTAACTTGATGAGCTGCTAAACTTTTAAATACATCGTATATTTCATAAACAAAATAAAATATGACTCAATAAAAGAAGTAAAAACAATTGTTTCTCCGCTGTACCTGTTTATGGCACTCCCAAAACTTCCAACTAAGAAAAATGTACAATTTGCGTATCTGGGCCACTGGGTCAGCGACAACCAAACATTGATATTAAGAGGAAACGTAGGGCGATGTCTGTCCTCTCAGATATACCGACTCTATTTTTATTTCCGCCATCGATGAAATATGGGTGTAAATCAGAGAATTGCGCAACTTCGCAAATCTGTGTATTATACTGGAATATTCTCGAACGTACTACGTTTTTAATACTTTTGGTCTCGAGTCTCAATTGATTCAGGACTTCAGGAAAGGAATTCTGCTATCGGGACTAAGGGTTTCAACGACCAAAATTCTGTTCTGACTAAAATTCAATCCAAAACCGTTCCTGTATATTTCATGTTTGTAAAACGAAACCTCAATCTGGATGGAATTTCTTTTTCGGGAAAATACTTTTTACAATAGTATGAAAAGCTAAATTGAATACTCGCTATACTGGCTAGCTCCAAGAATTTTTATAGCGCCGTCTTAATTTAATAGGACCAATAAATTGATAACTGGAAAATAAAAACTCAATTAGTATTAGGTAAGAAGGATCTAGTCTATTGAGTTCTACTGCTGAGCAAAGGCCTCCCCTAAATCCTTCCACGTTTTTTTGTCCTGCGCCACCTCGAACCAGTCCTCGCGGTTAGTAGCTAAAAAATAAGAATCGAGTAGAAATCGATTTATTTTTGCCTAAAAAGTACTTCCCCTCTTATACGGGCCAAAAGCATAAAAGATGCACAAAAATAAAAAAAAATCTGTTACGTCATGGCCTCAGTAGATCCAAATGATAAATTAAAGCAATCTCTTAAACCACGCCTGAATCCACGCTTCAATCAAAACCTTGAAGTAAGTAATGTTTATGATATTTAAGAACAAAGTTATTTTTCCGCTTTGACCACGCGAAATTATACCACTCACTAAAGAGTAATAACTTTGTTGAAAGAAAAGTAAAAACTCGGACCAGCTGGTCTAACTGAGTTAGGCAGAGCGTCGGCAAAGGATTTGAGAGAAGTCTCAATTACTAAGCTCCAAGAAAGTTGTCTTTATTGCATGCGTATTTTATTTATTTACTTTCCTCTTTTGAGTGAGAACTTTTCTTAATTTTCTTTTTGTTTTAATACCAACAATAATTCTTGCCTTATTTTAGTACTCTGAGCGGCAGACGTACTAAACATTTTTTATCTTCTGAGGAATAACTTGTTGGAAGTACGTTTTATCGTTATACATTTTTGGCGTAGGTGAGTGAATAGCCTACTGACTTTATACCGACATTCAGTGAAGTGCGTTACACATTCGTGTAGTTGATTACGAGCCACGACTCTCAAACAACTTATCCAGCTTATAATAAACAGAGACACAGAAAATTATTCACTAACTTTGTCCTGAGCACAAAATTTATGGTACGTTTACCACAAAATTTCTGAACAATGAACGACTCGCTTGGGTTTTAAGCTTTATAACTTTGCTCGTTGTGGTTTACGATTCAGATAAGCAATATCTGACAGAAAGCCATTGGATCGGATACAAGCCAGATCTGTGATCCGATTCTGGAAAGTTCTACAGGTTTTACTACCTGTGCCCAACTATATTATGTTATAAAATTATATATTTTGTCACAATTGTCACTATGCTATGTTGCCTCGAAAGTTATACAACGAATGTAATAAATACCAAGAATTTTAAAAACTCCAAATACATCCCCCAATTATCATGATTTTCATTTAGCTTTTCGATGTTGGTTCCCAGTATCTACTGTTACGAGATGCCAGATACGGATACTGAGAACTAAGCGTCGATAACCTTTTTGGAGCAAAAACTAGGAGCTTGCTTTGAAGCTTAGAGTTCAACCCGTGTTAATCACTTCTCAGTTAAATAAAGATAGATACTGTGCTAATCTGTCTGTTCTACCAATCAAAATTTTGTAGAATTGCTTAAAATTTTTAACTATATTTCTGAAGGTAATATTCTATAGACATGACGTAAGGAAAAGGACCTAAATTAAATTTCGGCATTATATCACATCGAAGTTTTACTTTCAAAAATAACATCGTAGCAATTCAGTGAATGGGAAATAGATCGAGTTGGTTTGATATAGAATTAGATGGCTCAGCCCTAACGCCTCAATGAATCAATCTTATTGTAGTCAGGGCCCGCTTTACCTAAAGTCTGACAAGCTGGTTTGTGGAGATATGTCTAAATTCTGCCCAGTTTATATTTATTGACTTCGACTTTAACATTGTGTCTCTAAAAACGATGTTTGATACAAACATACGTACAAAACTAAGCATGTACTTTGTTTGTAACGCAAAAAGAGACTGATTTTATATAGAAACAATTTCCCCAAATGGTCGCTTCGAAATTGTTTCAAAAGAATGCTCGTTTTTGAGATTTGATCATTGGCTTCATTCTTCACAAGTGAGTACATAAATATGTATGTCCCCAGGCGAGTACGAATCTCCATTCAAAAAGGAGCGCCGCGAGTTATTTCTGCCCTTGTTTACGACGAAATTTACTAACTTGCCGGTTGAAGTTATAGCAATAAAGGATGAAGTCAATTGTCAACATACATAATTATTCTTGTTAAGATTTCCATTCCCAAGAGAAATATTAAGGGGGTTACGTCGAGTAGGGTGTAATAATTTATTTGATGATTGGTATACTCACAGAGTTTTCATTTATGGGTATATTTGTAGCCGAATGTTTCTTCTTATAGGTCAAAGTTAACGACATTAATTACAAGTTATAGGATGCCGTCTTACGGATTCGAGTTAATAGGTAAGTACATAAAGTTGAATCTCCGTATTTTTGCAATGATTTAACCGCGAAAATATTCGGAAATACAAATAATAGTTCTAAAGTAAAGTTAAGTACATAACGACGGGTCCTACGTATACTGGTGTAACCAGCAAAACATCAAAATACGTTTTTTTTGCACCAATAGCCTTAAAATTACCTTAACTTTATATCCTGTAAAAATTATATTATTCTGTTGAGTAATTTCAGAGATACAAACTTGTAAACTAATATAAGTGACATGATTTTCGGCCACACGACTATCTACACTGATGTAAGTCACTTACACCAGTGTAGGTAGTCGCGTGCGCCGCGTCACGTACGCGCAAGTGCCATTTACTCCAGTATGCGCGCTGCGACGGAGTCGGGAGCACGTTAACACTGGTATAACTGCGTTAACTGCCAACGTATTCATTTGTATTAAAACTATTCCGTGACCTGTTTTTAGGGGTTGTGTTACTTTTTTACATATTTAACATGTTTTGTTTGCTTTGAGTAAGAAGTAACAACAATTAAGGGCTCACGAGATCAATTATTAATATTTTTTTGCGTTAAAAATTGACAAACAAATTACTAAATTGTCAGTACTAAGATTTCTACAAAAGGCTTTAATTAATGTTCGACTAATGCTAGATACAGATTGTACTGCTTGTAGTTTTGTTTGTTCCGCCTGCATTAATTTTAAACGTATAAATTATATAATTTAGACGCACGGTGTACCTACCGTATACTCTTCACACTAAATTATAGAGTTTGTTTTTCCTTTTTTAGTTAGTGGTTGTTTCTTACAGTCGGGTTTTTGTTTTTTTTAATTATTATTTTATTTTTTTCAATAAATTTTACACTTATATCAAAGTTTATTAAAATAAAAAAATAAAAGTTTATTTCACTAAAGTTTAGGATACAGTACACGAGTAATACATATTTACATGAGTAGTAGTAAGTAGTAGTATACAAAGTCACATGTGGCTTTGTTTTATTTTCATGATATTGTTATCTGACGTAACTTACATTATTTTAATAATAATATCTATTTACTAACAAAATATATAGCGCTACTACTTTTAATACATTTTTTGCAGCAACTAACGTGAGGAGTTACCAAATTTTGCTACTTGGTAACTGACGAGACAATTTTTTTTTATTTACCCAAGTATATCATTTTTAAAGGTGTAGAAATATTCCAGAGGTAAACAATATTCGCAACCTCAGTTTATTTTGGTAAAGTTGTAGTATTGAAAAAAACAATTAATTTCAATCAAAAGTTACGTATAGTAATACAAAAGACATTCAAATAAAACTTATAAAGGACTCAGTGGTCGCCCGCAGCTTCAACCGCACGAGCGTCGGTTATAGCTGCAAAACATTGTCCTCCTCTGACGCAGTCGGTTAAAAAGTCTAGGTATGTTTTAATTCAGGTTGTCAGCTAACTTCATACGAAATTTCTTCAAAATTGGTTAAGTCGTTTGAGCGTCAAAGAGTAACAAACATCCAATCCATACTTAAACAACTTTCGCGTTAACTATATTAGCAGGATATTTTCAAATGTATAATATGCATATTTAAACAAGTATGACGAGTGTGGTGATGTGATGAGGTATTTGTATGAAGGGTGTCCTACACAAATCACCATTTAGGTAATACAAGTTGTAAAAAGTAATGAATTTTCCATCACCTGATTTAGACTCTAAGGTCTCATTGCCCTGTTTTTAGGGTTGTGTTACTTTTTAATACATTTAACAAGTTATGTACACAACTATACACTTAATAGAAGCACATAGGTAGAAAAGAGTTGCACAAAGGTAATACTAATTTATTTAAAATACCTTTTCTACCGGATCTGCAAAGGGAGAAATAAATTAGAAACATCAACGTACAAGTAACTAAAAAAAAAAATAGTGGAAATGCTATTTATAAGAAAAATTACATGAAATTCAAGACAAGCTAGTCTTAAAAAATAATAATAATAATTAGTTATTATCGTAAGAAAACCTCTTTAAAAATCAAACCTTTTTTTACTTAAATTAAGAAGATTACCTACATTTTCTTGTTTTATTATTTTTAAGATGGTAAAGCCAATGATTTTATTTTTCATTATTAAGAATGCTACTATCTAAAATAAAGTGTTATTTTGTATTTTAAATGTTTGTATTTCTCTTCTTGCCACACTAATTTAAATATTTACAGTTAATAATAATACAGAAAACTGTTGCAAGTAGCTTTCCAGTACTGAGTAAACTGTTGTAAGTGTTAAAAAGTCGATAAAAGTAGATAAAAATAGATATTACTTTTTATATTATTACCTCATATTGGTCAATAACACGGAAATACTATGTTTAAAGAGTAAAATCCTTCAGATTTCCTTTATTTTAAGTATAAGCAAGTACACTGTATACTGGTATAAGTGGCCACTTGTATCAGTTTACAGGTTCTACCGTAGTAAAAAAAACAAGCTACATCAATGCAAGTTAACCTATTTTCCAAAGTATAAAAAAAGAAGAAAAACCAATAATGCAGTCTTATTTCTTAAATATTAAAATATAACATACTAAAATTTCAAGTGTTTTTATTGATTTACGACAAAGTTACAAGCTTTAGAACCTTTAAAACCGCTCTCTTGAAAAGTTGTGTTTTTGCACTTGTACTAGTCTACGTAGGACCCGTCGATAAAAGGTGCTTAAATTAGCGCGTATCAAACACGTTCCCAACAATAGACGTATTCATGTCTGATACGTGTATTTAGGCATGCTCAAAGCGATTGCCGGCGCGTAATTCTCTCACACTAATGAGATATAAACATTATTATCTGTTGCTTTTTGAAAGACCACTTCGGTCCCTCTGGCCCCTTTTAGATAGGGGTTTTTAGAATTCCGAATGCCGCGTCTGTAGTCTGATGAGCGGGATCTACCTCGGACGTAAAAATTTCGGTTGCGAATTTCATTTGGTTTTTGTGACTGTTGGATAACATTCGTTAACATAGCGTGTAAACTGTCTATACCGACGTGTAATGTTTTGTTTATATTCTTTTATTGTAGGTGTTTGTTACAAATTAGATTATGTAAATGTTGTGATATGATCGATCATTTTATTTACCTTTTTAAAACATCGTAGTATCAAAAACAAAATTAAAACAAAAAACAAATCGGGAACGGGGGGTTCCCGATTTGTAATAATTTGGATCGATGCTATAGCTGATATTTTTAATTACTATATCCCAAACAGATTATTGAGTATTGCTTCTGTGCAACGTAATAGCCTGATCGCGCAGCCAACGTTCATAAATTAGGTTTTATCCGAGTCAACGGTTCATTAGCATAGCATGTTGCGTTCCTATCGCGATGCACCGACGCGCGTCGCTGACCACGTTATGCACTGTTATGCTGTGAATACAGCACCCAATAAGCATTTACTATGGCCGTTCACTTCAGCCATTCAGTATTTGACAGACCATTTGATCATTATTCCTTTATACCTTAAACCCCCTACCACAGTACCTACTCGAATCGAAGTTTCGATACATTGCCGGCGATGGTATATCATTTATGATATTAGATTCACGTGGCTCGGCAAAGTATTGTAACTCGCATGATGTTTTTCGTAAGGTTTTAGTGAGACTGAAAGTCAATACTGGCAAAAAACAAATGAACATCTATCTAAATTCGGAGTCATTGTAATAACGTTAGGTTTTGAGCTAAGATCCCTAATAGCATCTATATTATATGGAAACGACAAGAAATCGAGATAACGGACGGAGGCGACTTAATAAAAATAACTTTTTCTCAGAATCTTACTAATATTTGACATTGCTCAGATTAAGTTATTAATTTATTACGACGTAATGAAAAGGGTTCTGGAAATTAATTAAATATAGCTTACTAGCTATACTTAAACCCTTTATACATTTCTGTTGATAAAGAATGTAGACATATTGTTAAATAGATAAATGAACATCCCTAGTTTGCAATTAACAAACAAACGTATTGATCATATTACTTTAAATCGCAGTTGGTTGTAGTGCTGGACTTACCACACAAGTCCGGCTTTATCCAGTTTAAGCCAGATTCTCGTATTAAATGGCGATCGTCGCCTTCTTTGTTAAGTCCAGTGAAACTGGTCGGAGTTAAGCCCTACAGTTTACACTTGAGAAAGCAGCTACGTTTAACGATTTTTGACATGAAATAAATCTTAAAATATTGTGGTTCTCACTCACTGACAGTCACATTTTACTATAAAAAGAATATACAAATACCTATAACGTAGATTTATCTTTGAAATATCGGTATCAAGAGATTGACCTAAATTAGGATTCGAATCCGGAATAAGACTAATGAAGCGTTTTTCTTTGAGATCCATTTTCTTCTACAAAATAAAGATAAAATGTAGTAAACATTTTTCGCTTAAATTTATTTTCAACTGAACTGTTTTTTCTGTATATCAATAAGAAATCTCAAAACATGATTAGTAAACATTGGTAATGTTTTATTTTTCTAGACGTAAATTATCGTCTTCTTTTCTGATACATATTTCACATACCTATCACACACCAAAACACATTCCGTGTGGTGTCTGGATATAAAGAATAGCACCACCCCATATCCTCCACTGGGTGTCGTAAAAAGCGACTAATGGACCTTAAGACCCAGTGCACTGTACCAAGCACCTTGGGTCACCCGAATGGTGGCGGGTAAACAACCAACAATCGCATTCCCAAAGAGGGTTAGTGTCAGGCAGGCGGCCGACTATAAAACCATAGCCAAAACTTTAAGCAACATGTCTAGAAGACGTGTTGCGCCGACCCCAAATCATAATAATTGGGATAAGGGCAGGGGAATGATGATATCACACACCAAAACAAAACAGCCAAACGAAAGCCGTTTCGACTTATCCAAAGAGCTCTGGCTTTAACCTATTTAGGTTCTAAATGTTTTGCTAAATTCCAAAGTCCGAAAATCCAGAATCTGCTGACACGTTTCTGGCTATTAAAAGAAGATAAATAAAAGTTCCGTCAAAAGCAATAGCCGACATTTTTACAGTCGTACGTTTGGCTCCAGATATTTTATTTTATTTTTGAACATAAAACACTCGGACTAGAAATGGTTTATTTAGGTCGCAGAACTATTTGAAATACAACCTTTTGCGCAAAAAATGAAACGTTTAGGAAGTAAAAATCGGTTGCGAATTACAGTTTAAGTTATCAATGATTTATTCGTTTTATCTTTTAATATATTGACTTTAAAGGATCAAATTAAAAATAAAATAATGATTACCTGTATGTAGTAGAGTACTAGTTTTTTACCTTCACTTAGGTCTCTTAAAAACCTTTTCTATTCAGTTATCAGGGCTAGACTGTCCCTGCACTCGGATCTCACCTTTTATTTGGTATATATCTCATGCAAGCCGATACCGAGCTCGGACGCAGAATTGTTATTGCTGATAGAATGTGACCCTATCTCGTTTTAAGGTGCCATCCAAGTTAATTGTTACTACCGCCATGGTTTTATAGGAACTAAGCCCGAGAACCAATCACAAGAAACTTCAAGGCAAATAGGTACCTATCCGTAGATTGTTTTCCCATTATATAGATTAACATTAGAAATTCCATTACACAGTTCGGTTATTTTTGCTATGCCACTCCACACACACCTGTTCACACAATTGATGTAGCCACCATTTCTGTCAAAAGTCGAACCCACTAGGAATATCAAACAAATCGACAACGTAGTTTAGTGCCAAAAAACACACAACGCCGCTCCCATTTATCAAAACTTTTTTGTTACAATTTTGCCAAAAACATTGTGCTTGATGATCCTAAGTACACACGCTCATACAATTGATTAGACGAGGCACGTTCATATATTTAAAGAGCGTGAGTTGAACTAATTATGCTAATATTTGTGTTACGCCATAGATATAAATGTGGTTAGGTAATCTGTTTAGGGAATCGCCTTTGAGACTCTTGAGAGCGGCCTAACCAAACTAACAGCATCTGAACGGAATACTGATTACCCGCGGCCCTCGCTTAAATATTCAATGACGATGTAGTCTTTTGGTAACTTAATTATAATCAATATATTAATGAGAATTTTATCCATATTCAATTAATTCCGATAGTCCAGTTATTTTCTCTTGCGAAGATTGCGAACTTAGTGCGTATTAATGAAATTCCTCCCATCAAATTATAGATATTTCGTTACGTGATAGGGATACTTGGGATAGAAATTTTTCGGATGGTTCCCTCATTAATCGGTGGCTTTGAGGTGTTTACGAATGCTGCCAGCGTTTCAAGATGGCTTACGTTATAACGCTCAAAAGATCTAATAAATGTTCGTGTAATATAGAGAACACCTATCGCCACTAATTATGATGTTACCATCTAATATGGTGTGGTACACGCTTTGTCTGTGTCAGTAATATAAATGGAGCGGTCAAATTGAATTTCATAATTAATGGATTCGCTACAACATTTACTCCTAGTGGAGGTATCAAATGTCTTATTCATGTACACTTTCGTATTGTCAATACGCCCATTGTTCTTCGTTACGTTTAGGTTTTTGATAGTAGTTACAAAACGCTACGAGGATAATAGAACATTATATTCTTTTGTAACCGTTCTATTCAGTTCACGCATGGAATTAAGGAAGTTTGAAACCGCTGAAACGTTAATTACTTAACTTTTTGTTAGCTTCAACCGCTCAAATTTGTCGAAAAGTTCTCTCTCCGATGTAAAGGTTTCACATAATACCATGACTATGTAAAAGCAGGGTGAACAATTATGTTTGTGTATGTTTCGTATTCCCCGAAGAGAGTAACAATTCGTACCCGTACATAAACATATCCGGGACAACTACTGCGTATTATTTATTTCGGTTTACGAGGTAAGAAAATACTGTGTTTACTGTACAATAATTTACATGGCTATGGTACTGTTTCTTTGTAGTATGTAGCAAGATAATCATGTAGGGTTGACGAATATCTGATAATGCAGATTCAATTGAAGTCGCGAAGTAGGTACGCCTCCAGTGCACTATTACGGCTCACGGTTCCTCAGTGCCACTACACGCGACTACATTCCTTGTCAATTCCTTGAGGACCGCATTGCAGCATTTGAATTATTTATCAGTTTCCTTTGTGTTACATCCAAAACCAACTATTTCGTGCGTCTCCAGATTTTCCTTTCTATCTATTTTATTGTTTCGTTAAACAATTTGACGTGCGAGCTCTCTGAGATTGACATAACTTAATCAACGCTCGTTGTGCCTCGATCTCGCGAGCTACTGCTCAGAACGCCCCTCCTCATTTATCATTAGATACGCTTATCGTTTACAAACAATTACACCGTACTTCCATTCAGGAATAACTTAGATACTCGCATGCTGCGTTTGATTGATTTTGCTTCTTGTTTTTCTAACGGAACGCGGAGGTAAAATGAAACACAAACACAGTGGGAATGGAAAAGCATGAATAAAATAAACACGAGTTAAAGTTGCTGCAAGCACAAGATTTGATCGTGTGTGGCTAGTTTATTGAATGCTGTAACTCACGATTTAAAATCTACCAACACGAGATATTGACAAAACAAAATATGATATGTTATTTTACCATCGTATGTTTAGGATCATCGCAGCTGTTAGCAACAGTTCCCAAGATATACAACTCATCCCTAAATTCGAAGGACGGACACTCAAAATCAGTTTCCTCTACAATCAAAGCGACTCGTGTCTTTGTTGTCGATGTATACCTGTGTCCACATTCAATAACTATTCACTGTCCCACTTAAATTGGAACAACAAACAAAAACAGGCTTCCTGCTGCGTAGACACATGATATTATCCGCGTCACCTCAGGTGGAATTTATCAAATAAGAAATTCGATGATGGTAATACTGTAATACTGTAAAAAGTGGTTCGGCGTAACAACGATGTCTTTATGAAATTATGTTTTGCCCCGCGTTGAGCTGCTGACGTTGACAAATGACGTGCGGGTTGTTTTTCACTGTCGGATCGAAGTGACATGTTTTGCCGTAACTGTGAAGTGGAGAATCTGTAAAGTGAAATGAGAACGCAGAAAAAATCCCGTCTCGATGATAATGGTGGAGGGATCTTCAATTTCATTATCTTACTGAAAAACAAGCAGGCATGTTGGATTTTTTTAAATCTATCCATAACACATTATAATTCATGCTACATCGTTTTCATTAACTACCAAACTTTCTATTAATTTTGTGAGTAGTTTTGAAGGCTAGTTTCCACTATTTTGATTCCCCTATATTTGACTTTTAATCAATATTTTATATTCTATAGTGTGAATTCTATATATATTCAAGAATTTTATTCCAAAACTATTCATCTATTTCAGCACGATTGAGAAATGAACATCCGAATAAGCCAAACTTTCTCATGTGTAATATTATATAATATATTAAATGACATTAGTAAGAGAAACGAATGAGAACAATCTCGGTACCCGATCCGTTTCTATTGATTTATCGGAGCGAAGGGGCGACCTTTCCTCGCAGTTTGTGATAACTGTTGTCCTTTGCCGATTGATCTGATTGATAGAGTCAACAGTAGGAGCGCCCCTTCAATCCATCCTCCTATCTGGACCTGATGACACCCGCTGATATAGCGATGCATCGCTGCACCCTCGCGGAAAAACGAAATCGAATTCCCATTTTTCACCGACGCTACTACCAAACAAAAGTAAAAGGAAATTGATGTAACTCCATTATTTGTTTGTAGAAAACTTTGATAAAAGTAGCAAATGTGAATAGATATTAGGTTCATATCCAATATTGTATATCATACAGGCTCCGGGCTGAGTAACGCGACGTAGCCGTAACGTTGACGTAAACAAAGGTCTTGCCATCGCATAAACAGGCCCATAAACATATTTCTTTTGCTGAGAAAACGAAATAGCTATCGAGATTCCGTAGTAAAAATTCGAATGAGACCGCTGTTATTTATTATTTAGGTGGAGGACAGATTTATTTACATCGCAGTTTTCTAACAACAAGAAATATCGTCTATGGGGATTGCTTTAATTAAAATGCCACAATATGATGAGTTGGTACCCGGTTAATGAGTTTAGGTTTTGTAGCGAAAAATATATAAAACCCCGACTTAGTGATTGCGTAACTTATTGATAAATGATGTAAATTTTCGACATATTTTTAACCATATTAATCCCAGTTTTTGTAGGTATATTTTTAGCTGGTATTAAAGATGAAAGGTTTCGTATCGCGTGTATAGAGAGGCGTGATTCTGACATCATTATCTGTGCCCGTGTCCCGTAAGGTCGGCTTTCAATTGACACAGATGTTGCCGAATAATAGGGTTTACAATAATCGACGGCTGTTAGTTCGACCTTTTTGTAACATCACACATTCATACGACCCGAAAGAAGTTGGATGATATATACCTAGCGAGGTATGTGTTACAATTTATGTATTCTATTCATTTGTGTAAGTTTTTTGTGCAAATCTTAAGCAGAAGCTAGTAAGATGACGAAGGTTCTAATAGTAACAACTAAATTCTTACTTTCACCTATATTTTCAATGTGAGTGCAATGTTGTTAAACTATTATGATTAAATCTATGAAAGAAGCGATGGGTTGTGAGATAAACATGAAAGGGTAAAGTTAGTACGTTACATGTTACTACATTATACTCAACGAGATCAGTTTAAATAGTTAAGAAGCCACGGAATTAATGACTGCATAAAATACAGCATCTGTCCAATAATCTGAGTACTTTCTTCAGTATATTTTCTCGTGGTATATTTTACGAACACGTTCTTATAAAAAAGATACATTTACGTAAGTATATACCTGAGGTAGGAACGGTACTCAAAGCCAGGTCAAACGGCGGCTCAACGTACTGTTTATGAGATTACCTAACTAAACACATCAGGGGCTCTACCACTACATCTTAAAGCAAAATTACTGCAGTTGAGGGAAAGAGACGCCGCGCTACACTTTGTGGCGCGCTGTCTCGCTTCCACACCAGCTGTAATCTCATTTTGGGAGGTGATGGTATGCCTCGAGGATAAAAAGGCCCTGAATATAGCAAATCCTGAAAAATGTCACGCAGAGTACCTTGGCTCACGCATAAGGGATTATGTAATGTACTGTCAACATACACAGTATTTTTACCTGTATGTAATAAACTGAGATCTCTTAGTTTACGTTACTTTTTATGAGTTGCTGAGAGATTGGTAGAGTCGAGATCTAACTGACTTTGATATAAAACATGTTGTTTGTCATTTGGTTTGTTTGTCTGATATTTGTCTTATTAAGTAAGAAAAAAAAGTTGGTAACATTTAATTAAACAAATGTAGAAACGATTGTTTGTCATTATACACTTAAGAATTTGATGCATCGGGACCTACTTCTTTCTAATTACAACATGAAGACATGCTTCTAAAATACATAGATCGTAAACATTTTAGATTAAACCCCTAATCTCTACATTGTTACAAGAAGAGAGATCAATCAAAATAACTTCCTCATAATATAAAAATCGATATAACAGTGTCATAGAATATCACTAATCTAAGAACAAGCCCATCAAAATGTAATCACAAATACGTTTATAAACAACGTGTTCCACTATACACAATATTAGTTCATTATCTATCACTTAAACATGTTTGAGGGACGGATGGAGCCCGTCTAATGATTATCGCATATTGCTTTAGTGCGGCCCGGCGTGGGAGTTAACTCGCTAATATCACATTAAAACCGTTCCACGTTATCTGCCTGCCCGACTAGTCCCGGCTATCCCCGGCTATCCCGGGCTATCCCGGGCTATCCCGGCCTCATAATCCCGGATTCTGGGTTCCCATCCTATGTTTACTAGGGATTACCCGCATCTATACGAGGACAATCACAATATTCAGTTTCATTGTCAAGTACGTATACCTATTATACCTGTTCCATGTGATACCATACCTATTACAAATAGACTGTTAGTGTACCTAAACCGTTCAAATAACTGTTACCGTGCCTATTTATTTTGTATAACGATTTTGTGAAACTACAACGGGCAGTGGACTAAATTGATTCTGTTGTAAAATCAACTTTATAACTATGCAAGTTATATTTGGAAAGTGAGTTCAGTGCCTGAAATATTGAGTTTTTGACATTTGACATTTATGCAGTCAATAGTTACAAAACTAAAACTGGCTATTTCTAAAAGTTGTAATAAAAACGTAGAGTCGTAGCGCAACTGTTATAAACTAACCATGCTTTACAAACGTCGTTCTAAAAGGCCTAATGGGTGATAGGAAATATTTTCATGTAATAAATAATCCCAAAAAAAACCTTTTTTGAGCATAATACTACGACAAACAACATGTAAAAAATAATTGAATGACTGAAAATCATTTGTTGAAAACAATAGACCTTGCCAAAATATATGTAGATGGGAGATATTTTGCAAAATAATAGCTACATTTTACTCGGTAACCAATTACCGTTTAGTTTTATATTTCTGTCGATAAACCAATATGCCTAGTCTAGTAGGTCCCTAGTGTGCGTATTCTATTTACGTTTAACTATTTTAGTTAATCGCATTATATATTTGTCAATACCTGTTCCATTAGCATGATATTTTGTTTGCGTTAGTTATGCATGACTTTCCAAATTAAGCTCATATTTTAGGCGTGAGTGATTAGAATAATTATGAATATGTGTATGCAAAAAGCACAGATTATGATGATTAATATTGACCTCCAATGTTGATGATATTATTATGATATTTAGAATTATAGCGACACAAAAGCAATTAATATCCCAGAACTTAATATATCCACAAGTTAAAAAATGTGGGTGTATATCCCCACTGCTGGGCTAAGACCTTTGCCTATTAATTTTAGAGTAGGCAAGAGCGTTGATCATCACGCTTACTCACTTGCGAGAAGGCAATTCCAGATTACAATATTCGAAATTCAGAATTTCTCATGATGTTATCCTTCACCCTTTTCCGGAGGTCTAAAAGTGATCTGCACGGATAGCCGAGTGGTATAGGTTACCACTCCTGTACGCAACGTGTCGCTGGTTCAATCCTCGCGTAGGACAAAAATTTGTACGATCCACAAATGCTTGTTCTGAGTCTGGGTGTGTTAGTCTATGTAAATTATGTGTTTGTGAAACCCCCTGTAATACAAGGATTAAAGTCCTTAGTGTGAAAGTCGGTTTATTGAAAAGAAAAGAGAATACTTAAGAAAGTAGGTATCTACTTTATCCCCATTTGAGGGATATAATACCAGTATTAAACCTTCATTATGCATAATGGTTTACTAATACGATACATATCGGCTCATTACGCCCTTGCCTAAGCACGCGTAGGTATTCAAATACAATGCAAGCTAAATGTATTTACCATGCATGCCTATAATTAATCGCGTTACTGATTTGAGCATGTTATCAATGTTGACTGAAATATTCAATTAACAATTTACTAAGAAGCAATTTAAAAGTTCAATTAATATGTGTAACATTCCGATACTTTTTTAATTTCTAGTATTAATAATTATGTCATAATTATACATTTGCTGTCTGTTTTCTCTATTATAGTATTACCTATACTTATTTTTCTCATAAAACTTGTAAATATGTGTGTAAGGCAGACTTGAAATCGTGTATCACGCGGCTTGCATACGAAAGGAAATCAATTTTCCTCCTAAACTCTAAAAGTTCGTACGCTTGAAAATAAACTAGTTTTAATCCAAACATCCCATGTGAGACGAGACTCATAGAATAATTCATAACTGTCGAGCGATGTACAAAACGTTATAAATGGTTAGATACGACGCCCGCAACTAATCTTGCGAAATAAATGAATTTAACCAACAATAAGTTAGCTTCAAACTATTATGAGAAAAGCGGGTGATGTGGGAAGTCTTATTTCAAGAACCAGTATAAATGAGAAATGCAGTTTAGATACTACAGGGATAGGGAGATAGGGGTGGAAAAAATAAATTTGTTCTAACATTTCACCTTGAACTTGTTCCAAGGAAGTGTAAAACCGATGAGTTTAGGTATACCCGTTTCATATTGCAAGCAAAGGCTTAAAAAATATTAGAACCTCCCACGTCTTTCCTTAATACCTGTAAGATTCAAGATGAAAATACACCCAGTACATTGTACCCTGCTATGTAACCGAACCCTTATCGAAATCAGATAAAAAAGAGTAACTGAAAAGTAACAGGTATCTAAATAAGGTAGGTACAAGATGCTTATCAACACTGATTCAATGGAAATCCCCAAGAGGCAGGAATAGGGTTTCACAGATGGGTTTTGGTAACTCTAAGGTTGTATCCTTGCCTCAATACTGAGAAAGAGTTTTAAGTATTGAGAATTTGAGAGAGTTATATTAAGCAACGTAAATGTTTGTGATTGATTTCTAGGACTTTTTTTAGACCCGAGAAAAGCTGGACAGCAACGAATATCATTAGGGACATTTTAAATTGTGTAATAAATAAAAACAGTAATAAAATATTAGTACAGGTATCTCAAACGCTTCTCATTACGACTCCGAATTAAATTATTTATCCAATCACGAATTGCTTCGTCAATAGAACAGTTTTGCATAAGCCAAACTAAAGTGTAACAATAGATTGGTGAAAAAAGAATGAAGCGCTCGCCAACCGCTGCCACGTAGCCGCGACACACCATATAGTTTGCTCCCCTCGCACTTGTGTGTTTTAGCCATTTCGGCTCAACCCTTACGTACCTACAGCCACTACATTTTTGTAAAAAAAGGTTCCTCGTTTGTTCTAGGTACACCTAGCCCTGTAATTGACACAGGTTCACGAAAAATAAATCATAGCCATTGTTGATTTATGAACCAGTATTTATCATTTGCTTTGTTCTTTTTTGTTAAACCTAAACAAGGTAAAAAGAAATCCAATATATTGGAATAGAGCGAATAAATGTGTGTAGGAGTGCAAAAGGAAAACCGCGTATTAAAAGTGCTCGTACCGAAAATATGCCGATAATCCACTTAGAATATGCGCATATCTAAAAACTCTTAGATGTCAAACCTAATAACAATATTCTTATATCCTATTTCTACACCGAATTGACTTCGGTATACGCCCGATAGAACTGTAGCGTTTATTTATTTTATTTGCATAAAATACGTAACAGTATCAAAAGTCTCTTTAAAGACATTATTGACATGAAAAGTAAAAGTCGAAAAGTACTTCAGATACACGCTTTTATCTATATATATTTGTATACTTAATTTATTGCTACATGAGGCTCGTATACATTTTCATACACAAAGCTATTGAACATTTTCAAAAGATTTTATCTCAACTGGGCGTAACCAGACAGTTATCAATATCGTATAGAAAAAATCTACCACAATATTCAGTGCTATTGGCGGCTGATACCCGAGTTTACACATTTATGCTGTAACGTTCGACACTAAAACGTTTATGAAACGTTTCAAAAACATTGTGTATCCGAATGTACAGTAACAGTGACAGTTACAGTTAATTAACAGTATTCGTTCAGACGAAAATCCTGAAAGCCGTTAATAAATCGTTCTGTCAGTTTATTGAAAACGTGAACGTCTTTTTTGGATAAGTTTAATAAAATTTGTCTCAAGAGACTGGTGTAGGTACGTTTAGAGCAAACTGTGTCAAGAAACCGATTGGCTCGATAACCGTAATTTCGGGCAAGTTCACGCAGACTCACGCTACTTTTGCCGCCTTCATTTAATATTCAGGACTCGGAACACATAATTCGCGGCGGTGATCATCGAAAGAGGCGGCGGTGTCTCGTTTTTTTTTTTCTATTCGTCACAGAACTTGAAATAAATTTTATATTAAATTGACATTAAAGGGAACTTTGAGAAATTCGAGCTTAAATATGCAAATTTATAGGACGCTCCATGTTTATTGCATTTCAATAAGGACAAGACAGTTATTTAAAAAGTGATGAAATATAAAACGCGAGTTTGTATCCCCCTATAATATACATTACGCTAAGGTAATAACTTCTTTTTCATTTGATGTACGAGTATAATTATGATGCGTGGCCATTTTATTTTTATTCGCAGATATTCCTTGAGAATAATCGGGTGAAGAGTTTTACATTAAATTCAATAGATTTTAAAGTTTTTATAAGATCAATTTATTGTTACGGATGGCTAGGTAAAAACAATTGTTTTTTTACCAATATCTAACTATCCTATACTGAAGTCGGTACTACATAAATCTATTCTGCAACAAAATAAATCTGAATTAACCTGACTTAAAATATAAATAGTTTTATTTATTAGAGCATAAATAAATAGTACACAAATATCATCAAGTCAGCTAGTATTTTGTAGGTTAAAAGTGCTGTATTTAGTTATTATAATATTTTTGTGTATAAAATATAAACGAAAAAGACATCACTCAGTTTTTTTCGTAAAACTCCGACATTTCGTCGTAAAAAACATTTCAACTTCCTGAGTTCCGACGCTTGGTGTAGCAGGCATCAGTTTTCCGCTACTTGACAATCCACAAAGTGGATGCAAGCATTCGAGGCATGTGTCTTAAAATATGACTCTAGAAAACAGCCGCGCGAATATTTGTGAATAAATAATACGAAGATGCTCTTAGTATACAGCTAAGCCTGCAAAATGTATCGAATGTGATGGATTGGTAGCGCTGGAGCTGACACAAATGTTAGAGGGCGAACGTTAGTCCTACATCTGACATTCTCCTATGAATCAATCAAGGTCCGTCAGGCCAGGCTTTTGCCGCAGTCCGAGCGAAAATAAAATCTATTTCTCTCACTATGAGTGTAGAGTCGGATCAGTCACGTTATTAATAGTAACTATGTTATATGAAAACATCAAATTGTTATACAATAATTGTCTCTAAAAATAAAGCAGTTGAGTGTAAAATCGTAATACGACAGAAATAAATACGGAAACGTATTTTCGTTTGTCGATAGTCGATATAAATTCGCGGCGTAGAGTAAGTTACGCCTTATTTGGTAGACGAACGTACTTGACTCGATGTGGAGTGATACCTCCCTCCAACCCTTCACAAGAGCACTCGTATTCAGTAAATCGAAAGTCGTTACACAAAACCGAGATACTTTTTTTGCCTATCACTTATAGAACCGTGTCTTCCCCTCGAAGTCGCACTTTGATGATGTTTCGCCTTTTGAATCGTTTAGTTTCTTTTTTGTGTCACTATTTTGTTGAGGATTTATAAATTTACAGTTTTATAATAATGGTATTTGTTTTTGTTTGGTTCGTGAAAGGAGTTTTTAAGTTCAATATTTTTGGAATCATGACCTCGTGAACTTTTAACTTTTGCTTGAGAATAATTTTATACACATCACATTCATAATCTTTACCTTTAAACAACATGAAATAGCTACTAATAACTTATTCTTTACACATCCACCTCTACACAGTTACTCTAAGTATCATTAAACAATTATCTCATTAGTATGTTACATAACTCGTATTATGAGTAAAACAAGGCACTAACTGGAGCAATATAAGATATATACGTTATTCTCTTTAGTTATAATTCAACGCGAGTAGAGAACGGACGTGCTCTGTTATTATTAATTATGTCAATATTTGTGTTTCTGAAGACGAGATAAGCACGAGAAACTTTGTTATGTATTTATTTGCAGCGAAAGTATTAACTTATTAATATTGGAATTGTAGTTGTTAGGAAGAATTATAGTGATAAAAATAGAATGTATTTTGCTTTTTTCGCTTTTACACAGATGATAGGTGGATTTGCGTTTGTTTTTTTCGTGTTTCTAGAAAATCTAGACTTATAAAATTGATGCTTTTATCCTAAAAATAGCTGTGAAATAGAAAGAGATTTCTGTTTTATAAAATACACCTTTGCTCTCGCGTAAATCAACTTACTTTTTACGAAAAAGAATACTGATTGGTTAACAACTTTAGTAGTGGACAACAACCTAAAATGATCAAGTCTGTCGTCAAAAGCTTCAAACATTGACTTATTCTAAAACATTTTATATCCTCTCAATTATTAGCTAAAAATATTCCAATAATATTTCATTCTCTCTCACAGACAATACATAAACCTCAAATACGAGATTTTTTATTAACAAGAAGAGGTATACTTGCCGTAAGTCTCCCATATTATAAATTCTTCGCCATAAGAACGCTAAGAACATACCAGACGTGTTGAAATACCAATAACGTTATGAAATGCGCAAAAATACGCAACGGAAGCGATGCGAAAGAAGAATGCAATTAAAACAGAAATAAAAGCACATTTTTACAGCTTTTGACCGTGGCGTTATATTCTCTGTAAAGGTTATTATCTGCTTTTTAAACTTCGCTTTCAACTGCGTGAATTAAAAACGAAAATATAAAACGATGTGCCTTAATTTCGTCTGTCTCGTCCGAAACAATAGGAATGGGGAAGCGACCGTGGCTTTTAACGTTTTGCATCGCTATGCCTGTCTGTATTTTATTGTGTATTGCTAGAAAATCGTGCGTTTTTACAAATTCGTTGTTTTTATACGGTTATAAAATGGTTGAGTGAAGATTTTTTATACTGACTATTGTGAATTGTTGTTTTGTACTATTGTTTATCAATACGAGTTTTCATAGAGTATTTTTTTTCGAATTGAATTCAGTTAACGCTTTAAAATGTATGCTAAATTATTTAACTTTTATTCATTCCACATCCCTACAAAAATGAACTACACAAAGCTCTGACTTTGTTTGACAAGTCTGTTGTTTGGAAACATTAGAAGGAGTTTTTAAAACTGTTTCAACCCTCTACACATTTATAAACGCAGAAGTAAACTACTCGAAGAAAATATCACATAATTTACTGGCATTGTGTAAACAATTTACTCTTAATAAACACATGAGCAACTGAATGTAAAGCTAAGTTGTGTATCGTGTTCATTGTTTTTCATATTTTTCTACACGACACAAGATCAATCTTTAGAAGGTATCCGGTCATTGTTGGGTCTTGACATTGATTAATGAGCTAAATATATTGTTTCTTTCCGTTGCTTGTGACCTCTTTTTTAATGTAGTGATCTCAAAAGAGGTTTTACGGCTTGCTTTTTTAAAATTCAACTTACCCTAAGTGTTTTTACCCTTGCTGAGGGGAACGTCAAGCGGTGCTCTTTTGTTTTTGGTCTTTTGTGCCTGTGATTGTTTTAATTGTAGTTATTTAATATTCAATAGAAGAGTATTTTTGAACCCTGTTAACGTTTAAAAAAAGTATATCATGGCAGAAAATCACGATACTATTACAGTATTCTGTTGTAACCTTTAGTTGTGTAAATTAATCTTTCTAACACAATTTAAATTCCATTATCGACCTAAACTTTAGGCTTCAATGTATCTATGAAAAAAATTAAAGAGGCCTTACTCTGTAATCATCCGCCAGTAGCTAAACAAAAATCTATCTCTAATTTATTATCTACATCTACTCTTACCAAACTAAAAGTATTTTCCCAATACCTTTTTTAATACCATTAAATCGTACACAGTAGGCAGTAAATACAGGCTGCTGAATATAGAATTCTTCATACGTAATTACCAGCGATTGCTCCTGAATAGATAATGCCGTAATTGCTCGAGGTCGGCCGGATTTGTGATCGTATTATTACTACGTAATTAGAACAAAAAACAAATTACCTATTAACAAATCGTATATTGTTCTCGGTATAAATTATGCCGGGATTAACGGCTATTGGAGCGGCCATTTTGGTTTTAGTTTTATTCTGGGTAGGTAGGTGGTATGTAAGGTCTGTAATAGATTGAATGAAAAGGTCTAATTTGGCACAACATTAGATAGAGTGTACTTTATGGGAAATGTTTTATGTTTTTACAATGATGATATAAACTGTAAATAAAGAATAAAGCCACCCTATATTCGTCCCACTGCTGGGCACAGGTGTCTTCCCATATATTGATCACCACACTAGCTATGTAGCACTGCTTATTGGCGATTTCAGATTTCAATATTTGAAATCTAGGTTTTCTCACAATGTTTTCCTTTGCGTTTGCCAACAGTGTCTTAGAATAATTAAGTAAGTACATATAACTTTGAAAGTCACATTGGTACTTGCCTACAATGGGGGGACTACATCGAATCTGCACCTCCTGCATACAATTCCACTCATATAACCGCAAGGCCACCACGACATTATCTCTATCTCTGTTAAGAGAAATTATTTACAGGTAAAACTAAAGTATTCTATCCATCTCACAATCTTTAATGCAATCAAAGTCAGTTTAACTTAAGTCGAACCTACTTAGTTATTTTTACATAGGTTTTAACTTTCTACATTTTAAATTATAAGCTTTACTCAATTTATGTGAAGACGATTCAACTTAATTGACTGTTTTGAAATGTTGTATTTTTAATCTTATTTAAAATGTGTTTGTCAGAACAAACTTACAGATCCAATTTATGTTTGCAAAAAAACGAATTGATATTTAAACTTGTCATAAACAGACTCACAAGGTGGAGTCATTTTCAATCACAAAGCGACTGAAGTTTATCCAGGTAAGAAGAAAATACAAAAATCGACTTTGTTGCTTTGAAATACAGGTCAATATTGCTATTGAGTGTGATTTTCTGTACTTACTATATTCACTCTTCATTAAGAGTTAATCCAGATTACATTCATATGTATCGGTAATGATAACGATTTCGAAATGGAAACATATTGATGGCTCTCAATCAGTTTGACCTGCAAACGTTAATTAAGATACTTGTATTATTTTTCCTTGAGCTCATTTTGTAACTGGGACACTAGATTTATCGTAATAAATCCGAATACATGTAACATTACGTAGCTGTAACATGAAGTATTTAATTTAATAAATAAGATCATTCTCATTTTTATTTACCTTTTAAGTATGATTCATTTTTCCAAAACACATTTTTTCATCCATCATTGTCATTTGCACGGATTAGAATTTTAATCCGAGCGACCTTCTTCAAACGACTCTAATACTTTTAAAAGATATTGTCTAAAAATACCTTTCCAGCGGCGGTGCTCCAAATAATGTAAATCCCCTAAAATAAGGTAATAAGAGTAGAAGATATACATATTAAGATAAGGAGGGGAAGCGCTGCACCGTCAGCCTACTTAGATGTCTGTGTGTTAGTGTTATACCTACTTAAGTAGCAGTAGAAACCAAATTCTGTGGCGAAGGCTTACCTAACAGACTGCGAAATGCAAATGAAGTGAACAGTTGTGGGGAGTTGTATGAGAGCAAACGTTTGTAGAGTGCGGCCGAGCGGCGCCGCTCATTGCCGCGCAGTGCCGCCAGCAGCGCGGTACCTCCCCCACAACGCGACTAATCTTTTAACATAACACCACTGAACTCCTTGTGCCACACGCTGGCTCTGCATTGTTTAAATACGTTCAGAAGAATAATGCGAACCTAATTATACCATTTATAAAGGCGTTAATGGATTACCGTGACTAGCGTCTGCGAGGTATTCAATTATCTTAACACAGAGTGTTACAACATTAATTTTGAGGAACATTAACTAAATTAGTATTTAATTGGAGATTCCAACTAATCCATTATAATGTATGTGAGTTTAGACACTTGCAAATCAAAACATTCTACCTATTACCTACAAGAACTTTCTAAACTCAAAATATAATTGTCTTATTATATTAAAATTACTACATCCAAACTTGGTTCACCCGCAACAAATAGAAAATGAGTAATAATTTCAAGAAAGACTCAATCAATATTTATTTCGAAACGTAATTCAATCTATCAATGGAAAGTAAAGACTTTTATCGGTTGTACAAAACCTAGCGCCGCTTCATTTCCCAAAGGAATATCAATAACGACCTTATTTACCTTTCACCTCAATTTTCAATTATTCATAAATTTAATTCTACCTTCAGTGCGTTCTCAGTACCGGGGATTATATTCCTTCCATTTTGAGTTCAATTCTCTTAGAACCGTTCATTGTAGTGGTCTCTAAGGAGGCTTACGTTCCGTAGTTGACGCTTATGGTCTTTGTAAGGAATAGTGATGTTAGTTCCGTGTCAAGAGGTAAGTTCAAGTCAAATACCTTAGCTCCATATAACATAAAGATAATCTAGGCACAAACAGAACAAATACCTACCTACGCATATTTTTTATTATATTTACCTTATAAAAGTTATCTGTCCCAAATAATATTTCGTAGCAGTTATCTTAATAACATTAATCTACCTATTTATTCTTTCACAGTTGTTTAGCAAGTACGGTACACTCTGATGATTCTTTAATATAACTTGCTCAAAGTCACTTTTGGACAAAACTCAAGGGGAGTTTTCAAACACAAAATTAGTTTTAAAGATTTAAACTGAGTCGTCTTGTTGTTATCAATGAAAAGGACGACAATTTGTGAAGTTAATTAAGTGAACAAAGCGTATACGTAAGATAACTATCTTGAGCTTTGTTCTAAGAACAAGAATGGATGCTCTCCTCTACAAGTTTCTTATCGCTCTGCGTGAGTTATCCTCGCTAACCCCAGCCAACAGTTTAGTTGCTATGCTATAATCCAAGTAGGTCGTACAAGCCACATACATAATAATCATACTTCACTGAACTAATACGCTTGGGGTAATAATAAACACGAAATTTACTTGTAATTTACAGGCGAGGTACTTCGTTATTACGTTACAACAACTAATTGATATGGAAACAGTTTCAATCGCTGTGTTAATACTACGCGCTGCGTGTGGGTTTATTTGCTTATTTAAATGTACTTTCCTGTTAACACTTACTAATAATTAATTTAAGTTTTGTTAATGAATTTATTACGTTTATTATTTTTGTAGTCTTAAGAAATGTTACGTTAATTGTGTAGACTTGAACATTCCAGACATGTAAAAAAACAAATTGACAAAAAAAAAATTGTCCTTTCTATAATAAGAAATAGACAAGAGCTATAAAATGTATTTAGAATTGATAACACTTCGCTATAATTACTACACATAAATGTTAATTTAGTTTATAAGTTAATAAGTAAAAAACAATAACTCTGATCCAAAAAAACTATGTGTATAGTTTTGTTGGACATAGTACGTTATACAACTTACAATGTACCTTTTTAACAATAAATAAATAATAATAAATGAATACAAAACTATATTTAACATAGTTAATGAAAGCATTACATAATTAGCACAAGTGCGAATAACTTGTGTGTAGGTAGTAATATATGTCGGTGTAGAATCACTTCACGAATCCCAATCTATTTTCGTCCGTCATCATATGAAAATCGATGAAACTGAAAATGTTACCAACAGTTATTAGAGTATTTGAATGTTTGAAGATTCAGCTCGGTGAGTCCTTTGTGGTTCGCTACACTTTATTATGCCTCGGACACCTACAAACAGCGCTCAAAGCCCAATATTACTTTTTTAATCCAATATTTACTTATTGCTATTTTTTTCTTCCAGAAATGCGAGATTTGTGTTTTGTTTACCAGACCAGAACAATGTACTAGGTACTTGAACACTTAGCAATAATCATTGTTTAGTGTTTTTAATTTTTACTTTTTAAACTCATAGTCATGTAAATATGATTAAACAAAAACTAACCAGCACGCTGAATTCAGTACTGTTAAGGGCCTTTTATCACTTCCAAAAACCGTGACATTGCTGTTGTTAGAGCGAAACGGTGAGTCACACAATGTAGAGTGGTGTCATCACCACAACTTCATGCGTCTTATTTTGCGAAATTGTGATAAAATTTGCTTGTCATGCAAATGTCAAGATATTGATACAATATGAAAGGTAAATATGTAAACTTTACCAGAATAATACATCACGTCATCGAATGTCATTCCGTGGTCTGTGGTAACAAATATGATTTTGTTGTAATACAGCATATTGCGGATTGGACGGCTGGCGTCGTACACATTATGGAACATCATTAATTTAGTTCAGGTGGTGACCTCACCACAAATAAAACCCTTTATGGTCGCAATTAATATCATTTTGCGCGTCACATTATTTAATATTACGATACTGCATTACAGTTACATATAAACAGGGTGATATTAATGACACAATTACTTCAACGCATGTTTAATTAAAAAGGATTTATGCTATTTGAAATCGTTTATTCGTGCTCATTAACCTAGTGCCCGTTTTTGTTGCCTGTCCTAGATTTAAAGTTATAGAAAGCTAATATTTTACTTATCAAGATTTAAAACACTTTAGTTTGAGTATTAGAGATATTTCTCGATAAAATAGGTGTGTATCAAAGTTACGTCCAATATGCAACATCATGTTGAGTCTCAAATTTTTGAGTTAGAATAATTTATATAATATATTTACTGTCAAAATGACAAAAATAATAATTAATACCTACCCTCTTTTACGTCTCCCAACTTGAAAAACACATTACAACAATAACTTATTTCACATTTAAAACAGCACAAGCTGACTTAATCCAGTGTTTCAGCGCTCTGGATCGCGAGTAACACTATTATCGCTATCCGAGTAATTATGCTTTCATTGAATCCACTATAAAACATTAACTTAATCCAATTCTGAAAAAGCAAGCCATAAAATGAATATTTCAACAATTCTTATGTTTCTTTAGTAGTTCTTACGTAATAAATAATTGCAGTATTTGCAGTGTTTTGCGTAGTGCCTGGGTTATACCAACGTGGATTATCCGCAATAAGTTTATTGCTCCATAGTGAGTAATATCTCACCATGGAGGTGCTCTATATAAACTAGAGAGATAATGTCAGACCGTAATATTCTGCAAATAGTCACCGAATTAGTTAGGAGCTGAATTTTGATGCATTGCTCCGTTTACGATTACGTCTTTTGAGGCAGCATGAAATTTATAACAGAAATTGGGATTTTTATCACTTAATAGTTTTAACTCACATCCCTGCTTCCTTAAAAATATTTTTTCCTCATCGTTGATTGACTGGCTAAAAATGATTTTGTTCTATACTCTAAGTATTTCCTTCCTTATTTTTAGGGTTCCGTAGCCAAAGCTTAAAACGGGACCCTATCACTAAGCCTCCACTGTTTGTCAGTCTGTTAACTTAAGAATTAACTATTTCCTTAAACGTTTTTGGGATGGAACATAAGTATATTTTTACATGATTCACTTTTTACTTCGAAGTTTCTAACTTTGCTTCACACGAGTGGGTGATTCAAGATCTCATATTCCTTCGTGTGTAAGTTATACTATCTATTACTTATTCAAATACAGAGTGCACTCACTTACAGAATTGAATTGCTTTACAAATTTGAACTCTATGGGATACTTATTAGAGCTAAGCATGTACCTAAGTATAAAATTATACTTGATTAGTAAAACATTGAACGATTCTTTCCTCACAGTTACCGCAATAAAAACATTCAAAACCCTATTTTTTACCAACTCGGCACAAAACTTTATTAAAACTATCCGTAATTTTAACCATTATACAAACAGACAGAGTTATTTTTGCTCTCATCATATTAGAACGAATACAATAGAACGTTGACTACATTTACATCGTAGTCTATTTAAAAATAAACGTTTATCCTCAGTAAATACTGTTAAGTAAAACATGTCGTTTAATTGAGGCCCAAGCATCAGGGAACAAACAGATGCGAAAGTGTTTTGTTACTCTTATTATAAAGTACCAGATTTTCAAACGGGACCACTTTTTATTTGTGCTAAAAACTGTAGGAACAAAACAGACTAGATAAACCATGTAAAAACGAGATTTGCAAATACAATTTTTGTGTTATTTACTCGCTGAATACTTATGGAATGATATAAATAAATAAATATTCCTCAACATTCCCACATCGCCACCTATTTGCACCATGTAACTTGTGCTATGAGTTCTAGACTACTAATAAACATACTACAAATTACACCCAGACACAGAACAAATAATCGGTCACATCACACAAACATTTGTCCTGGGTGCGAAACCAAAGCACCACCTTAGGTATAGTAAGTAGTCTGGGCCACTAACCACTAAACCAATAGGCCTATCATAAAAATATAAAATAATAAGTACCAAGAAGCCACCTTACTTAAGTAACATTCGTAACGCAAATAGAAATAAGCGTGTTTACTTTAACGGCATTAGTTATAAGCTCCCTATTTTAGCGGGTTCCGTCCATCACGTTAATGTACTAACTACCAACTACGGAGCACGGGTAAACTGCAAATGAACTAGCAAACATTCACCGGAATTGCGTACCTGGCTTTGGTAGATTTTGTTAATAAGAATCCCTTTATATGGGAAATTCTGCAAATGTTATATCGTAACATTACACTAGAGACAAGCTAATGTTCGAGACGTTCAAATTACTAGACTTAGGTCTACGAAGTTCCGAGCTGGATACATGCCTAATGGGAACGTGGTTTCTTGTAGACATGTAAAAGGAGGTTTTATAACATGTCCACATTCTATGACGGACAAATTAGGGCGAACAAGATTTAATATGAATGTTTTGCGGTGGACACGAGCCATATTCTGTTAGTGGTCGTAAAACACTTGTAAGGGATGTTATGAACAAGATTGACAGCATCTGCCTCTGCTAATAACAACAAACATAGTAATAATAGCGCTCATCAATGTTTATTATAGCGGGCTATTAGGGGGCTTATGTTGAACCGTTTCTGTGGCGACATTGTCTCTTTGCTCTTAAACTACGGTGATCAAGCAGGCATTATCACTAACAGTTAATAGGGTAATAATGAAACTAATTGTTAAAGTATTTGGCATTATGATCAGTACCAAATACTTTTTAGACTGATCAAGGGAAGTATACATAAAATACCTATTACGTTTTAATTTACGTTGAAAATTTTGGCGATGTAAAAACAAACATTTTATATAATCAAGAAGTCGACCGGTAATAGTTCTACGAAATCGACGATCCATCAATAACGGCAAAAGCCCGACGTTTAAACAGGAATCACTTAAACATCATAACTTTTTGCAGGATATCAGATTCCATTTAATTATTTATCCTACAAACAGTTACACTAACCCTTCGGGGTATCGAACGTGACCGTTATGTTGTGTTATATAGCACACTGGGACAATTATCTACGTTGCGAGAACCGATAATGACGTCTTTTGTGTACGTGTGTCTTTGTGAGCGGGGCCGGGCACCGACGATAGTTAAAGTGCGTCATCCACCCCTAACTGAGCTACTCTGATTCGCATCAAGCATCTAAATTGCTTTAGATCACCTTAAAATGTAGTTTTAGGCGCAGTAGCAGTGATCAACGAACAGATTGTGATATGAAATGTTTTGTAAATCTGTTTTATTGTTCAGATTATTAAAATCAGAATGTTTTGAGTGTAAATAATTTATTTTGACAATATTTAAGGTGTTTTTTTATTAAAGTCTGTATTTGTTCAAGTGCGTAAGTTTAAATTGTTTTATTGAGACAAATATGTACTTATTTAATAAACAAAATGATTTTTTTTAATGATGTTTTTTACAAATAGTGTTTTAACGTGTATAGGTAATGTGGAGGCTGCGTTAGTGGTGTGACAGGCTTAGAGGAGCGTGCAAGGCGCGTTGACGGTAGTCTCTGATTCCGGCTGCCAATAATACGCACGTGATCCGCCTCCCGAATGAGGCCTTTTCAGGACCTCTCGTGCGGTTCTGTTATTGAAGAAAATACTTATATGTGTGTTGACTTATATATTTATGTAGGATGGCTCATTTCGTGATGTGCGTAGTTTCCTTCTAGTCAACTCAAATAGTTTATTTTTCGTTTTTATTTTTGCGTTCCATTTTCGTTTAGGATTTTAAGCACAAGGCCACTCAATTTCAATAAATGTATTTATATAAAATTCTCAATTCGTACTAAAGTTCAGTTTTGAGGAATATTTTCTAGAAAAACCCATAAATAACGTAATTGTGCTTCAGTTTGTTCGCGAAAAGTTAGTTTTCCAGCATATCCTGGATATATTCAAACTAAATTTCATCTAAATCCGTTCAACTTGTGCGGCATGATCGAGTATCAAACATCTGTTATATGTAACTTTGCTATTTGTAAAATAACTATACTTTAAATGGGAAATATGTAATATTTATTCAAGCTACTGCAAAGCAACTGGTGATATTATTGTGTAGCAACAAAATAAGAAGTAGGTAACAATGCTTTAGTTTGTACCTTATACCAAAATACTAGACATATTTTGGTCAATAATACATATTCTTGTCCTATGAATTTTGAACTCTTAATTTCTTATGTGTCACATATACTTAAATAAATAAAGCATTTTCAACATCACTACAAACAAAAAATCATATAGGTACAGAGTATTTTAATCGCTCCTAAAATTACGTAATGCGTCCCTATTTTCGATTCAAGTGACATAAGACCAAATTCAATCAAAGTAAAACCGTTAATAGACAGGCCTTCGGTCCCGGCCATCGTGGGTAGATATGCGCTCTCACTTTGAGTGAGGTTCGTCAATTTATTGAATACCATTCGTATTTTCGACAGTTCATTCAGATTTATTTTTGACTAACATGGAAAATTTATACGTAGGAATTGTGTTATTATTTTTGTGCGGCTGTATTTGGCTTTTAATTAATGATGCAAGTTTGTAAATATTTGTTGGTTTAAATTTATATGTGGTTTTGTTATTGATGTGGCGGATTACGATAAGTATTTAATATTACAAGCACGTCAGTCAATTTATGTTTGAAATATGTTGTAAACAATCTTTTGGTCATCCAGTATCGAACAAATTCTACTAAAAAGCGAAGTGTTTTGACTAAACACGTCCAGTTTATAAAAGAATACACAAATGGATGTTCAACTGTGTTGATCCGTTGTGTAAGTCAGTAGGGCACACGTATGAATATACAGGATGTAAAACGTAGTCCTGTCAAAATTGACTACAAAGTCAATTATTTCATCATACACTACGATACAGCCCGTTGTTCACGTTTTTCAACAGTCTCACAAAGGCCGGTGTGATACAGCGCAGCAAAATATAAAAACTGAAACGTGATCCCAACAATCTCTTCACGTTTTAAACAATCGAATAGTAACAAAAACGCTTCCTATTTTTATCCTTTTCTAACATGTTCCTTTATTAGATTACAATCTTAATAATATAAAATTAAAACGCAATGAATATTTCCATAATAATATTTACTGTTGTCGACGGCTTTTCAGGATTAGGCGGAGCGAGAAAAACGTCGGCAACGGTAATGTTTTCCTCAAATTTATGTTTGTGTTGTATTTGTATCGTATGGAAACCCACGTTTGAGATGGTTGTCATAAACAGTTATTAATCATCGTGTCACCCGTGCAACTTCAAAGGCTCGTTTAATCAACTGCGAATGGTTCAGGCGTCTGAGCCATTACTCAACACGCTCGTTTAGACATTCTTGCCTGACGTACTCCTTATCTACTTGTGAGTAATCTGAAACTCATCCAATTCTAATATTCCCGAATACTAAATACACAAAATCACTTCAAAAGTTTCCTATATTGCTTAAACTTCAACAAATATTATGCAATATACGCCAATGTTTGCGCAAGTTTTCGTAATTTATCAGTCAAACGTTGACGTTGAAATTCAACGAGATATCTTTTAAAAGTTTCCGTTAAACGTACTCCCACAATGCATGCGAGCTGCAAGAAGTTAGGATAACTTAACGACGGAAAAGTTATCCGCGAATATCTCGATATTAGTCGGCAAGCTTCGACGGAAGTATTTATCTTGTTATCTAATTTGAATACTTCTGCATGCGGACGTAAGTGTAGATATAATTAATTGTTAGAGGCGAACTGCTCTTTACTTAAACGCAGAAAAACGGTAAATGAAAGCAAATAAAATAAACTGGTTTTCTTTCTTTATTAAGAACTTAATCAAGTAAAGTACGTTGCTCTTAAAATATTTATTCTGACCATTTTATGAAGTGAAGCTAGCGCCTGAATAATTTACGGTCGTAAACAGTGTAGTTACGTATTCAAGTAGCATATAGTTTAGCAGGTCATGCTTCTAAATTCCTGAAGCTTCACCTTAATCGGCTGATTGATTGCAGCGTTCGATTCGAGACCGTACAGGCAAATTATTGCGGTCTCAGGGCCCTGATCAAAGCAGCCATGTTGCATTACCACCACTTAGTTCTGATCGCTCGGCCAGGAGTGAAACTGCACACACTCGATTGTAACACATCCCTACGCACTTGATATCATCAAAGGGTACAGAACACGGATCAAATCCGATCAACGTACGGTCAATTGTTTGACAACAAGCTTCCTACAGAATATACTCCGAACTAAGAGACATACTCATGTAACGTGCAGCAACAAAAACGAATGAAAAGGACTCGATTTAAATATTGCCGAATACAATAAATTTGTATTAGACAGAGAAAGAAAGTAGCTCAAACAGCAGAATTCTGTTTTTAGTAAGGATGATAGGGAGAATTAAAAATATAATATTTCCTACAGATGGATAAATAGAAAATACTACACACGTATTTTTGATTTTATTTGAATAACAAAAGAAAATACAAAGATAAGCTGATTTAAAGTTTAGGAGTAGGGGCTTGTGACAAAACGCATTCACAAAATTTGTCCCAAATAAATGACGTCGTGCGTACCTTTAATCGACTGTACTTTGGTAAATTTTTGTCAAGAAAAAATACGTATCTAATTTTATTTATTAAACTATGTAGCTATACGACATTAAAAAAAGTTATCATCATCGCAATTTGCTGAATACAAATATCAAGGATGTTTTTAAACATTTTTCACAGTTTGATAATCCAATTTCGTACATTGACTTTCGTCGCTGTCCGTACTTCTAGATAATGTTTATTATGAAATACTAGCGGTCTGGTTTAAAATGGTCAAAACCCTTTTGTTTAAACTCCCATTCGGTAAAGCAGTCATATTAAGCGTTAACTGCGAGTAAAGCCTAAAAAGATAATTATTGTCATGCGTGCTATTCCATTTAATCTAGTATTATGTTTAGTACACAATGTATTTTTTAAATGTTTCTATATTTTTTTCAAGTGAGCAGTTTTACAAACAAAAGTATAATTTATCGCTTGGGTTTAATGTAAAATTTTCATCACAAATAATATGCTCGTATTCTAGAGATTTTTTAAATAGTATTGTTTTTATACCACCATTTACTTGTGACACCTTATTCTGAGAAGCTTTGAACTCAAACCTCATCACTATAATCAAAAAATAATAAGATTAAAAAAATAAAGCGTTATAAAAGTTCAAAGGGAATAGCTTCGGTTAGCGGCGTGTGCCGATCGGGATGAGCGAGAGTCGATAAGACGAGAGATAGTCCAGATGTTGGAGTTAAACTTTGCCTACGACCGCGCTACTTAACTCTCTATTTTCTAAACTCCCAACTTCGTAAGATACGGTTTTATATATAAATTTATAGCTTCGGCGGATTACGCTCCAGAATGGAAGTTTGAACTTGGTCTATGCCTTCGGGAAATGTTATGACACAATGAAGATACGTTAAAATATTTGGGTACAGTTTTCTAGAACAGTGAATTTCTTGCGCATAATTTGTTTTGAACATGTTCATGCTGATATTTTTTCATGTAATGCAATTTGTATATGTTCGAGATATGTTTTAAAGGTTTAAGTACAACAAAACGTGCACAATAGGTAAGTACGTTGGACCAGGTTTTATAAGCTACTTTCCCATTGTAGCAAAGATTAGGGTCGCCACAAAACACTTTTGTAGCCCCCAGGGAACACAATCGTGATATGAGTGCGAACGAATTATATATAGAATAAGCAAAATCTAAGTAGGTAATAAAGCATTATCAAACATCTAGGCACTTTTTACGAGGACGGTAACCGAGTGCGATGCTCTGAAACACCTTTTTGGGAACCCTCGTGGGAAATCTAACGCCGAGTGTCATTACATTACGAATAAAACAGCCTTTTATTTCCGTAACACGTTTCGTCGGATGAAATCGCCACTGTGTAACAACTCCTCATCAGATCTCCACAAAATAGGCAAAGAAAACTATATCGAAAGTTATCAGAGCATCGGGTCAGGAAATATCGTAACATTGTTGGATAAATAAAGGCATATTGCTAGCAATGATGGGTCGCACACGGCTCGCTGCCTCTTGTATCACGTCCCTCGAGATGAAACGAATGAGTATTACCCACGCCGACTGCGAAACATATTCCACTACACATATGAACCGACATTTTTTCAACCTTCCCTAAAGAATGATTGCCCAATATTTGCAATGTACACACTTACGTATGTACATATATTACTACACTACACGGTACATCTTAGAAAAAACATGATGTTACCTTGATATGGAAGTCTACCCAACCAGGTGAGGGTAACGCTTGGTGAGCTACGACGCTGACTCGACTCGTCGCGCGATTTCTTGAATCACGATTTGTGACGTCATCAACGATGTGCGAGGGCTGGTAGCGCATTAGTGACGCTACTATAAAGTTAAATAGATATATACGTCGCCAGAAGTATGTCTATTACCCGCGGAAGGTAAATGGCACCATATATCACGAGGAACGTAAGTGTAAGAGGAAAATATTGTGAAGGAAAAATTTAGATACTTCTATTATCGACGCATGAAGAGTAAAAATACTGAGTGTCGAAGCTTCTGATACATTAATGCGGGATATCAGTGGCTGTGTTATCTATGCCCATAATTTTAATAGGGACGCATTTTCGTCACATCCATCCTTATCTATAGAAATATCGAGAAGATCGACGGGTAAAGTACTCGGAGAGTGATTATGCGCGGTTACCCGACGAACATTTTCTAGCGTCATTATGCGTTACGAAAATGGCAGCGGGCTAGCAACCCCAGGACCATAACGATAAGAGGAAATTGTGATGTTAAACTGCCAGGAACCGTTACGTTCCAAGTTCACGATTCACTAGAAATAATAAAAAGATACAGTGTACCCGAGATAAATGTACGAATCAGAGAGCTATTAACATCGTTTTGCGGATGAGCGGCGACAGTAATTGCCATGTCGGCGTGCGGACACAAAATTTATGGCGCTCACTGCGGGTAATTGAGTCGACTCACTAGTTACTGTGTGGGCCTCGCGACACCTGCCAAACACACTACACTTTTATGAGGAAAACTCTTAATGATAACGGAAAACAAAGAGTGCGTCTATAACTGCCATAAGTTGACTTCGGCAAACGTAATATGGGTTATAAATTCAAGTTACTGTAAACCACTGCTCACCAGATTTTTGATAAGTTTCAAGACAATGCATTTTTTTCTGAATACAACCATCCTAGCCTTTCTATACTGAAATATGCACTTTCATCTAAAATCCAAACAAAATAAATTTAAAACAATTTTAATTTAACCAAATTAAAATTAAATTTCCAAAAAGCAATATAAACAAACTTAACAACTGCGCCGATGGGGCCCTCAGTACACTAGAACGTAATTAATAATTAACTTGCTCATAAATCAATAAGATTTGTAATCTTGTTATGACTGGATAAGTACGTTAAAGGCCTATTTATATTAAACTCATATTTTAATGACTGCTAGTCATTTGTCAACATCAGTTGCAGGTGTGCCCTGCTACTGATCAATGAGATTGTAACGGGAATGGATATCAACCCCTCAATCCTTGTTACTTAATATGACGAAGTTAAACAACAAAATAAGTTAGGGGGAGTCAACATTTTAATATATACGGAGTATATTTTTGTAACAACTTTTGTGAAGTTAATTCATACTTAAATGTAATAACGATTTACTCACGCATATTTATCGGGATAGCCCGATTAGTTTCGGACCCAACCTGAGACCTCGCGAGTCGATCTCGAGTTCGACTACCGTAACTAGTCGGGCTATCCCGATAAATACGCGTGAGTAAACCGTTTTATCATTTAAGTATATACGGAGTATACTGTAAGAAAGTAACAGCAAATTAAAATACAATGAAAATAGTAGAAGTGGACAATGGAGGTCTTATAGGCATTACTAACGTTCATTGCTATACTACCTAAGTGTGTCGTGTATCTGTTTGTTGTTTGTAGCCCAAGCGATGGTGCTAATCGATCTAGAATTAATTTGTGTAGAGCTGTATAGGTAAAGACAGGCAGCGGGTGCTGTGTTTATTCGTAAAATAGTTCCTTGGCATGAAAAATTTAAATAGATTTGTTATAGTTACAACATGCCGAAGATATCACTTGTTATTTGATATTAACAAAGACGTCATTGACCTTCTTAATACAATAGGTACCTAAACAGTAAAATAAAGCGTAATTTACACGGAAACACCCTGTTGTCTTTATTGAAATAACAGTGACTGTAATACTCATGAGTAAGTTACTCGTAATTTCATTACACACATTGTACAAACGTTTACTTTGTGAGAAATGTTTAATTTAATTTAGGGTATAATAATGGGTATTGAAGGCCCTCCGCCCCGTTCGTGGTTGACGTTCGAAAAACTTTCTTCCTATTGGATATCGATTCACTGAAGTTTATAGCTCACCCAGTTTCACTTCAACTCACTAATTCTAAGACTAGCAATATGTTGAAGTCGTTCCATGCAAGCGTTGTGTACGAGAGCTGTTTGTATTTATTAGTTGCACATAGAGCGATTGTGTAGTTTAAGATATATTTCATTTGTTTTAACGCAGTTTGAATAAACTATAAATAAATATTAATAAGCAACCAGGTTGTATTAACACAAACGTAGTACTTGGACGTATTATTACGAGCGTATAAAATTATATCTTACAAAGAAAATTAGATCCTCCTGTTCACTGATTGTTGACATAACAATTCCTGTATCTGCACTACTGATGTTCTTGACTTGTGCTGCAAAACAATTGACAATCGCATGGAAACATATGTTTTAAGTACGAAAAAACTTTAAAAATAATCGTGTAATAGCCGTTGACATGACGTTGCATCATCATAACCGTCATAAGTAACTGTAAGCACGAATTCGCAGTATCCCGAGGAAATGTTTCCACTAAAGCACAATAACGTACTTGCGAGGAGCTGTAAGCGGATTATGAGAGGTTCCGAAGTAGGCTGCTTTGAAACTCGCAAGAAAAGCAATATCCATTATCTTGGCGAGGCTTTGTGTGTCGACTGCCGCGCATTGTTGGTCGCTAGCGGCGCCCGCACCGATATATTGTTTAACTTTAGTGGTATTGGCTTACCTCTGGACAAAAATTAAAAATTGGTTCTATTTTAACTACGAGTTACAGGCATAATTACGCTTTAATTAATTGCCCCCTTTATGTAAGCATCTAAGTGTAAAAAAGCGAAGAGATGGGCAAATATTGATACACTATAACTCGCACCCTGCAACCTACATTATAACCATCTATCAAAAATATAAAATGTATTTAACTCAAAATGTTTCCGCAAATTAAACGTAAAAAGTGGTCTCCGAGACGTATCGGTACCATACCGCTACATAAAAATGCGCTTCTATGAGTGGAAACAGACAACATTCTCTAAAAAGGGGTTAGTCAACTTCGAACAAAAAATATTAGTCCTACGTTTTTTTCGTCTCTATTCTGGAAACCAACAGTCACATACCTCATACCGCGCTCCTAGTCGCAACATAGGTATCTAAGTGAAATTTGTGATGAATGGCCAGCCAAATTATGATTGATGCAGGATAGTTACAGCCGGGAAACTAGACATTAGGGCCCAGTGTTTACAGATACGCAGCCTCCGGTTAAACATTTGTGTAGCTCTTTAACTGGGCTCCGGAAACGCAGGCATATTCCAGTGTTTATAACCTAGGGCTACAACACAAAATGTTACTTAAAATAGAATTGAGAAGGTAAAGAGAAGTAATTGTATGATTTTTTTATTTGAACTAACATATTGTTATTTAATTATAATGTGATGTTTAAGACTACCAGCAAGAAAAGTTACTGAACTAATCAGATTTTTTGGTGACGGATAGAAAATTGGTATTTAGTACGTTTTACCACTCAGTAGGGGTGTCTCTTTCTCCTATCTTAAACACGATATTTTTTATTGGGTAGAGTCGTGTTAAAATCTGTGTCTTTTGATACTGACCTTATTATCATATCACTGAAAATAGGAAGTATACGTTACTATTTTGGTCATAGGAAACAAATAAACAGTATAATTTATTTCCGAGAATAATTCTCAGTAGTCGAGCACACATATAAATGGGTACGCAACAAAGACTTAGTAGTTCTAAGCGCTCTGATTTGCGAACTCCCCGCTTGCCTCTTGATGCAAATACAGCTTTAAACTCAACAAACTACGCGGTAGTTTTATTGAAATATTTTGCATACTACTGTAATAACTCTAGCCAACTAAAAAGCGACTTAAACTTCGAAAATTTGCCTAAGTTTTGCAGTTTTACAGCCAAACTTGAATATATGGGTTGAGTAAACACTCATTTTGTAGCAGTTAATGTTTGAATGCACTAAAATTTTGTGAAATGTAACTTTTTACTTTATCAAACTTTATTTACAATGTAAATATATTATCAACGTGACTGTAAACCTACATATATAACTTGTTTGAATAATTATGCAAGTATGAAAAAAGAATACGGTCATCTTCGCTCAAACCTATTTACGAAAAAAATAATATTACAGTTGTGTTACGATTGATAACGTACCTCTGCTATTACTGATTAAAAGCAATGTGCATAACACACCAATGCTAAAGAATCGCTCACTAGTACTGTTTATATTACAGCAAAACAAACGTTACACTGCGCAAATTGCCAGATTGTGGGCTCGATACTTCAAACCATTGGTTAAAACCATTGGTTAATTGCTATCGAGGTTCGCTAAAATCGTTATAAAATTGCTATTGATTTTCAACTTCTGTCAATGTTTGTATTTATTTTAACTCTGTATTAATAATAACCAAAACACACAGCCCTAAGTTACGACAACCTCGAGGTCGAGCAAGAGTCAGTTACAGATCTTTTTTTTTAATTTTCTAATTTTACTTACGGGATTTTATGTCACCTCGTGCACGTTTTAAATGCGAGTAGAAAATTTGATTACATAAAATTAGGCCGCGTCTAAGAGGGTCTAATTCCAACGTTGTCGCTTTTTACAACAACCTTACAAAAATATCTAATATAATTCCCGCCCCTGGGGAGAACAATACGGATAATGAAATATCAACAACGGGTCGAATTTGGAGTTTGACATGTTTTTAAGATGTTACTGAACTCTCGAAAATTGGAAAGTGTATAGAACATATTGTTTTCCAATACAAATGTGTAAACATAATTTCGACGAAGGCTGTTCGCAGCCTACTTGTACAAACCAAGACTAGTTTAGTTTGGGACACAACAGTACAATTGGCAAGTTTCCGCGTAAACACGCGCCGCACACAGTTATTTTTCATGAACTTTATAAGCCGCTAATCCGCACATATCACGTTACTCGAGCACTGCTCGCATGTTTATTGTCAAACAGGATTAAAAGGATAACGCACATTAGGCTTTTCTAGAACATTAACTCCACCGCCGCTGTAAATAAACGACACACGTTACACTCTAATGTTTCATTGTCGTCGCCCGGCCGCCCTTCTGAATAAATGGACCTGTATATAGACTCAATATTTTTGTACACACGCCCTTATCAGCTGTTGAGGCCAGTGAAGGACAGGTGTCGTAAACATTTAGCTTCAAAGATACTCCACAATGATTAATTAGTTGTTCCGTACATTGCCACTGAAAGCTGAGCATTTAAATGTAAGCCAACGACTATTTTGGGAAATATCAATTCCGAGTGAGCACTCCGCGACTGTTATAAATGATAGTACAAATACAGTCGCGGTGTCCATATGAATATAATGTTTCCATTGTTTGCTCTATACAAAATGCAAAAGGCGAATTTTGGCTTATATAAACACTTGGCAGTTTGTTTACATTACATAATGGATTTAATTAAAACGGGATGTGTCTGCTCATTCTGGATTTTCGTAATTACAACGCAAAGTGAAGAAATATTATGATATAATATTCGTAAGCGTTATCGCCTCGGCTGTGGAGTTTTATTAAAATCATAAATCCCGTGTCAAATGCACCCGCTCAGTGCCAAGACTGAATAACAGATGTACAATTGTACTTTATGTAAATCAGTTTCATTTAAAAACGTACCTAATGTAAATAAGGTTTACAAATGTTGTTATAACGTTTTTAGTACGGTTCAAAGATTTTTGTGTGTTGGAAATGAACATAAAATTTCAACACAAACACAACTGGAACATGGAGAATATCTTTATTCTGCGTATTCAGATTTCAAAAAGCTAGAGTTTCTAAATAACTAACAACTTTTTGTTTGTTATAATTTTGTAACTTAAAAGGTATTAAAGTTAACGTAAACTTTGCCTTTTAAACTGTAAAATATGTTTGAATTGTATAAAACGCAGCACAGATTTATGTTTAGCACATATAGAGGACGAAAGTTATGTTCGCAAATATACGTATTTAAGATTTAAAACTTTCTTATAAAAGTGTTAAATCTCCCAGTCCATGTTGTTAATAACATTGACGTTGGGCCGGATTCTGCGCATATTGTTCCCTCTAACAACAGGCTCTTAATATTTTAATCTGTAAGTGTTTAAGCAGATATCTTTACTTTCTTGCCGCTTATATTCTAATTATGTTTTGTAACTTCACGGCTTTAAACTTAGCCGAAGGACTATAAAAGTACATCAAAGTTAACTTATTAGAGAATAAGTTAATAAGGGAATAACTTTGATGGCCGACTGACTTTCATTGTTCGCTTAAATAAGGATTTTGTTAATACTTTGAAATGTATCTAAAAATAAAATTGTTGGAAAGTCGGAAACTTTATTTATTAAAGGAAGATTACACGTGCAACATTATAATGAAGTATTTATTAAAAAAGTAGTTAGTATTTATTATCTTAACGAAGCCGTCAGTTTTTAGGGCTGTCAAAACCGTGTTTGTATAATTACAGTTAAATTAAATACCTGTACGAGTAGGTACATACCTACATAATAATACATTAAATCGTTTATGAGATAACTAAGTCTCCAGCGCTCATTGACCTCCTCTGTATTTGTATAGCCTCTAACGAACCGTACTTACTCGTATATACGTTGTATCTTTACGATTTTATACCACATTAATCGCTGGGAGACTAAAATCGTCGTGGTATCGACATTAGTATTACGGTGTTAGCATTACCACGTGTATAAAGGACCTAACAGCTCTATTTAATCAAACGTTTTTATTCCCAGATTCTCACAACTGAACAAGTAAAGAGGGTGATGGCATTTATTCCAAGAATATACTTTAATAATGTTATAAAACTCACCCACATTAATCTACGCTGATGGAAGTATCGCCCTGTTTTGTGGGTATTTGCAAAATACTGTTATCACTTATCCGATTACAAAGTATACGGGAAGGGAAATATTTTCCGTTTTCCCAGAAACTATCGATCAAATGTGTATCGACGTATCCTTATGCTGCCGTCGTAAATGAAAACACAGTAACTTGAGTTACTGTGTTTTTGCTTTGGATAAAGATTAGTAATCTACGGCGCGAGCTCTATCTGGGGAACTTTTCGGTATATCTGTAGCCCCTACCGTTGCCGAGATCCTTCACAGTAACTTTGCGAAATTTAAAAAAATATCAAGATATTTTAGAGTTAAACACAGTAAATTTCCATGTACTGTGTTTTAACGTAAAAAAGTGACTTTACTGTTTTTTAATTTATGATACATATTTTTAGGCTTATACTTTATTATGCTTATAACACAGTAACTTTGAATACTGTGGTATAAACTAAAATAAATACTTCATAATTTACGTGATACATGAATTAAACACAGTATATTACATACTGTGTTTTAATGCCTGCAGTTTTGATATTATAGTTTAAATTACTTGATTAAAACACAGTAACCGTTGAGTTACTGTGTTATAATCTAACCTTTCACCCGAGAGGGGCTGGGGGGCGCTGGTTTTTTTGGATTTTTTATCCGTTGCATACCGAGGGTCAACGTGAAAACATCTCTACTGAAAGCATACAGGAAAATATGGATACCACACCTGCAGAACCTGCTCAAGTTATTGCTTTGCTCAAAGCAGGCCATAATCAAAGTGAAGTTGCTCAACGACTAAATTTGAGCCGCTACTTTGTACGTCGTATGTACTAGAGGTTTCAAGAAACCGGTGGGTACATTCGGCGACCAGGATCTGGCCGGCGACGCAGAACATCAGAGCGTGAGGAACGTTTTCTTGTATCGAGGTCTTTAAGAAATCGGCAACTAAATGCGGTTCAACTGGGACAAGAGCTTCGAGAAGTTCGCAATGTCAGTATAAGTCGGTGGACAGTCAGAAGAAGACTTGGTGAAGCACGGCTGACTTCACATCGCCCAGCAAATGGTCCCAAATTGACCACAGCTCACCGACAAGCCTTGAACGTACGAACTACGACCAATGGCGGTCTGTTATATTCTCTGATGAGTGCAGAATGACATTACATGGTCATGATGGACGCTCTGGGTCTACCGAAGGTCATCAGAGAGATTTTCACAATGCTGCATAAGCAAACACGTGGCTTTTGGCGGTGGATCGTGTAAGTTTTGGGGTGGCATAATGTTGGACACTAAAACTGACATTGTATTCATCACTGGGGCGAGTACCGGCCCGAGATCGGGAGGTTTGACAGCTGCACGATACGTCGAAGAAGTGGTTGAAGGACATGTGAGGCCGCTTGCGTGGCTTATGGGAGAAGGTTTTCTCCTCATGCACGACAAGGCCAGACCGCATGTCGCTAGAACAGTTAGCGACTACATGGAAGACGTTGGAATTACCGCGATGGAGTGGCCAGCTTGTAGTCCTGATCTCAATCCGATTGAGCATGTCTGGGATGAGCGAAAAAGAAGATTTCGAGAAAGAAGCCCTGCTTCTTCAACATGCCATTGAAGAGGAGTGGAATGCTATATCACAAGATTTCATGGTCCATGAAAAACCGATTAAGAGCTGTTATTAAGGCTAAGGGAGGGAATACACCTTATTAATAATCAGTTTGATTAAACATTTTGAGTTTAATTTTTATTATTTCTCAAGCAACATTACGTAATTCTACCTGTTTGTGGGATTTTGAGCCATAAAACCTCTTATGGGTATTTTTTTACACTGTATTTAACATCATTAAAAAGGTAATAAGGTAGGCTTTCAAATAGTGTGTATGTTTTTTTTAAACATTGATTCAGATTCATTAAAAAATCTTCCTTATAAAGAAAGTCAAGGTTTTATTTATTGCTCTCAAGTGTAGTTTAATTTGATATACCTAATATATACATATTTAATATCCCTTATATCTTTATATATAATATCCTGATCATTATACAAAAAAAAAATAACACTAATGACAAAGGGTTAGCTTATAACACAGTATATCTAAATACTGTACTACAGCTTAAAGTAAAATAGGTTTTTCCTAGCCTAAATCACAGCATATCACTTACTAGATTGATATTCGGATGTGATAAATAGCTTAAAACACAGTATCATTAAAGTTACTGTTTGGCATTATTAAGAGACTAGTCTCTTTACATACTTTAAACACAGTAAAAAATAAAAGTAGACTAAAACACAGTAACCACTTAGATACTGTGATTAAGCTTAAATTTTACGAAATATATTAAATTAATTCATTAATTATAACACATTATCTCATTTTATTAATTATTTAATTGATATTCAGCAATTTTAAATATCAAAATATCAAGTTCAGTCACTTGCATTTCATAGAAAAAAAACCAATCTTATGTGACCATAATAGTTTCTTCACAACGTCATGTTTTAGTTTTCAAACTTTAACCGCCATTATCTCAAAATGACATTTCTTGAGATACTGTGTTTTCATTTACGAGGGCAGTATGGGTATGTGTATTGTTATCATCTAAAGGCACAGTTATTTGGTGTAAATTTTGTTCACATGTTGAGATATTATTTCGCGAGTAAATCTCTATTTATATCTATCGAGTCTGTAAATCCTAAATTTGCAGCTTTTAGGAGCTAATAATACATTATCTTATTTTTAGATGCTCAGATATTGAATCAAAGTTTCGACGCGTATACAGAACTTTGTTCATCTAAATCGTAAAGTATGGCCTAATGTTTAACATTGATTAGCAAATGATGCTTTGAAGAATACCCTGGATCCTAAGCTTTTTGGATTATGACGGACCCTCGCCGAGAGCCCACAGCCCCAAGTGCCCGCGCACCGATTGTGCACGCTCCAACAAACTTGCGCGCATTATAGTTAAACACAGCTCCCAACTTATGTACTCACATGGAATTAAAACTTACTAATGTTTATTGTGTACCGTTCTAACTCTATTCAAAAGCTTGAGGAAAACTGTGAATGTGAATTGGAATTTGTTGCAGACTCAGAAAGGATAACCAATAACTTAATATGGGTTAAGTTATTATTTGGAATATCTAGTAAACATTATAATTTTTTTGCTATTAACAGTGCCTTAAAAACCAAAACGTTGTCATTGTGAAAGTAAGACGGTACACATATACTGCACATTGCAGTACTGCGTCTCGCTTCGAAGAGCTATGTTGGCATTCATGCGCGGATGATGAATTTTAGGAGAGGCTTTCTTTTATCAATATAAGCTCGGATAAAAATAAACCTAGAAATCACATACATACCTACATACATAGATACGTAAAGACCATATTTACAAGTCATGAAAAAATAGCTCTTGTCAGAAACAGAAGAGGGTTCAAAGACAGAATAGAATCCGGATTCAATTTAGATTTACATTAATAGCGGGTTCTGTCGCACTCGTGTGAGTGAAGATTAACTTTATCGATATTTATATTTTGGAAATCGATTTGCTGTGTATGTGAGATCGAGATGCGGATTTGTTTGGTGGATGACAACTAGTGTTGGCGGTAATTCTTTTTATTTGTTTTTTGTATGTTACTCTAGAAACATGAAAGTAACCTTAAGTTAATTAAAACAATGATCACCAAAAGACAAAGGAAAGCGATAGTGCCCAGAGTAGTACCAAAGAACCTTTTCTTATAAGTATGTTTTTTTGTCATATTTTAAAACGTTATAGGTACAGACTTTTAGCAAACTGAAGCTATTTTCCCATTTTTTCTTAAACTTCGCATAACTTAGATTCATATTACACGAAAAAGTAAATTGAGCCAAAATCAAGCGCAGCTGGCAATTCTTTGCAAACGTTAACCCTACCCTATCAAAATGATGTATGAAGAAAATATTAACCTTCTCAAGACCTACAAAAAATCAGAGGCGTCACGTACCTATCTCACACAGACATCTTCTTAAAGTGTATTCACAATTGAAGATTACAAGTTCAGACTTGAATTGAAATGTCTACAGCATGATATTAAAATAAATTGATTTACTAACGAGCTCTCTAGAGGATTGTTAAACCTGTATATTGAAATATCATATAATATTTGTTTAGTTTTGAATGAAATAAAACCTCCTTGAGCACGTTTTTGTTTAAATTGCGTATCTGCTTACGCATTACAATCACCGCTACATTAAATATTTAAAGTAAGTTGTATTTACTCTTAATCGTACCCATGTTTACAGGCATAAATAAATTTAAATACTTAAGAAATATATTTCATATTACAAGCAAGTTTCTATGGGGTCCTGATACTATGGAGCAATATTTACGACGCCATAAAGTATTAGAAGGCTTCATACATTGTGTCGGCACGTCTTTAATAATGTCATCCTATATTGCCACACGGGAGTCTATGGGGCAAATACAACCTGCTTCAGGGTAAATAGGATTAGAGTTGTGTGGCCTTATACTGGAAATATAACCATCTTTTATCGCCTCCAAACTGTTTAAAGTGTAGGTGAAATTTATTTATATTTTTATCTTTTTAAATATGCAAACAAAACAAAATAATGTCTCAAGTTGCACCCTTGTTTTGAATATAAAATTTAGCAACAAATGGTGTTTCAGAAACATCTACACATTGAACAACCTGGATTGAAATACCGAACCATCCATATAGTAACCAAAACATCTGTAACAATTAATACTTGTCTGTCCGAAACAAAATGCCACTTCAGTGTAACACTATATAAATTCAGTAGGTAAGTAAATCTTAATGTCCATACCCGGATCAACTAAATCTACTTCAAAGGTACCAGCAACTTATTTAAATATTAAATATATTTTTTCAATTAAGAAAAAGGTCTCACAAAACTTTGTGAAAAGAAATCTGTTTGTTAAGTGTCCCCTTGACGAACAAACAATTTTCTTTTACCGGCGACGACTCTCATAACAATGCGAATCTATTAACAATTTCTTACGTTAATAAAGGACGTTTTAACAAGTCAATTCTCCCGTGAACGTACCCATACATTGTACGACATTACAGCCATCATACATCGCAGTCTGAATGTGCTACACTTTTATTGAAACCAATGAATAGCACTCTTATCAAACACTAATGTAAGGGAGTTGCACATTCAATGATACAACACGAAATACATTACGCGAGGATGTGAACTCTCACGTTTTGGCGAACGCGACTTCAATTTGCTTTATTTGCTAATTAGTAAAGTTTCCCCTTTGACGCAACGAGACGGTACGTTAGTACCTCCGCTAACGTGAGTGCGGCGCGAGCTTTTCATAATAATTATCGTCGTTAGTGAACTACACGTGCCAACAGTTTGATGCGCCTCGGAACATATAAATCAATGTCACACGCTCGCCGCGAATCACTCTTTAGCGTTCGAAATGCAATCATTTTAAAATTAAAGCCGTCATAAAATCAGCCGCAGCATCCGACGTCGGATTGAACTCCATTGTATAATGGCATGAGTGCACAATAAACATTAATGATGATTGACTTATAAAGAGATTCATTATGTAAATTACTCTTGTTTCTTTGTTTTATTTTTCAGAAGGGATGTTTGTAAAATTAATTTAATTTTTATGAACACCATGTATTAGATCGCATGTTCGTTGTTGATATTTAACACAAATTGTTGATAATTCGTATATGTAAGTTGTCTGCTTATGTAAAGACTATCACCGCAAATACCCTTGCGACCATAAAGTCACCGGCTATAATTCCAAAAGAAATTACTACCGTGATACATACCATTCTCTTTACTGTACCTCAGAATATAAATCTTATCTTACAAAATCCATTTCATCACAGAGACGCTAGCGGAATATTTTTACACCTTATGACTACAAATCTCAAAGATGTAAACACATCAGGATTGTGCGAGTATAATACACGGCATAACTTTGCTTGCATGTATTCAACTATAAACCAGAACACATCAGCTGGCTTCATTTGGCTATAAGCTGACACGTGACACCTGTCACATACCTAGCGGTATCTGTCACCACAAAAACAAAGCACCTACTTAATCCCGTATCACGTAAATAAAAGGTGCATATCCGTATGGAAAGTCACGTGTGAGACCAAAAGGCAGAACGTTTCCGCGAAAATCGATGAATACGTTTAGAAAACGATTCGAGGTAGCGACGCAGAACCTTTTGTTTTTTTGGGGTATGGAAATGATCTTTTCACTGTCAATGCTTTTGTATAAAATTTATACCGTTGTTTAGGAATGCCTCGTCATGTTTTACAAAAGGTTCAATTTGGTTCCCACAGTGGGACCCTCGAAAGAGTTGCGACAAAACAAAATATCAAAATGATGAGCAACATAAATTATTCATTTTATCAAATTTGGAACTAAAGGTATTTCAAACAATAGGTAGATACTATTTTCACAGATACAGCAAATGACAAAAACAATAGCCAGTCCCCGGGAGACTAAAGACAACTCAGAAGCTATCTGTGTAATAATTTCGTTGATTTCAATGTTTCGCTTGTTATAATATCTGTCGGAGACAAAGATAACGTCAAAGTTTAGCCGGATTATCCTGTCGGTTTGGTTGTCCCCTCCCTAAACCGCACCGGGTGGAGTGGGCTCCGATAATTTCAATTATAGACATTCATAGCACGAGCGAATAATTACGTATTTATTCACGTGTATTTTAACTTGACACGCATTAAGTTTTATTCAGTAACGAACGACCTAATTATTATCCTTTCAACTTCAACGTGCACCAATTAATTTGGAGAATTGGGATGGTCATTTAACGTGACAATTATGTTGGGTATGAAGTTTAAATTTATTTAAGTTATTTAGCAGGTAATTTGTATGTTGGCAAGGAATCGATAACATTAATTACCTACTTTATTAAAAGGTTACGCAGTTTAATCATGTGTGTTTTCGGGCGTCTCAACTGGAGACAATAAATATGGTACCATTTATTTGAAAGAAGAATAATAATAATACCGGTCCAGACCGATTTCGGCCACGGCGGCCAGTGTTACTATGACACCAGCCAGCTACGCAGGACATATTATAGTGCACAAGCGTGTGCGCAGACACAGGTGCACTCTCTATTCCTTTTACTCTCATAGCCCGATGGGACGGTAATCCGACACGACCGGAAAGAGATCAGGCGCAGGACCCACATTTTTACGTGCCTTCCGAAACACGGAAGCTGTGATAATTATTTCTTAAACGCACACAACATTCGAAAAATCGGTGCGCGTCGTGGGGATCGAACTCAAGACCTCTGACTTAGCAGTCCTACGGTCTTGCCACTACGCTATCACAGCTTTAGAAGAAGAATAATTGAAATAAGGGAAAGCAGTTTACACTTACTTTACCATAAGTCATAAACAAAAGAAAAGGTTCCTAGATCATTACAAATTAAAATATTAGGCACCGTTAAAAAAACGTGAAGCATGAAATCCCAAAATTAGTCGATCATATTATTTTGATTCCAACAAGTTCCTATAGCAAAAGCATCTGAAAGCAAGGAAATGTGCTCTGGTGAGGCATAAAGGTTATTGCAATATTCCTTAGAGACCGTTCAGAAAGCGCTGCCATTAAAAATACACGAACACCGTCAAACAAATGCGAGAGTTTTGTATCCTGGTATCGGGATCGAGATGCCAATGTTAATGATGCACTGAATATCATAATACATAGTAATACATATTATAAAGGCGAAAGTTTGTTCGCATGTTTTGTTACCTTATCATTCACCTGCCCTTATCCCAATTAATATTTGGGATCGGCGCAGCATGTCTTCTTCTTTCTCACATTCCTATCTGACGTCATCTTGCAAGTAAAACTCTTTGCAGCCCTATCATCTTTCCTGCAATCCAGCCATCGTTTCTTTGATCGTCTTCTTTCCCTATGTCCGTCCACATTCATGTCCAGGACCTTCCTTAGCACGTGATTCTGTTTTGTTATCTATTCAAGCTAAAAGCCTTGACTAATTTCGATAAAGTTAGGGATGTACCTAGTAGCTGGTACCTGACTTTTTGTATCATCACACAATACTCTACCACTACCATTTTTTCAGGATCAAGTAACCTTTTAATACAGCGTGGCAGTTTCATCCCTAATTTTGTCAAATAAGTATCAAACACACTGATTACCTTTTAATATTAGATTACCAAACAGGGATTTCCAAGCGAATGCTTTACAAATTACAATCAATTACGTGGAAATCATAAGACTAACTTATGTAACTAAGGTGTAATTAAAGGTTAATATTTCTCTGAAGGAAAGCTTTAATTATTATTCGTGTCACAAATTAAGTTTTACTTCGAAACCAAAAGACAAGGTTTCAAAGTACGACATTTTATTAAAATTGTTTGTACGTATAGATAATGCCTCCACCATGTGTTGGTAAATCTTATAAAAGGAAGGGTCGTTCCTCTCGAGAAGGCAATTTAATATCTGATCAAGGCAAATGTAATAACTCCGTAAATATGGACGAACAATAGAAGGTAAATTAGTTTTTGGGAAACAGAAACTCAATTGTCAAGAAGGATTGTTGTGCTTCATCTACCGAAGGTTTATTTCTGTTCAACTTTTTATGTATTATGTCTTGGTGTTTTGGTATCACTGTGTACCTACTGGACCTATGAACATACGAGTATCTTACCTTGATAATACAAATAGCATTTTTTTTTTATAAAATATCATCTAGTAAAGGCTGTTCCAAAATCCTTCCATAAAATTGACAAGCTGCTCACATTTTTGTAGTACAAGCACTTTATTTTTGAGGACTGGTTTTCTTAAAAAAAAACAAAATGCAGTTTATTTTCGTGCACACTTGCGATATTCAAAATTACGAACAAATTTTGAAAAAGTCCAGTAAAAAAAAGTTTAATTAAACACCTTGTAGATACTAACCAGCTATAGGTTTCCTCCAATTCAGATTATCAGAAAGTCTTCAATTACTAATCTTCCTACTAAAATAAACGAAAATTTGCTTAAGACTTAGCGTACCACCGTACCATGTGTGCTAAATTTTGTGTTCAGAGTAAATATATATACTAGATAGTACTTAAACCTGTTCCGAAAGTCTTGTTAACTAGTTGTTTGGAACTGACCACTATTATTATAGGAAACTAAGCGTATACATAAGTTTGTATTAGGTTTAAGTTTGGTCCAAGTTATATGAAACACTTAGTTAAAATGTTTCATCATCAGAAATAGCATTACTGGACGCCGAATTTCTAGATAACGAAAACTTAAGCTGATAATCATAATATTGACTTTAGAAGATAGTAGCGTTATTCGAGCAGTAAGCCTAAGATTCCCTAAGAAATGATTTTCTTACTGTTTGGGTAGAAATTTCTATTAAAATCTGATCATTTAAAATGTTGCAGATAAAAAAACACCCTTAGCGGTTACTATTCGGATTTGAAACAAATCACATACATATGAGATTTGATAGACGATTACTAGTAATGAAAAAAGAACCTACAATAAATATAAAGTGTGGCTTAATTAGTACAGATTCATGTGAACCTTGACTCAACTCTTTGAATAAAACAGATTTTCTGGTTAGCATACAAAACAGATTACTTACAAAACTTCATAAGAAATTCAAAACAAGTAAAGATTTTATATTAATACTTTATATCAAAGTTTTGTTCTACTTGTAGATCCCATCCTTCTTATTATGAATTAGGTATTTTTAATATCCTTGTTACAACACTAAGGAGATTTATAATAAGTAAAAATATTTTTAAAAGAAATTCTTATTGAATCTCGTATTCTCGATCATTAGGACGACGGCGGCGCGAACTGAAGAACTTAATCCCCCTATACATCCGCTTTTTCATTCCCATTAAACTTTGATGTAATAAACTTGGCAAAATGTGTACAGAGCCGAGAAACTCATCTCATATTCTTTACACATTAACTGGATTCCTTTAAATACTTACTCGATTCTAAATTGTTGAACAAAATTTACATTTTCAATAACAAAGTTCCCTCCAATTAGTTAACAATGGTGTTCCGAAATATTTGTCGAGTAGCCAACGAGGCAGGAGTTACGAGTTCAGTTTGCTTGCTGGCTCATATAATGTGGGATGTGAGATTATGACCCAACTAATTTCAAGTTTCCAAACTTGATTATCCGCGCCGTCGGAGATCCAAGGTGATGACAAAATTATTATAAAGGCTTGCACGTAGACCTGTTTGAGACTTGCTTTTAATACTCCCACTAATTTATTCGACATGTGCTTAGTAAAGGTCCTTGGATCTTACGCCGAGACTTCAAAGAAATCCTTTGGGAATTAGATTTACTATCTTAATCAACCTCATTAACTTGTCATAAAATGTTATGAAGTTTAAGCGTTGATCGAGATCTTTGTGATTATAGAGATAAAAATTCTTGGAGATAATATCTAAATTAGACAGAGTGGTGAAAGGGATTCCGATCGTGACATTATTTGTTTTATAAAAGGTAAATAGAAATTCAATCAGAAATGCAAAAAATTGGATTGTTGAAAATTTTAATTATTTTCTAGCATTTCAGACGTATGACGATATATTTACGTATGAAAGGTAAAGAACCTGAAATAATCGTAATAAAATTATTTTTTTCATGGGTGCCCCGTAACAAAACATGGCAGATCTTCTGTCCTAGCCATCTGGCTCCCCGCAGAGCGAGGGTGGCTGGGTCAACCAAATAGGTACTTCTTGGTCAGAAAAGAGATGGCGCAATATTCTATTCTTATAACTCCACCCACATTCACACAGGCTAAAAAGTTTTAAAACGCTAGACTATGGATACTGTTTTTCCTCTTAATTTAGTAACTAGTTACCCAAACCTACAAGCCTTAGTTCCAGTTACAGTATAAATGGGCTTAGTGATTTAGCCTTCTTGTTGCGCAGCTTTCCTGTGTCTGTACATTGCAGGTATCTTGTTAAAACTTTGTGCCCTCCTTTCACTCGAACTACCTACTTCCAGACACACGTTCCACTTAATACGACTTTCATATCGATCCAAAAAAGTTAAAAAGAACACGTCTTTCATTAAATAAAACCAGTTCAGTGTTTAAAAATCGTAAAACGTTTGATAGCAAAATTGTGTTCCGTTATAACAAAATTGAACGTTCAAAATATAAAATTTTCTGCAGGTACCTTGCAACAAGGAACCTAAATAGCGTATTTGATTTAAATATTATAGGGTAATTATTTCATGAAGGCCCAAAAAAGAGTGGATTGTTTTAGTGGTATCTATTTAGGTACCACGTAAATTCGGTTATAGTTGCAAAAATATAAATTCATTCCCTCATTAAAAGCTCTCGGTTAAAACAGTATCTCTGTTAATCCAGGATGTCAACTGACTCCATACAAATTTTATTAAAATTGCTCCAGGTGTTTGAGCGTGAAAGATTAACAAACATCCATCCATCCATACTTACAAACTTTTTCGTTTATAAAGTTAGTAGAATGTACATTAAATATGTATCTATATAAAAATCTACTATAACTTCTAAATATCTTAATCGATTCTTACATCATCCCGAGTAGGTAGAGATTTACCTGCTATACGAAACATGTTCTAATTTTGTTTAATAACATTTTACCAAGAAATTACCAATACCACGACACGTTATTCAAATTATCAAATATGTTATATACAAAACACGTTAAAAAAATCGTTTTATGCCACTGAAATATTGAATAAGAGTAAATACAATGCATTCCATTTCATAGTGGCTGAGTCTCGAATACTTCCGATGTACAGGGCAGTTTGCTTGGATGTGGAGTGGTATAAATTCTTCTACAACAATGACATTCTGATAGGGAATATATTTTAATACTGTCCGAATATTCGATATGTTATTTTTAATTATTTTTTACATTAATTTGGAAATGAATGTTTAGTTTTTGTTTTCAGTGTAGGTAAGTGAGATAGGTTTACCTAATGAGGGAAAACTTTTTCATCATTGTTTCATTTTCCGTCATTGACTGATATGGCTGATAATGTTTTTATTTGCCTATATTACAAAAAAAAAATAGTAGTTTAATTTTCGGTTAGCAGTCTCCCATTTCGTGCTTTATCTATTTGGCTAATCTTATTAAATGCCAACTGAAACTTTGATTACAGAAAATTACATATCAAACTGAAAACAAAAGATTGTCAAATAGTCACACAAAGTTTTACGACCTTGCAAGTTCAATACAATCTAGATCTAAAACAAGTTCGATTAAATTGGTTTAACTTGAGCCGTTTGAATGCTAAACTCGTTTCAAGTCGAATGTTGTTTAACAGTGAAGCTTTGTGTGTTTGTATAGTTGGGAAGATGGTCGAAGGCGTAGGTACGTTAGTAATTAACCGTTGTTGAGTTCAATTAGAGGGGACTCGTTTCGCTTACGTCAAGTTTATCTGTCTGTAAGTACCGGGGTTGTGTGTTTATGGTGCGAGGATTATAGTTGAGTTGGTGTTAGTTTAGGGATGATTTATAAAAAACTACAACTTTAAACGAAACGCATAACGGTTCAGGTAGGTGATCAAAGTAACATTAAAAAGACGTTGAAATAATGATATAATTCAACATTAATGTTGAACTAATAACTACTCGATTACAAAAACAATCAGAAAAACAATCCGTAAATTACAGTAAGATCTCTAACACCAAGTAAACGTCTCACTACCTTTCTCCCAAAAATAAATTGAAGGTATTTAAAACAAATGGACCTTAATTGACGAAACACTTACACAAAACAAAACAATGGGAGTTTTAACGATGTCTAGACAACTAATTGTCCGGCCAGATCAACGAAGTGGCACTTCGCAATGCCTTGACGACCCCGCCAAAATATTCAAGTCATTTGAAGTCGCCCTTCTGAAATGTGCCAAAGTGAAATGGGTTTTACGTGAGGGTGTAGCTTGGAACTAAAAAAAAAACATTATATAAAGGGCTGCAATACCGGCCTTACTAAACGAATCGAAAAGGGGTTGAAATGCAATGTTTTTTGTAGGACATATCGTAGTCTCCCCTCTGGTCATTTTGTTGCGGTATCCAAATGTTTCAAAAAAGAGGTCTCCTTAAAAATAGGTTTCCTATTTGAATTTTGAAATCACCAAACCAAAACCTTAACTAAAAGTGTTATGATTGTTTGATATGTCGATTCTAGTTTGAATAATTAATAACAGTCGATTTACATTAAGGTGCTCATTAACCAAATATAATCAACTATCTCGTCAAGCTATAATAATCATAAACAATATTGAATTAGTAGTTCCGTTTATACTAATAGAAGGTATCCACCAAGTAGAATAAACACATATTCAACTTCAACGTAAATTAATAGCTAGTCTAGCATATTCCTCGAAATACGTACTAGTAAATTAATTTTCTGAGTAAGTAAACTAACAACTGTTAATTAACACTCATGTTACAAAATATTCTTCAGCATCAAGCGAAAATGATAGCAATAACTTTTTACGGAGCACTGACTTACCAAAACACCATCGACAGCGTCAAGTCCAAAAATATATAGGATTTTTATTGCACGAGGAAAACTTACGTGCCGTCCAACGAGTCTTTTTCTGCAGACAAAGCCAATTCTATTTATGTACAATCGGACACCTTATTATCGAAGGCTCTGTCCTGTTAGTGACGTTAAAACGAAACTCCAAAGCATCGTAACAAAGAACTTTATCCCAGAAGCTTTAGACCGACCAGTCCAGCATTTCAAAATAAAACAAAATTAAATTTAATAAAAGTCCATAGTAAAGTCTAAATCGATCGCTTGGCCAGTAATATATAGCCCGACATGTATTGCCATCGTAGCCTTATAATAGTGGCAATACGAAACATAATAAATATAGGTAGCTTTTATAGGGCGGTAGATTCCCTGCCGGCTTCGTGTGTGCGATTTCATTTCGTTTTATTTGAACTGTTACCCGCTACGAGAGGCAGTAGACTGTAACGAGGCGTATTCTGCATTTCCCTTGTTTTAAACAACGTTTTTAAAATCATCATTAGCGAAATGTTTCCTGTTTTGGCCACTTGAGTTTAACTGGAAATTAGAACAGCGCAAGACGAGGGTGCCACGTGATTTAAGTTGTCACAATAAAACCGACGCTAATGGTAATTGTGTCGCAGACTGATGTCGTTACTTTGTTTTACTGTATCACTTAGACATGTTTATTAGATGGCCTTATAATTGGAAATTTAAAGCCAAACTTTTAAATAAACGGCAGTTGTAAAGTTCCTTTACGCTTGTGTGTTTTTGATATCCTTTGCGGCGTAAAACCTTTATGCGATCAGTAAACGTACATTCAGTGCTTTTGAATCGCATCGCAACGTCGTTTCCTGCAACAGGATAAATGTTGATAGTTATACATTGCTCGTGCGATTGGATCCGTGGATAATTTAAAAGAAGCTGTGTTTTATGAACACATTTTTTTCTGTTAGCTAGTAAGCTTACAGAAACCAAAATAAACCTGAAGTAAGCAAGTTTGATTATTTACGGAATAGTTTGGTTATCGCTTGTGTTAAGTGATAATTCATCCAAAGTAACAGTGTGAAAGTAGGATCAAAATTGGATCAAACTGAACTTGCTACCACCACCAATACCTACAGTCCATCATCCATACCTAAGATAATTATAAATTTTCTATGTACCCATAATTATACATTTTTTATTCACAGAGTTTTAGGCAACGGTCAGACTCTAGATTTTCCCTTTTATGCATGGGAATAAACATCATTGTTTCTCCAGGTAAGCAATAGTTAATAAAAAAAGCGGTACCATAAAATCTTTGATCAGATAATTCCACAAATATTTTTTGAACATCGAATTATTTTTTCCAATTTCATTAATTTATATAAACAAGCAACATTTCAAATAACAGTGGGGTTTGTTTAAACACGATATATAATAAAGTTCGCTAACGAAACGAAGTGTCGAACTAACAAGAGTCATATCATGAAAATAAATAAAATAACAACCCAATATTTCGAGCTCGTTATCTCTGTTTGGTGTACTCTGCCACTAGTTCCGCCCTATATCAAACGTACATAGTTATACTTCACTGTACAAATGCGGATCGAATATTTACGAAATGGATTTTTCATTTATTACCACGATGAGTATTGTAAAGTTAGCTTAATTGTAAGTTACGAATATTGTGAAAAGAAATTGTTTTAAGATAGGTACTAATACATATAACTACCAAGCAACAATAAGTTAACATACAATGCTGCAGCCTGCGTGTTCATAACTTTAGAACTAAATACAAATCATCGTTTACATAAAACAAAAGAATCACTTTTTTTTTCAAACCAAAGAGTATTTTACTTTTTCTTTAAAAAAATAAAAACTTTTAGTACCTATCGAAGCTATTGAAACTAAATTATTGGTTAAATAGTAAACATGCTGTTGTTTTCGCCGCTTATCTCCATAAATTCACAATGTTTGCAGAGGCCGGCTTCCGCTGCCGGGTTCCGCTGCCAAATGCCAAATATGGAAACCTAATAGTATCGATGTGACTATTCAAGCGCACGTTATACTATTATTTACGGCTAAGCTTATTTTTATCAAGCTGAAAGTATACGAGAATCATTTTTAAAACGATTATAATCTGTTAAGAGACGTTTCGTTTATAAATAGGTATCTAAAATATATAGGTAAATAATCTACATACAACATTACACGTTACAAAAAATATTATTTTGGTGTCTAAACTGAATATAGTTCTTGTTTTGTATAAATGTTTTCAATGCGGCTTTATATTTGCAATTAGCCGTCAGTAAAACTCTTTTCATGCAAATTTTTACATTCTAGGTTCACAAGGCAAAACAATTGAACACTTCTTCAAAATCCTCTTTCCACAAAACAATTGAATAATTTATTGATAATTTTACTTTGACTAATAATGAGATTGCTTTATTACTTACTTACCAGAAAATTTACGCGTGAATCCAAACCACGTAATTTTACGCACATTAGCGAAGCAGAGCTTTGATTTTAATATTCGCAAATACATTTATTATTTCTCAGCTCCTCGCAAAGTTGATAGGTACGTACTTATCCGTATCAAGGCTCTTCTGCCACAAGTTGAATATAGCGAACGAAGGTAAGAATAATTTATGTTCCTGACTAATGCCGAACGCAGAAACTAGATTAAAGAAACATTTTGAGACGTTACGTGTATGTTTTGAACATCTAACTTTATATATAATTCTTGAGTGAAAGTTGCCTTAATAAGTAATACGAAGTAATGAAGTTAATACGTTATACATTGCTGGGTAGTTACTGTAGCATTTTGTTCCATTTTAACTCATATTAGAAGTCTCAATGAGTCCAAAAGGTTTACTGAGTGTAGCGAGTCGAAGTCACAACTTATGCAGACAACTTTGCAACTATTCTAGTTAAAATAGTTGCTATTAGCACGGTTTACATGAAACAGTACATTCTAACAACAAAGAAAGTAGTAGTTTACAGACAAAAATAAATCCAACTGAACTTCGTGTTTGATTCCAACCATTAAAAGGCGTACAATTATATAAAATGAAAACATTGTAGGTCACTCCACTTATCTCCAATGTTCATTATTTATAATGTTGAAAAATGTTTTTATTTGTTAATCACGCCGCTTCGCAACACAACTCTCCCATCCATTTACACAAAACATTTCTATAAGTACACCTGAGTTAAACATTTCTCCGTAATTTTCGCAATGTATTCTGTTTATTCGGTTTTCTGTATTTATAATCCTTATTTATTTGTTTATCAAAACGATTTGAACACGATGAAATTCTCAAAGATTAATTTTGATGAGTACAGAGGGTCTACCATCACCTTTTAAAGTAACTTTGTTACAGTTGTAGAAGCGGGACAGCGTACTACACGCTGTATAGCGTTATCTCTCTTCCACAACGTCACCAGTATTCCTTTAAGAGGTGGTAGGCTCCCATTTGGGATCTTTAAGGGTCCTGAGTAGGGACTTTAAGTTTCTGATTGTATTCAAACGAACATCCTTTGTGTCATGCCTTTTGAAATTGTAATACGTTCTTACTGTCTTTATAATTAGAAAATAATATGTATTTAAAGGTAATTCATAAATATTTCTGTGAGAAGGTCTGGGATGTTGAATGAGTATTTTACGTTAAAATTATTTGAATTCACATTATCTAAGTAGGCTGTAATAGGGTTGTTAGTAAGAGCAGTAAGTTTAGATTTTGAATATTTCAAAGAACTACCACTTGGTTTTAGTAATGGAAATAATGAAATCACTCAGATTACGTCCTTAAAAGTCTAGTACGTGGTTTATATTTATAATGTTTCTTTGACACTATTTATATTAAATAACAATTTAGGCGTATGTTTTCATGTTTCAGAGTGGAGAAAAATACTCGGAAAGAGAAGTTTTGGCAGACCTCAGATCTAGCTGGGATGGTCCGATAACATGGAAGTCAGGAAAGCCAAGGAGTTCAGGGCGAGCAAAATTTGGAGAAGGAAAGCCACTGGCAGAAATGCTTGGAAGATAATTAGAGAGGCATATGCTGAAGAAGATGGGCCCATACACCGATCAAAGTTTACTTTTATCTTTGATAGAAAAATCATGCAGATTATAGCATAATCTAAGTATATTAGTTAACTTCATCATCTTCCTGCCCTTATCCCAATTTACTTGGGGTCGGCGCAACATGTTTTTTCTTCTCAACATGTTGCTAATAGATTTGGCTATGGTTTTATAGTCGGCCGCCTGCCTGACACTAACCCTCTTTGGGAATGCGATTGTTGGTGGTTTACCCGCCACCATTCGGGTGACCCAAGGTGTTTGGTACAGTGCACTAGGTCTTAAGGTCCATTAGTCGCCTTTTACGACACCCAGTGGAGGATATGGGGTGGCGCTATTCTTTATATCCGGACACCACACGGATCTAAGAATATTAGTTAACTTAGCAACCAAAATTCGCTCTAAGACAGTTTGTAATTTTAAATAACTAAACAATTTCTCACTTCAAAACTAAACCGATAACTTTAGTGTAACAAAGACAACAAACTTTGAATAACGAACTCCACTATTATTATAAGATAAAGCTTTACTGTATTTAAATATGAAACACTGAGTTTCTTGAAACAAATGCGAAATTAAATTTAAGAAAAAGCAGAAGAATCTTAGTTAAGAGCGGGAAGCTAATAAGGGAAAAAGAAAAAATTGCAGATGAAGTTTTTCGTAGCTGTGGATATTTTCCTTATGAAAACATCGAGAGACTTGGCTCAGATTGCGCTGGTTTATTTTACCAGCGACTACAGAAATTAATTTACTCTTTAGCCGCAGTAAATTATGCAAATCATGCTATTTTCGTGGTTAAGCTAGAACAAACATGATTTAATTTATGTTTTATTTGACTATTACTTCCACTAATATGTGTTAACGTTATTATGTTCGTGGGACGCGGGCGTTTATTAACAGGCTTTTTGAATACAATATATATCGTCAGCAGATGTCGACGTAATTTGCACGTAACTTTGATATACTTAAAATTGAAAGTAATTATAAAGTATATCGTTTTGTGAAAGAGAATACGAAGAACTTAGGTATTATTTTTAAGAACCACTTGTTAACCTTTACAACTACAAAGTGACGCATAAGCGTAAATTAACACGTATAGTATAGTCCGTTCATAGCGCTGTAAATTTGAAGTTTTTTTTCTATAAACATTCTAATAACCGATGTTTTGAAATAATCAAAACCGCAAACTTCAATTCATCATCAAAAGTTACAATCCGCACTAGTGAAGAGCAACGTATATCACAACCTAACATACACACCGCACCCGCATTCCATTTAGCCATATCTCTCGTATTGTTATCTTAAAAACTAGAACCGACAGTAAAATAAACTCGACGAAAGGCCTGCATGTACACACTGTAATCCTGTTCCCTGCATAGTCGTAGACTAAAAGCCATCAACGCTTGGATGCGAGTTGAATTCAATCAGACTTTTTTGGGAAAAATCGCTTCGCAACTCACTGCCAAAGTATTTGATGCTTCCGTACTATAGATAAGATGGGAACTTACATTAATTTGTTTTCGGATTTATGCTTGAGGATTTTGTTAGAGGTTTGAAAAGTACCGGTCGTGTATATCTACTTAAAGTGTATGTACTACTACTACCACTTAAATTATATGATGAGTATAGATGAATGTGACAAATCATCGTTTTCATCCAAAAATTATATAAAAAGAATCATATTAGCTAAATCACGTTTCTTTACTTTTCCCGAACTGCGTGAGATGACTCGCCATCCTAGCGATATCTACCCACCAAGGAACCAAGAGCCCGATGTTCCCCTCTCGAGTTCATTCAATAACTAGAAAATGTTTAAAATAGGAGAGTTCCAGTTACGTCGGTTATATTTAGCAGGCTCCATAAATCAAGCGATGGGTGGACAGCTACGATACTTATCTGCGAAAATAGTTGTAAAAGCACAGCACGCTCCTGTGTACATGTCCGGCGTTGACTTGTTTATGATACGCTAAACGGACGAAATTTTAGTAAAGTAAATAACAAATGAAGATTACTCTTTATATCTGGGCGCTAAAATAATCGGCGCCATTAACTTAATTGCTCCATTATTGATTATTTCACCGGCTCTTTTCGATTCAAGTTGTTGAATAGAATAATTTCTCTCGTCGAATCGAAATTCGGCGGTAACTTTAAAGACGAGGGGTCCAGTAGAGCGCTCTCACCTGGGTTTCAATAATAACTTTTTATTGCCATGAAGACGGCACTCAAATTGCCGAAACTGGAAATGTAATGGGATTATCGCTGATCCGAAACGATGAAGGCCTCTCGTGTAGTACGTAATAAAATTTATGAAATGTGCCGAAAAAACTTCTCGATCTTTGACTTTGATACATTTTACGTCACCCCTTATTTTTTCTTGAACGCAACATCATCCTTTATTACATAGGTATATAAACGTTCGATGGGCATAAAAGTTTCAATAACAATAAAAAAATACATCAAATGAGCAAAAAAATTGTTCCGCTGAACAGAACGTAATACGCAAAAATGGCTTTTAATTCTTTTGTTATCCTTTGAACTTGTAAAAATATGTATTTCTAAATTATATAAGTCTTTCACGTCTATTTTTTACTGCGAACATTAAATATGAAAATTGCGTCAGAATATTCAATTGCTTGAAATTATTTTTACGGATTTGAAATATTATCTCACTTAAATATGTATGAAAAGTTATCATCTGTGATTATACTGTATATTTTTATAACGGATATTATCTTTGCTCCCAGGTTATTAAATACACTGTTTGTAATTTACATATCAGCATAAATTCTACGTTGAAACGTGATTTTAGTATATATTATTTTCGAATTATAAACACGCTTAACAAAAATAAATTAATGAACTTGTATTACTTAGTTCATTCTATGTGAATACCATAAATAAAATTGACAGAGAGTACCTACACAAATTTATTCAAAAGGTCCAGCTACGTTACATCCGGAATCAAAAGACCTCTGACCTTTCTTAAAAAGTAATTAAATTATTTAAAAGACATTTTTTCCTCAAATTAAAATAATATTAAGTATTAAAATGATATTCACTTACTTTTGATTACTTATAAAAATAAATACATATTCATGAGTTAATCAACGCTTTGCAAAATTATTCTTAAAGTTTTTCAGAAACGAAAAACAAAAGCAGGCAATTAAACTTCATCTATTAAATATTACTGTGACAAAAATAATGTTCGTTTTAAGAGAAAATGAAAAAGAAAAAACTTTTTCGTACTTAAAAAGTTGTAGTTGGCAACAGATATTTATTTTGTTGATATATCTTACAACTTAGTTTAGTCTTACAGTCGTATTAATAAGAACAGTTTTATCCCTAAAATTATATCAAGTGATTCAAAGTATGTGACTAATCGTGAATATCAGTGCCATCATACTTTAATCAATACTTCCTCGTGAGTAATACTCGCATACAAAACTAGTTATTGGCATCGCTACTAACTTAAGTTGACCGCGAGCACATTAAGTGTGAGTTGTTAGTGTCCGATACGATTGGGGCGCTCTGATACCCCCTTCACATTAATTGCTACAAGTTTTCCGCGCGGCAGGCACTAAGTCGGCCTAATGCGAGACTGCAGCCAAGTTTCACTCCTTTCTTTGTAATTACTTTTATTACTCCCCATCCTTATTCATTCATGAACGAGTATTCTCTTATTAAAATTTCGAATTTGTAATGAAAAATTATTTTCCATTCCAAGGTTTTTCGAGCAGCGAATTTATCAATTTTATTCTGTAGAGAACAAACTTAATTTTTACCCTTTATGCTGAACATGAAAAACAGAGATTTATTGAAGCGCTTAAAAGTATTACTGCAGCATACAATGCATATTTATCGTTCGCGATAAAACAATTTTCAGTTAACTATTTTGGGTATACTTACCAACTAATTGACTTAATAAATTGATGTATTCACCAAATAGCAGTGTTGGGATTCGATTTGTTTTCAAGGTGTGGTATGGTGAGGGTAGAGGAGCAAATGCCGAAGTTTATTTATGCAAAACATGGCGACTGGCTAATACGGTCTATCCTCCATTCGTTGGGAAGGTGACCCGGATAAAGGCGTCAAATTACCAACGTCAAATTCGTCTGTCACCTGAGCCGAGGACGGCCTGCTGGCGCCATTTTTATCCTATTCTGAGTTAATATTCCGTGGCCGTCCGTCGGGAGCTGCCCATGTAACGGACACCCCTGAATCATGAAGCTACGAATTACTAAGTTTCTTCCCCCGACAAGATTTATTTCTTATTTGCCGGAATGATGTTTGAATTGTGTTTGTTATGAGGTTTTACTCGGTTTAATATTACAAATGCCTTTGTGGCTACGTTGTATATAGGGGAGGCAAGAATTATTCACAAACAGGATAAATTGTGATACTTTCACTTAATTGTATACTTTTACTGTAGTTCTTTTAATCAATTTTATAAAAAAAACTAACCTCATTTATTTACACATAAACAATAATAAATCATAGATCATCGGGCTACAAATAAGTAAGTTTTATGTATAAAAAAAATATACCCATTCTTGTACGATAAACCGCTAATATCTCAAATAATGCCTTTGTTTTATTTTACACTTCCATGTTGATGGTAATTTTCTTTGTTACTTTCCCTATCAATTCAAATAAGATCACTGTAATTTCATTGCTTTCTAGCTCATTCAATTTTCATAGAATGGGCTATCGAATTCTTTTATATTTTGCTCGTGTACAAATTAAAGAATGTTTACGTGTGTATACAATAAGGAAAATTACGGAAAAACTGGTTTAACAAATAATTTAGCTCAACTATTTACATGTGCTAAATAGTAAGCTTTTATTAATTGGTGCTTGTAAATGTATTTATATTTTTACGGAATGTTGTAATTTAAAGAAAAAGGAAATTATTGTACATATAGCATAGTGGAATGTATAGGTCTTATGATACATCCTATCAAAAATACTAGCCAGTAGCTACTGTAATAGTATAAACTAATTGATTAAAAAAATAAATTTCTGGTATTACTACAATGCGTCCTTGTAAACTCTATAATCCACCATAACTTTCAAAATTTCCACAAAACCATTTAACAAGCTAACTCATAACACGCAGGTAAACGGAAGTTTGTTCATGAAATGTATGCAAAAACGTCGAAGTTGGGGACAATCGAAAAGTGATTCAATAGCGAATGAATTCAGAGAGAAGCATTGTGCTTACAATGCACCAACTGCATTCAATGGGCACACTGTCCAATATAGTTCATTCAATGACGTGATTTACATTTATTGCTCGACGGAAAAAGACTCACTCAATTTAAAAGTCGTAGAGGTCCCGTTTTAAACTACAACATAAATGGGGATTGAAAAAAGCAATAACTACTAATAACTTGTATTGATGTTGACTAGAACAATGTTTATTATTTGGTTCAAAGCCGATTAATATGGTAGGGAAACTGCTGCCCAGTTCTATTAATAATGTGATCATATTGGGAAAGATCTTTTATTTTTAGAAATACTAAACCCACACGCCATGTAATTGGATACCTATGTCAATATATTTAGAAATAAATGTATTTGATAAACGAAGCACAATGATCTACGGCTGAAGTGAAAATGTCAATAATTTTACTAAGTCATTATCAAGTAAAAAAATAATATTAAAACGAAACATTTCATTATATTAAACACTCTAATCAATTCAATAACTTTAGTTTTCTATCAAACTATCTAAACTATTCAATCTACTTTTACCGTTCGATAGCTCAATGAATCCCTAATTTATCTTCTAAATATATTCACGTTTTATTTCGGGAATCCAGAAAGAGACAAAATAATGAATACATAATATATAATTACAATACTTAGGGAAAGGGTCAAGACCGTCCTTAGGGCGGCCATTAAGGTTTTGTAGAGTCGTCGAGTAAATCGTCGGTATTTGTGAGACATGACTGATGTCACAGCATCGAGCCCGCTATTTCAGAGCCTTTGTATTATATAGAGCTAATATAACATGGCAAAGTTTTGCAGTTAGCAAATGAAAAAATATACCTAGTTAATGTCTTATTTATTTATCGGTATCGTTAAAATTGTATTTTTGTCTGAGATAAAGCAACTTTACGATTATACTTAAATGTAGTTTTTGACATTGAAATATCTTTTAAGTTTTCTCCCTCAATTTTCGTAATTTAGGCTTAAAAAGTAATAAAACACAGACTACTTTCGCATCTATAACATCAATATTAAGATATGTCATATTAATAGTGAACAGATCAAAAATATGAGAATAAAAACCCCAAGAAGTTCAACGTTTACTATAAATTGGAACACACAATCAAAGAACAAGGAACTCAGGTGCATCAATCAGCAAATACATTGAGCTAGGTTAAAGGCGGAGCGTGAGATCCTAATCAGACAATTGTCAAGGCACGTGCACACCGTGACGTGTCCCCGGAGCCCATTGTGTGCCAGCCTTAACTCAGCCTGTGTGTGCCGGACAGTACGAACTACCGTCTCCAACAATGCAAGGAATTTTACCACAATGCACAATAATTGAACTTTCGTATGTACCTACACGTGATAAAATTTTTCTTTCAGATGTTTTATTTGGAAAGTTTTAGTGTAATAGAGTCTTATTTGCTAAGTGATTGTAGGCAATATTGCATTTTTACGATGTAATTTAGTGGCGTAAGTGCCTTCACAACAATATGTTTACATACTTTTAAGTTAATAGAATATTAATCTTGAATTTTCTATTATCCTATTCAACGACAATTTCAATAATGTCTAACAGTTCAAGTTCTATTAATCTTATTAATCTTTGAAAAGTTAAAAGAACTTGTCTAAGTCAAATAACATTGGTGTTACAATAAACGGACACGATAAACAAGTAAGTGATGTTACAATGAATTGACACGATATACAGTAATCGTAAAGTCTATCCTATCGGGCCTTTTAGACATAATGTAGTAGTCTGCAGCTCGATACCACAGCTGCACTCACTGTAAAAGTGGCCATGCGCTGCGCGCCCCCGTGCCAAGGGCTCTACAGACTGCACGCGTGAAAACCTCTCGATACCCTTTCCCTTCATAACGTATATAATACATATTATACATGTGTATATACCTGCCTGTTAGTTAAGTAGTGTATGAACGAGCAAGTGCTTTAAGTTGCAATGTGTGATAATTACGCGGTATTAATGTCATACCTATTAGAGTGTCTTAAGTGCTGTGTCACATGCTCCATAAATAACGTAAAAGGTAACGCCTTGTAGAAACACGACTGCAGATGGTGTCCGTAAATTGTAAAGTTTTTTTCGTTTATTTATGGTCTAGTATTTATAATTCTAGAAAAGTGTAAATGATAATAATTTAAAATCGATATTATAGTGTCTTAATTAAGAAGATAGTTTGTCTGACTAGCTGTTGTTTAAAACGCAGTAAATTAACTCATTTAAAAGTTTAAATAGTTCAGTAATCTGGTCTAAAAATTGCATGATAACATGGACGAAATTGTTGGAAAAGTAACTACACTAAAACATTAATAAATCGTCTCAGTTTCAATAACACAATTTTTACAAACAACTTAGTACTTACCAATAAAGCTTCAAGGTTAACTTTTCATTACTACACAGTACTTATGTATCATATCTAAGTAATAGACAGTAAAGTAATAGCTATAACACACGGTTACGACAAAATGGATGACATCAAGGCCGCGTCTCGTAGCTCTATAAAACCGTAGAATAAAATTACAGTCATAAACATTCACTGTATATTGTCACTTTTTCATATTATACAGATGATTAATCTGTAATGTTAAAAATATATACTTTTTACGTTGACTTTTCTAAGTAATCATTTGAAACTACCAACGCATCGTTTTTTTTTTTCTTAAGATGGCTTAATGTCAGCCTGTAAATACATTTCTATGCGGCCAAAGTAGTAAGCAAAGGTAACTCAAAAGTAAGTTTATTTAAGTAAAACCTTTCAAGTAAAGTCATAAACATATGTTTGAATCTCTTCAAAATATGCTTTACACTTTTACGAAAAACGTCAAGTAAAATATATACAATTCGATTTAGTGCCAGCACCAATAAATCATATGTCCAAATTGACGTATAAATCACAAAGATATAGCAAAAATATGGATGGTAAAAAATAAAAGCTCTCAGACCTCTATTTCAACGCAATTTGGTATTTGAATTTTATTTCTTTTTAAAATATTTTCTTTTCGTGAACCACGTCCCAACTAATCGACTAAGCTCATCATTATTAAAATTTGCTCAAAACACGTATTCTATTTTCAAAATAATGTTTTATCATATTTTGTTTAATAGCACTTAACGACTATTAAACGTCCAGTTCTTTTAAGAAATAAACAGTTTTTAAATATTTATTAGTGTTCAAATGCTTTTTATCAAAGCCTGGACGAAGGCATGAAAACAGACGATAATTATGGAGACACAAGAGTGTCATTGTTTAATATTTGTTGAGTGCGTTCCAATTAGTGTAAAATGTAGCTAAATGTGTTTACGCGCTCATATTTTACAAGTATTATGATTTATTATTTTCACGGCACTCATAAAATAAATATCAAAAAATTGTATTCAAGTTTATACTTTAATATGAATGGCTATTGTCTTTTGATTTATGGATTTAGAAACATTGTTTTATTAAAAAATATAACCTTTTAACCTGCGTAACCTAATACGATATTCACAGTCACTTGAATAAATTACTTAAACATTAAACACCAAATACCAGAGATTACATTTCTATGTAAATACTTACAAAAATAAAACTATTTAGACCAATAAATAGCCTAGAATTAACTAAGTAGGTTAAACAAATAGTTTCCAATTGTGTACACACACGAATTTATGAGATAATCTAATTATCAAGTTAAAAGGATAAACCGCAAACCCGTGGCAAGTTTGCCAAATTAAAACAATCTCATTATCCACTATATGTCTGGCAGAAACTGGCCGAAACTGGTTTTAATAAGCTGTTGTGTCCCGAAATCTCTTTCATGCCTTTATGCGTGACTAATTAGTACTACGAAATAATAAATGAGGTTTTACTTAGTAAAAAACAAGTGAGAATCTAAATCTGTCTCGTGTTTAGATTGTGTTTTCTGGATGATAGTAGAGGCAGGACGGTCGAACGTGGGCCAAAATAGCTAGGACGTTGACCTGGTCAGTAGTCGGTTTTAGAAGCGTCTGCTAACTGCTAAATAAGTCGCACTAAATTGCTATATTAATAAATGGGATATGTTGTTGTTGGGAATGAGAGTTTTCGTACAGTTACAAATTAAAATATAATAATTAAAACGTGCAGGTGAGATGAGTTCGTAGAATTGACTTTTGAAAATTTATTCTTGACGAAAAATATCTCTCAAACAAACAATGTACAAACAACAAATTATAATTCAGGAATATCTTTGAGTTAGCAATACACGAACAAATACTTCCTTGAAATGTTTGATAAGTGGGCGAACAAGATACATAATTCTACTTTCCTATGTAAATGAAGTATCGCTGAGTGGATATAACATAAACAACGTACTGCTATAAATTAAACATTTCATATTACCAACGGAGATACTTTAAGGCACCATATATTTTACCCTTTTTCTCTATATTCCGTTTTTGCCGGCTACATTTTTTCTTCACACTATTATTCGGAAAATTTGTTGCACACCCGCTTACCGCAAGCGGTAAGAACGTTAAAACTGTCCCGTTTGAAAATATGAGAACCGCTCGGGTTCAGTGTAATGAAGATTTATTTTAACTATGTTATCTTTACGAGTAAATTGTTCTCTCATAAAAGCTGTTTCATATTTTTACTGTCTCATTTTATTTGTGTGAGAAACTGCAATGCATCATTATTTCGCTAGACTTTCGTTAATGAAAACACGCCAACTTAATATAATGTCGGTGTCCGAACTCCAAAATTTAAATTGTAATTACCTACACACAATTATAATCTGTTTTTATGGGAGTTCGTAGGTAAGTCCGCCGCTCCCCTGCCCCCGTGGCTATTGTAAAACGCAACAAGGGTGTAATTTGGCAACGGGTTGCGATGCTATCGCGTCGCATTTCCCTACAGATATCACGTTATTTAATACCGTTGTTTGGCTCGCATCTGTGACAAAGAACACTCGTATTCGAGTTTGTTTTTGCGTTCAGTGCTCGGAATATAACGTATCTTTTAGTATATCGGAGGTTGGTTATATCAGTGCTCAAGTTCCCCACTTTAAAGTACAACAACAACCATTTAATTCATCGTATTTATAACTCTAACAAAACACAGCGACGGCTTTGTAAAGATAATAGGAACGTAAAAAATATACTCATATATTATGTAACAGAAATGGTTTACTCGAGCCGTGTATTATACTAAAATAATAAACGTTAAAACATAAGCATGTAATAAAAACTTCTGTTTTCATTCGCCATTTTCTAAATATGTTCTGGATTATACTTTGAAACTGAAAAGTTTGAAACAAGAAATCTTAGCGAGTTATTTCTTAAATATTTTAGAATAACCTCGTTCACCTGGCGCTTGTTTAAAATTCTGAGGTGTCGTAGGGGCAGACAGGAGCAAACTTGCCGAACTTGTTGGAGTTTGTTTGTCCTGGGAACAACAAGCCGACGTTTGACACCTCCACAACTTTGGAACTGACAACGATCACCACAGAAACACTTTTACTTTCCTTACTGAAGTTTCCCGCGGGACATGTGTATTGGACTGAGCATAGCTCACGTACCAGCGCTCTACAAAATGGTTATTGCTAGTAAACATTTCAAAGAAATTGTTTTAAACTCCTACGCTTTTAGAAAATACATTCTTATTTTTTGCAAAACTTTGTTTAAAACGCCATGCTATGTTTTATCAATATTTCTTAAATTTTATTTTAAAAACTAATCTCATTATTATCTCTAAAACTAATTGGATAGTCGCATAGTCGCAGATTAAACATACTTATTTGAAAGCCAAATTACTATAAGCCGAGATAAAAACCTACTTTAGTGGATAAAAAGTCAATTAAGAGCAAACGTCTAAAACAGGCTTATGTTAGAGCAATATCGAGCTTAATTACGCCACCGCCTTTGATTTTTTGAAAGGTAATTTTTCATTTTAATATTTTCTTGCAGGTTCATATCATGATTGTAAAATTAATGGTAATTTTTAATTAAAATCTTCGATTCATCAGATCTGTTATTTAGAATATATCTACATAAGTATACTTCTATAGTATCGTTTGTCAAAAGAGTATATGATATTATTAAGAAGAAAAAATATTATCTACTAGCTGTGCCCGCGACTTCGTTCGCGTGGTTGTCGAAACAAAACAACGTCGTTTAAATAAGAGTAGGCTATATACATATACCTTGGCGTGAAAATAGATGACGAACTAAGAATATTATTAAGTAAAAAATGTACTACCTAAGCTTCAAAGTTCCTATTAATATTTTAAGAGTTTTATTTTTATGTCACAGCTATGGGTTAACATTCAAAACTCACTGAGATAAACTGGAAGCTCTTCAGAATAGATTTTTAAAACTACTTGTTATTAATAAAAATACAAAAGCACATGTAAAGGAGATTATAGTACCTAAATTATTTGAAATAGCTGTTGCCCGCGACTTTGTCTGCGTGGTATTGAAGATTAGGTAAATTGAAGATGTGTAGTGCTGTACAAAAAGTAAAGCTAAATAAAGTTTAATGCAAGCTCCTTAATCCAGTTCTGTTCCAAAATTATTTCTTAACTTTCTACTCATTACCTTTAGTCTTACAAACATATTACTTGACTGTAAACACTGCTAATTTTAAAGGTAAGTCCAACATTCATATGATGAAAGGTCGTATTGCTGTGGCCACTATCTTACACTGATTTGACAATTTGGATTGAAGGACTTGAAAACGGGCGATTGGGAAGAAGTGTGCCGGATTCTGACTGGCTAAAATCACCTGTACGCATCTCCGTTCCCTATTATCGGGAGCCATGGGAACACTTTCACAAACTACCGCGAACTCTGACGGGAGAGATCTTTTTAACGGGAGCTTCTTAATTGACGTGGAGTCAATTCTCCCAAGCGCTCATTAAGAGGCGCGTGAAAGCACCGTGCTCCTCGTATTTACCTTTATACAGTACAGTAGACTTCCCTTAGACTACTGGCGTAACCTATCTATGGTAGTTTGAGGAGGGTAAATTTGGTGTTTCTTCTATTTGTTGCTCGCTGGGCAAGGATCGAGTGGTCAGATGAGGCTTCCTGTGTTCTTTTTGCGGTTTTTTGTTGAACGTCATCACTTCTTTGCAGAATTAGATGACGGCACACCAAATATCCTTGGTTACGGCAAACTAATACCCTGTGGAAACACTAAAAATAATATTGAATTATGTTGTTGAGTTTGTTACGTTTCTTCTCTATTTTTATGTTTAATTAGAAAAACCTTCTTCTTTTTCTTTTCGTGTCAATTGTACGTAGTATTTGGTGAATATTAGATCCTCTGAATTGCAAGTGTGCAGACATTTTCGTCACTATAGGTGGTGTGACATCGTGTGTACGGAGATGACGCATTCTTACTGGATGTTAGAGAGGTCTGTATACCCAAATTTGCCAAATTTTGTTTGTAGCGACCTACTTGGTTTCTCAGGCGGTTGAATGCTTTCCAAACAGGCCACTGCAAAGAATTCCGGACGGCAGACGTTTCTGAGGTGGGACATAAGTGGCAGGTGGTAAATACTGATCTGCCCAGATCTTGCACCGAGTTCGAGTTGGAGTTTCGTTTGTAGCCAGTGTACATCGGAGGAAGCTCTTTTGGCTCTTAAGTCTAATCGAGTGTAAGCTTTGGTATTACATAGAGGATGTCCGATGTCGTGTGTCTGATTCCTCGACGTCTTTTTCGAGCGCGCATGCGACTTCTCTTCTAACGTCAGGTAGAACAATGCTAACCAAAGGGAGAACTTATTGAGCAGGGTTGGTTTTAAACAGCCAGATATTATTCGACACGTTTTGTTGAGCGCTATGCACTGTGATGCGGCGAACATCCGACGCCGCTCCCAATCTGGTGGATGTATGCGGGCGCAGCAGATTATTCCGGGCACAGATCTTCTATTTCGTTTTCTTTCTACTCCTTGACGGACGAATTTTCAAAAATCCCTTCTTAGTGTTATATGGTTATCAATGTTTCAAGTTTCTAATTATGGTAGTTTGAGCTGGGCCAACTGAGCCTGAAGAAGGGTAATGTTACGCACATGTAACAAAACATTTGCGGGAGAATGTGAACGGGGCATACTCGTACGCGAGATTAATGATATTAATAACAGTCTATCAACACACTTTGACCAATGCAACTACCCTATACCATCGCAATTGGTGCACAATTGTAGTAGTGTATAAGTAGGTACTATCAAATCTTTAAAACCACGCGTATCACACAACAAAATTGCAGTCAACAGCTAGTTAATAAAATATAGTAAATCATTTACCGTCCAAACTATTGTTTTTGTTTATTTTAAAAAACAATTTTATGTTAAAAAAGCCAGGTACTTCATACAATACTTTTGTACCATCAAAAACGATAGAAGAAAAGTAAATGTTTGTTTAGTAAAATTTATATTAAAAAATTATTGAAAAATAAACTCAAAAAGTGTATGTCGAAATGAAATTTGAACTTGAAGTGAAAAATACGAAGCTCGCAATTCACCAACCCGGCTATTTTGATTGCTATGTTGTAAGCCAAATAACATGTAAATACATATTAATGTAAAAACATAAAACCATAGCAACAGTATTTTGGTCGCTATGGTGACTCGTACACAGCTATGGTGACAGTATAGTCCAGTCATTTGGTAGTTTTACCTGGAAAGTTTTCCGGGAGTTTTGAAAATTGGGTATTTTATAGATTTCGATATGCTCTTTTCGAATTTTAACTTTGCCACCTCGTACCACCGCCGCTCGCGCCGCCATTTTGAAAAAATGGCGCCCAAAAATGGTTTTTTGGGAATATCCCCTTTTTGAGGCATTTTACGAAAAAAATAATTTCTACAAAATTAAACTAGAAAAAATTTCCTACAATTTATGTCTTACTCACTTTTTCATAAAATCAATAGTTTTGGACGTACGAGCGCCGCAAAATATTGTTCATTTGCACCACTAAGAGTGTTTCGTATATTTTTCTTAACTGTTCTATTACTGCCGCCGATTTTCAAGAAGTAGGTGACAGGGTTATATGTCACTTTTGAATCGGGCCCTTTTTCTCGACTATGCACGAAATTTCAACGAAAAATTTGTCGGTAGAAGCTATATTAAGAGAAATATTTAGTTTAGACTGAATCATCAATGTATGTTTATTGACGTTCAGTGTTGATTATGTTCTTAAAGCTATGGCTTCTTAGACGGAAAATTGTTTTATTTGTGATAATTCACTTAAAAACCGGCGGCAGTAATGGAACATTTTAGAAAAATATACAAAAAATACGTGGTGGTGCAGATGAATAAGTAATACTTTGCGGTGCTCGTACATCCAAAACTATTGATTTTATGAAAAAGTGAATAAGACATAAAGTGTAGGAAATTTTTTCTAGTTTAATTTTGTAGAAATTATTTTTTTCGTAAAATGCCTCAGAAAGGAGATATTCCCAAAAAATCATTTTTGGACGCCGTTTTTTCAAAATGGCGGCGCGAGCGGCGGTCGTACGAGGTGGCAAAGTTAAAATTCGAAAAGAGCATATCTAAATCTATAAAATACCCAATTTTCAAAACTCCCGGAAAACTTTCCAGGTAACCCCCTTATTTTCTACCAAATGACTGGACTAGTAGAACAGTTACGAAAATTCGTGATAGATCACCCCCTGTATAGGATAGCACAATAATATATAGTATTAATGTTAGCCCGACCTTCAGCAATAATATAATGGTGTCAAATCTTAACACCGCGATTCAGAAAACGACGAAATTTGCACAACGCCATCTATCGGATTTAGAATTTAGCTATCAACATTAGTTCTATTTTTTGTCATAAGATGTCGTTGCAAGTACTACACTGAATTGCGTAACGTAATTATTTTACTTCTTGAATTCACTAAATTAATCATATCTTTTGGTAGAGTGAACCGATTTTGATCAAACAAAGACTAAGTTATACCTCAAGTTGCGTATAATTTTTGTGTATAAACATTGTCTGCATTGAGTTCGTAGATTTTACGTGATGCGCGCACATACAAACAGACAAACAGACAAAAATTTCAAAAATGATGGAAATAGGTTCTGTTAGTTATCTTTTCACACCCTGGCTATTTATTTTTTCAATTTCTTCAATGTACAAAAATGACTTTTCTACAGATTTATTATATGTATAGATTTTTAAAACATAAAATTTAAGCTATATTTTATTTATAATTTATCTTTTCTAAGAAATACGTAGTATTAAAATTACAGTGAAAACTATGACTGGCACGAAATACAAACAAAAGGAATAGTTAGCTCCTAAAGTTATCCGCCAGTGAATTTCTTGGTCAGCTATCAGCATATCCACGCGGACTCGTAACTTGCAAACTCAAATAATTTAATTAGTTTAAGCTCTGAATTTCCTGGAATTATATTGTAGTTTATTGTCAAAGTCAACGTTAAATAATGTCGAGTCCCTATAGTTAAATACCTATAGACATGTATGATTGAACTAATTCTTTTAGCAGTCTAAACAATACAAAATCTATTCTACTATATAATAATATTCTATTGAAATCGGAAAGAAATTCATGAACTAAAAATAGTATTATGAAGTCTACATATCATCACAATATGGTATTAGCATTTATTTTTTTACGTAAGGGCACGTAAGCTTGCATATTCGTAAATCATGTGCGAATTTAATGTAGGTATATGCCATAAAAATCAGACCACATCTATCTACTTCGATTCCAAAGTATATGTTTAATATAAATAGATTGAAATAAAGCCTCATTGTTAAGAAACACTAAACGTCTAGTTTAACGTGTTCCCAAAGGAACGGGGGAACAAAGTGAGTGCATCAGACGTCTCCTACCCGCTCTAATTGGATTAGTTTACCAAACTTTGTCTTGGGTTCTTTCTCCCCAAATTACATCAAAATAGTTCTCGATTTACGTTAAGCAGACGCCGGCAATAAGACAACAAGCGCATACCGATTATCGATTTTGAATCGATTAGCCGTTCTCTCGAAATTTAGTCGATATGTAACATCTAAATAGTTTTTGATATTAAACAAACGACAGTCACTTTGCATATATTTACATAACTTCATAGTCAAGTTGCGAATTAGTCGTAATCGTTTATGAGTTACATTCAAATGTATCCTAATCTCGCAAATAATAATGCCCTCTGTGCCACTGAGATCAGATGACAAGTGCTTGACACTTGGTCCCTTAATTATGTAAATGGCTAAAGGCCGGGCTGTTTACAGACTTCGATGTGGCGATCGCAAGTTCAATATTTTACATAAGTCTATAGATAGTAGAAACATTTGCAAGAAACTTTTCAGTATACTCAGTAGAGTATACGTCGTTGCCCAGCCTGCTAAAGTCAGTAGACTTTAGCAGGCTGGGCAACGCGACGCCCTGTATACGTATTCCAAAACTCTTTCTTTTTAGATATCGTACAAGCGCCCTGCATATCTGACATAGTTCCAATCACGTACCTTAAAAAAATGGACACAATAATGTAATGAAAATTAATTATTTTATCAAAAGAATTTGTCAACAACAGTAACGTCAGAGTTCCTCGTTCCCTACACATTGCCGACAAATCGTTAAAAGAGTCTTCAAATCGTTTACCGGGGTCGAACAGATTCCGAATACTTAACCCCATAATTTCAACAAACTGTATTCTCTTGTTATCTAAGCGGAGTTAGAGAATTTGGACAAAGGTATCACAAAGTTCTGCGGGATGCGATAAAGGGATGTAAAATGACGAAGACGGAATGTCCGCAATAAACCTACTTGCTCTGATGGCCTGCTCGATATACACTTGTTTATTTTGCTTCCTTTTTGGGGTCAAGGAAACATGATGCATCTGTTTTTTTAGGGCACAAAATATTATTCTTGTTAGAGAGAAAGAAAATCTATATTATAAAAGCAAAAGTTCGCGAGTATGGATGGATGGATAGAATAATCTGACGCCCTGGGTTAAATAATAAACTACTTTTTAAGCGACTACATTAGAGAGGTGTAACATTTTTGCAGCTATAACTGACATTCGCGTCGGTAAAGGTGCAGTCAGCAGCTAGTATATATTATTCGTTAAGTCTAGGTAACCTTTAGTATACATTACAATTTGATATTATATTTTACCCAAATGCAATCAATAAAAATCTGACACATATAAACTTGTTACTATATTACAGAGTCCCTTAACGTTGAAGATAGACTAGAACACATCCAATTCCAATATAATTAACCTTGTTCCTTCCCCAAACAAATGAAACGTAATAGAAGATAAAACTTGGTTTAGCGGTCATGTTTTATAAGTATACTGTGGGACTCTGGTATAAATGTCTTCCTCCGACCTTCAAGTCCGGAGTGGGGCTGTAAAAACTACGCTGAATGAGGTCGACAGCTGAAATATCATCTTTTAGTGGGATATCAAGGATACGGTCTTGCATACTCTCTATAGTAAATCAGGTATATTATGACATATTTCAGTATATTCAAGGTATAGTATGCAATGATACAAGTGTTTATTTCGTTGTGGAATCTCTTAAGATTTATTTTTGTACTGTTAGCTAGTACGTAAATAAATCTTAAGAGATTTCTTTGAATATATCAAGTCATTTTATTTATGTTATTCGTTCATAAACGTGAAAACTTCAATACTGCAAATTAAAATCCATATTTGCAAACACCATACACATTAAGAAAACATTTAATCATTTTTCTTCATGACCATTTATTGCGTTCCTTTTTCTCTTATATAAAACCTGAAATTAAGAAGCTTCCTTGGGATTTCCACTCAGCTAAGCAGCTGTTTAAGCGGTTTACTGAAGGCTGTATGCAACTTCCCAAACTTTGTAAATACTGCTTTAACTTTATTATCTGCCTTACCTCTTACCTTACTGAAAATTAATATAGTCTCTATCACTAAAGGAATAAAGCCTGTAAGGAGCGTCTTAGACTTATGTATGACTTTTTTCTTAGAACTAATATACTACTATATTAGTTCTAAGAAAAAAAATATTAGTTCCTTTTTTGAAGAGACTATCTACTACTTTTTCCAGAATTTGGTGACCGGCCTGCATCTGCTGAATTCCATCATCCAGAAAAATGTCTTGTGAAGGTCTCTTATGCTATGAGTGAATCCATTTCAAAATGAAAATCTTTTGGATGATAACTAGGAAGAATTCGGACATCCTAGGTTTAGCAAGCGTTTTTCAAGTGAAATAAAAATACCTTTACTGTTATTTTTAAGTTCACTATATACAATCCCATCAATCGATTATTTACTATTAATAGTTACTACATTTTCTTAATTGCACAACTAAAATAATTGCTTTTTATTTATACCTTTACCAATTAGTAACAACAGAGATACAACTCACTTCACAATAATGGACAAAAAGAAGAGATACCTATTCAGAACTAATTGTATTTATTTTTCCAATATTGAAGAGCTCGGGCCGGGCAGACGATAAAACTAACCAACTGAAAACAGGTTTTAATTATTCAATGGACAGACTTTAAGTATTTATGAACTAAAGTTCTTTAGTTTAATTACTATATCGACGCAAGTTATTATCTAAAGTTTCAGTTAATTAACTGTTCTCAGTGTAAATGATAATAATTTGATGAAAATTGTTTTGTTTTAATTATATTTTTATAAAAAAATATAATTTTTAGTAAAAATTATATTTGTTAAAAAGTTTTGTGAAAATAGTAAGTGTACAGTCGGATTGTAGTAATCTATCATGACATGTATCTAGTATACATAGCAAAAATGTTTTGGACTATGTAAGATCTGATATTAAATAATAATCTTCAATTATGTAAATTTAAACAGAACCAAACTACTATAACACAAGCTAAGCAAAGCGTTATAGTAATCAGATGCGTTATTTTCGTTCATTTCGTTCATTCCATTCATTTCATTAGTTTCATTTATTACGTTCATTTTGTTCATTCCATTGATATCGTTCATTCCATAACTGCTATAAGGTAAGTAAATGCTTTCTATTTACTCAAGAACAGACATCCATGTTCTAGGTCAACACGACACGAGACTTCCGAAGCAATGCCACCACAATACGCTCGTACGTAAATTTATTATATATAATCCCTTAATCGCCACTTACTCACCGCAGGGGACGCTTGTGGGTGATTTGTAGCTCTAGAACATCGTGAATTGTCCAATAAGATACCTAATCTAGTACCAAAGTGGATACTTGGTTATAAAGCCATCAGGCTAAGTAAAGGTTAGAGGCGGCGTGCGGCCCTGAAGCATTAGTTATGGAAATGTACCGAATGCGTCCAGACGTGTCTAGTTATCATAGCTTGGTCGTATCGATGTTGTGATTGAAATGCTGGTCACATGTGTGTGTTTTCCTTATAACGATCTCGTGTCTAATGATAGGTTAAAGAGAAAGACCACACCATGTGTATATCACTACGTAGTATAAAACGCTGTCGCTGTCTGTCTGTTCGCTTAAATCTTTGAAACTTCGCAACGGATTTTGAAGCGATTTTTTTTAATTGATAGAAAGATTAAGAGGAAGTTTTATATGAGCATCAGTTTTTCACCCGTGCAAAACTGGGGCAGATCGCTAATTGATAAATAAATGACAAATGTTTCATTTTCAAATCGTTGTTAAATTTTAAAAAAATCACCATTTGTGCTTGATACATACACATACAATATACACAGCATTGAAAAAAAACATTACACAAGGATGTTAAATAATAGAAAGGCTTCAACAGTGATAAAAATCTTCACATAGGAAGTTTCAGCGTTTTATAACAGACGACTTTGTAAACGATCTGAATAACCTCTAAAATGTGAGTAGGTTCTTTTAGAGATCCTTTTACAACCAATAAGGTGAGATTGTACTGTTTACAACAGGAAAATCATGACAAAAAGAGAATTCAAAATTGTTTTGCTTTCTTTAAAAATATTGGAGCTGTTTCGCTGGCAATTTATCGCACCGTTGCTTTCTAGATTGCTTTGATTTTGAATTGCTCTTGAGTGATTGGGACTACTGATAAATTATCATTTTAATATCGTAGCAGGCTGTTTGAATGACCATTGTATGTAAATAGCTGAAGAAATGGTCGATTGGCACTTGCAAGGTACTTTACACAGGCAAGTTAATAAACTAGTCATAATTCCTGATTGTAATACATACATGATATTTAATCTTTCTTACAATCTGGTTATATAACAAATTTTTGTAGTAACAATCTTGACCCGCAACCTCAAACTAAAGTTAGATAAATTTAAGTTATAATATAAAACTACCTGCATACCAATATCATTAGGTACACTGCAACCGTGTCCAATCTACTGAGGGCGCTCAAGAATATAGATATTCTCATAAACGTCCCAATACTTATCTCGCCGCCCGCCACCGAAAATGCGCCTTTAAGATCATTAAGCGTCAGGAATGTAATTGCTCGGCACCGTTTAAGACGTTAACGCAAGTACCAACATAACGATCATAACAATACAAAGGAATTATAAGGATAGAATAAAGAAAGGTTAGGATAAACTAATTAAGAAAACAAGAAGAATTTCCAAGGAAATAAATAAAACGGATTTAAAATAAACAAGTGCTCTTGTCTTGCTTTTGCTGGTATCTACATTGTTTATTTATTTTATTTGTACGACTATGGAAGGTTAGGTTTAAGCCTTTTTGTTTAGTAAACTCTTTAGTGTAGGTAATTATCTTGACCACTTTTTATTGTACTATTTTACTCTAAAACTTACGGTTTTAATTTCAACAAGTTGCAAGGTCAAGACAAGTCTAACCGGAAAAAAGATAAAAATAACGCATTGTTATTTTCAGTCATTTGCTATACAATTCGATGATTCTTATAAGTTACATTTGGTTTCAATTCGTAAGACCGTTAACCCTTTACCCGAATAATGTAGCACCAGATATATTGGCAAAATCTTGCTTGTAGTCAAATATAAATAACTAATTCGTATGAACTTGAGATATTGAGTTTATTTTAAACATTCAGTTATTTATTTAACAAACATCCCACGCAGTATTTCTAAATAAGGCTTATTAGTCTACCTTTGCAAATATCAATTTTAACAGCTGATATTTATGTTACATTCGTCAAAGTAATTCGCCTTCAAATAGGTCAACAACCTTATTTATTGTACCTATTTGTTTTACTCCACACAAAACTTGGCAAACAAATTGCATTGGTATTCATGCCTTGCAAATACATGTATATGTATAAGATGATATTCAACCTTTCCACAAGTTCGATTAAATACCAATATGGTAACAAAAGAAAATCTATCTGATTTATTAGTACAATTACGAGAGATAGGGGGCGGCTTCAGCCTTTGTCTGATCAAAACACAATTCACCGAATCATAAATAACAGGAACAATAGTCAATAAAATTAGATAGCGGTGGAATGGGAATTGGCAAGGAAAATAAATAAGGTTTCACGAGGATATGATCTCCCACTTCATCGGGATAAGCTGATAATGTTTACGTACTTATCAGGAATATAGCGGCGAGAGCTCGCGGCCTGATGGAGTCGAAGCTAATTTACATCGTATTTCAGAATGGCGTGTCATCATCAATCATGATATTCATGATATACGTGCATGCGATGAGCAAAAATCTGAGGTATCTGATATCGTATATGCCTCGACGCAAATAGCTTTAACAAAGTCACGGTCTCGTGTTTTTGTGTTACTGACATCGTGCAAGAACGAGATGTAGAATAAGATTCTGGATTTGAAACCTAAATGAAAAATGCAAATCGGTGCATACCGTACTGACTAGTTAGACCCGATTCAGTTGTCTTTAATCGAATTGAAGAACATAATTTAGTTGACGCATAACACGTAAAACCTTCGATTTTGTTGATCAAGTTATTAATTTTGAATAAGTTGTTAATATTTACATATGTAGATAGGTTTTTGCATTGAACTGTAAAAAGTTTTATAAATAACTTACTCATAAATCTTTTTGTCTTTTGACCCACAATAAATTCTAACCATACATAAATAAATTCTAATAATACTAAATTCTAACCATACTTCACGTAATACTTGGTCCTTAAAATTTAATTCCAATAAAATTGTTTAAACTGTTCAAAACGAAGCACGAATTGGCGACGCTGTAATTCAAAAATGCAAGAATGAAGGTGAAAACCGGGTTTCCGTTGTCCGCTCCGTCGCCGCTCACTCCATTCCAACGGTCTTTTGTTACAATTTCCATACACAAAGAACACAAGATGCGAATATCAGAGTTCAATGATTAAAAAATGTACTTACTTTTATTAATGTTCTATAAATCTTTTGATTTTAACTGGAGTGAGTGAGTGTTATTAAAGAAACTTAAAATGAAATTTATTTTACAGCATTTTGTGCATCTGCAAAAAATATTTTCTGTTTGGCCAACAGTTTTTAAAATGAAATGTCCTATTACAATTACCATTACTCTGTCATGTAAATGAGTTGGTACTTATTGTTCAACACTTAACGAAATGAGTTGAATACCTTTCAAAATAAACAATTTAAACTTGTTAACTCACGGAAATGTCAAGCGTAAGAATCTTTCCAAGAACGCGTTTCTAAATCGTTATAATTGTTCTCATTATAATTGCCTTGATTTGTGATTTGATATTGCAAAATTGTGTCATGAAATGCAAGAGTAGCAGTTTATTCGTAGCCCAGGCGACCGCGTAGCATCTGCTACGTTGCGTAACCGCTACGAAAATAAAAGCTGCTACAGTAAAACGAGACTAATTGAATCTGTGGGTTGCTTCAAAGAATCATTAATTGCAAATATTAATGGACAGTTGTAATTAATACGGAAAAACGTAGTTTTAAATATAATTTGGACTAACTGATATGCAAACGTATGTATGTACACAGAAAAAGATACTTAGTGATTTTTTTGTTACACCATATTGGTAGATAATATTGGGCTTCAAAATAAATACATATTAATTTACTTACAAAAGAGTTAACAAATATCAGTAAAATCACGATTTCAAGTTTAACATTTATTTAATTCTAAATAACATATTTTGCTGTCTCATAAGTCATAGAATTCGAGGCAACGACTAGTTTTTGAACCATAAATCCTTCTTAAACTGTCTTCGTAACTTAATATCTTCAATGACATCGAAAAAATATTGTCTTAAATTGTAAAAATTTACTACCAAGTTTATATTTGGAAACATAACTTAAAAGAGCAACACGACACGTTTGTACTGATTTTATTTATTTTGCTTTAAGGAATGAAACAATTGAACGAAACTTCTACCTTTCATTTATTTATCGAATACTTAAGAATAGGCCCTTGAATACACAGAGATGATATCAGTCCTCTTTTCCCAGAAAACCTATTGTTCTTAGCTTATCTTGCGAGTTGTCGAACAAATAGATGCTCTACTGAAATATAATAGTTGACGACACAATCTGCGCAGTTGCCAAGAGACTCCTATCGCACATGTAATATCGGGTATTCCCTATGGAGGTCAACGAAAGCAGAAGGGTATTGTGCTTAATCGTTATCAAATTGGTGACCTAATTAGGCAGTTTCTAATATCTTGGCTTTTTTGGAACTCGGGTGGATTGCAGGTACTGATTTTGCAGCAAATTGGCGGGGTCCTCAAAGGCCAGAACCTGCCGGGGCTGCGGGATGTTCGTAAGAGTTACCGCGACCCCGGCACCCTAAGGGCTCCAGAAGGAACATAGTGGGTTTGATTTCACAGGAAAAAGAAAAAAGGTACTGATTTTCTTCTGTTTATGCTGAGTGATTTGTGGAAGGTTAGGTGACCTATATAAAAGGGGTTGCAGTTGTGGACGTGATAATACGTTGGCTGGTCTGTTGGTCTAGTGGTTAGTGGGCCTGACTGCTATTCCAGGGGTCGTGGGGTCGATTCCCACCCAGGACAAATATTTGTGTGATGAGCACGATCATTTATTCTGTTGCTGGGTGTAATTTATCCATTTATGTATGTATGTATTTAGAAATATATCAGTTGACTAGTACTCATAATACAAGCTCTGCTTAGTTTGAGACTAGATGGCGTGGTGTGAAAGTCGTGGAATATATTATATTATAGCAAGCCTCCAGGTGGCTTAACACTATCTCTTAAAGTACTATTGTTGAATTTACAGAAAAGAGCCGAATTACGTCGTATAGTGCGCCGTGTTCCTCTCACACCTGCAACGGTATTACTTTAGGTGTTTGGTTGGCCTCTAGGTGTCTAAGTACAGTTGAGACTTGAGTTACATTATTTCTGAACCAATTTAACGAAGGACTTATAGCAGGCTTAATAAAGCAATCGTATAAGAAAACAACTTGATTAATATAATGAACTTTATTTTGGTGAATCGCGTGTTCCAATATCACTCGTGTATAAATATTTGGGCTTGCAGATGTTTGGCCAAAGTCTGGATGTTTCTTGTTTGTATTTGACTTACACGTTCTCAACTCCCGGCCTATTTATATAAAGGCACAAGTAATTACTTGTCTTTAATAAAGTGACGAAAGCTCGTGTAGTAAAAAGGTTCTCTCATTTGCATGCAATTAATATTATTACGTTGGATGTCGATTTAGGTTCGGTGATCAGCTGTTTTATAACAATAGACGATCGGCAATTGACGCGAATGAGAGATTTCCGATGGATATAAATGACGTTTACTATTATAAAATCGCCGTTTTTATTATGTAATTTGCTAAGTCAATCACTGTAACATGTTGATAAGATACCATTTTTAGAATATTGCCTGAACTAATTGAAGTCAAAATGTTTAGTCAGATATTTTTTTGTAAGTCGAATATTTAATATTGTTGTTTACGCAGTGATAAGCTAATATTCATATTATTATTGATCTTAATAAGTCGGAGAATTCTATTTTGACAGTAATTTGAACAAGGAATGTTATTTGAATACTAGTACCAATAAATCTTAATATATTAAGCAGTACTTCAAATAGATAATAACTTCATTGATTTATTTTATCATCAACTGTATTATTAGGGCACAATAAAGAGTACTGTATTCAATTTGGCTGCACGAATAGCTTAGTGGTATAGGCCAATTGTCAACTGTGCGCAACGTGTCACGGGTTCGATCCCCACGTAGGACAAGACTTTGTGCGATCCGCAAAATTTATGCTAGTTCTGAATCAGGTTGTCTTTGTGCATGTGGATAGAATGTCTGTGAAACCCTATGCGATAGAAGGATTCAATTGCTTACTTAGTGCGAGAGTAGTTCTTTTTTCTCACGTCCGAATCTGACTATATATTCGACAATTGTAGAACCTTAAATAATGTCGCATACTAAAATGTCTCAACGAAACACTTACCTAAAATACACGTATATAATCAAAATCCTAGTATATACATATAACAATTTGTAACGCACACAGGGATAGTACGTCACCTTCACCCGGCTAACACAAACACGCCCACGCCATGGTGGTTTACATCCCTTGCATACTTACTTAGTACGAGTATGTTGACCTTGAACTCAGTATGTAGTACTTGGAGCGATATGTATCCGTGGACTAGTAAAATTTCTAGATCGGTGATAGAATCAACATATTAAAGAGATTTGCTCTTAAATATGTTGATTGTTTTTGTGTCGATAAGTCACGTCTGCGTCGTCGTCAAATTAATCTTACTCTTCGTCAGCTGTAAACAAACTATTTATTTTTGGAATAAATGAGAGCATACAAAATTTAAAGTACATGATTATTTTATAAGTAGTTAACTACTTATAAAATTGTAAATATTAGGTAATATACATACAGTTTATCCCAATATTTGGCAACCAATTAAAGCATGAGAAGCTGTGATAGCCTGTGGTAAGATCATAGGACTACCAAACTGGCTGGGTTCAGAGTAACACTAGCCGCCGTGGTTGAAATCGTTCCGTTCATTATTAAACCATGTGCTGCAAAACTGTCGAAAAATAATGAACTAAAATTTAAAATAATGATGAACCACGACAGATAGTTTGTGAAACGTCGCCACATTGCCTGAATTTGTCATCGCGGGAGTAGTGTAAAAGCAAAAATGGTTTCTAAATAGGTCAATCTTTTTCACCTTCAAATACACTCGTAACATTCGTGCTATACTAAACGTCGTCTAAATAAGTTAGTTCGGTCCCAACACTGGAGGACAGCATAATAAATTCTTGGACGCAAGTGCACTTGAGTCCATTAAGCGTAAAGTAACACCTTCCACTCTCCACTTTATTTTATCTCATAATACTTTCAAGTTAGTCATATTTTTGCTGAAATTCAACTAAAATTGTATGAATACTGTGTAGTTAGGAGTAGATGTTATTCGAGCCATGGTAAGGTCGCGACAGCAAAAGCCACGATGAATTATTCAGGGTCGCTGAATGTACGGAGAGATCCGTCGCTCGCGTCTGACCGCACCTTCCTCATAAAAAGGCATTAAACCTTTACTATTATTTTATTCATTCATTATTTTTATAATAGCCTTTAAACTGATTTAACGCTTGTTAACGTGTTAGTGGATATGTTGACGTTAAATTTTCTACTAGGCTTGGTTTCCCAAGTAATTTTATTTTTTACATGGTGTCCATATAAAGGCACTTGTTAATTTTTCTCATTCATAAAACCTTATTGAATCACATATCAATAGACCATTCAAATAAAATATCTTCAATGACGCTAACAAAAGAACCTCTTATCATTGACGTCATCACAGCCATCAAGAAAGAAGAAAAATATCCGAGGTTACAATAAAAAAGAAAACCTAATATCACATTCGATATTCAAGTTGTAGAAACAAAAGAATGAATCGCAACTATAGTTAGGAAGAGATGAATAATTCAGTGATGGCAGTGGCGGTCGGTCCGGCCACGATGTGCTTCGTCAGATTTATATTAAACATTGACCCGCCCAACTTTCATTGTACTCACTCTTAAGTGTGAGGCGTGTGAGCTAACGTATACCGTATGTATGTATTAAACAGTACCGCAGCAATAATAATGGCGATAGTTTATGTTAATGCCCCCACTTAACTCCAGCCTTTGAATGAATAGAATCAGCTGTAACAGAGCTGTGCATTATGCTGACTCATGTGAGAAGTAGTTTACTGTGTAAATTAGATGAAATTCTCTGAGTTTTACTGATGACACACATATTTCTAGTGCAGGCACTTCGTATTCCAGACTCGTGATAATGCAACTGTTCTGTTCTCTTGGATCGAAAAATAAAATTGTTTGCCGAATAGCTTTGTCAATTAAGTTTTATAGAGTTAAAATTTCATAAATAAAGACCGTAACATTCACAAAAAAATTGCCTCAATTCCGATAAAAATTGAATATAACATTGTAATCATATAAAACGTTAAAAAGTAGAAGCCTTTTTAAGTCCAAAATATAACGTGACGTGGTATTATTATGGGTTCAATGAACACTCGATTTTCCCCAATTTTCTGGCCGTCTCTCAAACCTGCATACATTTTCTATAGGGCTTATCGGACTTACGCTAACAATCCTTAAGCTCTCCAATATTAAATGAACCTTTAATAGAAAATTATGAATACGAAGATACGTCTACGAACAAGCCATAAATATTTATGCTATATTTGATAACGGTAATAGTATGTTTTGATACTCTATTAAAATGGTATGTATATCGAAAATATAGGTATCTTCGTAAATTTAAAAGATATCAGCGGTCACCAAGAAAAATATAATATAGGTAATAGTCATTTTATTTCAGAAAAAGATCCATACTAATGGTTAGTAGACACAACTTAAACCTAACATGGGAGATCGCATGTTAGGTTTAAGTTAATAAATAATAATAGTTAATGTTAGCGGAACATGTAAACTGGACAAACATGTATTTAATAAACTACATATGAATACAGAGTTTTTCTTCACTAACTCGATTCTATGCTTAAGTCTTCATCATCACCAGCCCTGAATGACCTACTACTGGACATACGAGAGAGGCTCCTTTGTTTATGTCATTCTTCACCGTCTGCCTTTTGTATCCATCCAATCTTGCTTTCTCTAAGTCTTAAAGCAAATAAAGAAAAATTTGCAGCCGATAATCTTTAAATCAAGCAATTAGCAAGCACGGAGTGGCTTAGTCTGTGGTTTATTATTTTCACTTCCTATTTTGTTCCAGTCTTTATAACCTCTTTCCTTTCCACTTAAGTTCTGCTTTTCTTTAAAGTGTAAAATATTTGGAGCTTTCTTTTACGTGAATTTAAGTGGTACTATACATTCTAAATTAGTTTGTGTGTTTTTATTTCTTTAAGACTTCTAAAAAGGTAGAAGAATTGTATTATTACCGTTACATGAAAATAGAATAATCGCGCCCACATAGTTAATTTTAAGATCTGTCTAAGGATCTAAAATAAGAAATTATTTTATTTATATCATAATCTTCTTAGTATACTAATAAAAATAGATTTTGTCGTACAAGATAAGTCCGAAAAAAATTGGACAAAGCAAAATAATCACAACAAAATATTATTCAATAATAGTATGATTTAAGGGATTATTCGCCATCAAAATGTATGATTCTAGCAAGAGCCAGAGGCGTCAGCTTAAGAGTATAAGCGAGCGAGTAAATCCCATCCAGCGCAGGATTTGTGTTAGTTCGACCAACCTTTTATCCCTAGATAATAGACTTGCCGAATTACTATTATAATCATATTATTTCAGCTTACGCGTCTATCTTTGTTAGGGACCTATTTACATGGCAATGTTAAGGACTATTTTATATCTTTTATTGCTTGGACTATGTATGATGGAATGATTAGAATGTAAATAATATTACTTTCTGGTGATAAATATTCCACGACTACTAATTTTCTGCCCTAAATGGCCACCTATTTTTACATTGATTGATTATACAACTATGACCAACAAAGTAAATATCTCGATCTGTCTTTAATAATTTCTTATTACCTAGTACCTACTTCGACTTTTTACTGCCAATAATATTGCTATTTTTGCATAATTTAAAGAAAAGTCTTCATTTTACAATCCTAAAGATGCAGCACTTCACAAACATATCTCATTCCATTTCTACGTACAGTATGAAAGCATAACTTAAATACGTGCATAAACTTTTACCCTTATCCATTTGACTACGTCGCAAGTCGAGTCATTTCAGAATAATATTTAAGATTATGGAATTATATTCTGTTACGAATTCTCAGCTATGTAGACAGCCTTAAACATTACTATATAGGTCAGATAACCGTAATATCTCGCAACATTTTGTGGCTCAAACTAATAAAATTAATTGCCAGATTAAATCTTTCAAAAAGGATTATTGCTAACAGTAATGTTTCGTAAGACCCAAAGTTCAAATTGAGTTTGAAGCTCGATATAAGATCTCGAGATGGCGAGAAGCTATCAAGACGTCTCTGACACATTGTTAGAAATTGGAAAAGGTTTTCTACTAGCAGACTAGCCGACCTGCCATTAACCTGAAGCGAATTGCTCAGATAAAATGAGATCTCCCTTTCAAGTAACAAAAGTATTTTGATCAAATCTTTCACGATTCTATTTAAAGAATTGTAATTAAAGTCCGACTCGACGAGGCACTATAAGCCTTCTTCAGGAAAGCCAGCCGACGGTAAAGGTATGATGAGGTTAGTCCCTCGAGACCCAGAACGTAGCAATAAGAAGTACTTAAGGCTTTTTAAGCCGCTTAACCGACACTGGCCTATAATTAATTAATTCACAATTAAACATACTCCCACACAGACAAGGTTCCGACGGCGACCTAAATATTTTAATCACATAAACATGTAACAATAAGAACTTTATCTCTTTGACAAATTAATAAAAGGGCTTCAAATTCATTGAAACCCAATCACTCCTTAGCGATGTTTATTTATTAAATTTAACCTTGCGATACTGGTTTTCTGACTAGAACATTGTTAATATATACGGGAATACTGCTACAATTTTAATTAAATGCTTTTATTGGAGCGCGGGATTAAAGGGGTTGGTAATTAAAGCCAACCAGGATAAACGACCTTTGTCTACTATAATTATGATTTATTAACTCAAACCATGAAACCAAAAGCTTGTCGTTGGCTCTAAGCTTCCATGAGATAATTTGATCAGTCGCAAACAATTGTTAGGATTCTCAGTACTAATGCGTGATGCCTAACGCCTGATTAGTCGAGACACGAACATTGCATTACAGACGTCAGAAAATTGGTACCACTAGGTATATAGTATAGGTATCATCCTTATATTTGCTTGGGACATAGAGACAGGTACTGAAATAGCCTGAAACTAATTAATCTACTGCCCCACTAGACGGAACAGATGCTATTGTATGGACGGCTAGTCACACTGTCACATAAAGGAAACACACGTGGAGATATCAATTCTCAGTACCTACAGATGTTAATTATCGAAATACAAGGCATTGTTGGATTTCTAATAAATCTTAGCACAAAAGCCAATATGTCTATACCTAGTTAAAGTCTTGGTAACAATTTTCTTGGAAAGATTTAACAGGTGTAGCAAAACAGTTTTTAAGTAGTTTGCAATTTCAATGAAATCGAAGTTTTGATCGATTCGTAATCAAATAATATTTCAATTTTATTTCTTTCGATATTATTGCTTGTCGTTGCGACTTTTGTGATTTGTTTTCTTTAAGTTGGTCAATTTATTTTATTTCGCTTATAATAATTAAGCTTACACTACTAGAAATTTCATAAAAACATTATTTACTATTATATTAAGGACAATAACACTTTTTTATCTGCTCATTTATACGTAACAGAATTGTATTCAATATTTGACTACCGCAATTGGTATTTGCCCTATTTTGCTTTGTTACTATCAAACAAAACTTTACAATTATCACAGTTCTGTGGCTAAACAGCACTCAGACTGTATAAATTTAGCCAGACTATGTACAGACCAGATATAGTTTGGAAATGGGAAGAGCTTAATATGATTTTAGAATCATTTAACCTTTACCCATCCCTGAACTACGAAACGAAATCGTATTAATTGTTTTTAAACCCTTATTACCTATATTTCATTTTTTTAAACTAAAGGTATTTAATTTTATGTAACCAATTGCTTGCGTACATCCATGTACGCGGCTATTATCATCCCACAGACGGTCTAAAAAAATAAAAAACGCAAAGTATTTGGCAACATTTACCGTTCCTGGTATAGCTAGCATTAAATGGACACGGATTTCTACAAATAAAAACTCACAAAAACAATTTTCCTTGTGGTACTGTGAACCTAATTGCTAAAAGTACCCCAATTATACAATACAAACACAAGTGGGCATGAATTTTGGAATTAATAAAATAATAATTGAGTGGAAATCTCGACGGAGGGTGGGCAGAAGCAGTAGGCGCACTGAACCTCGGTATCAATATTTAAGCGGAACAGACGTCGCTCCAAGACTGTTTGTTTTGTGTACCGCGACTCATAATAGCCGAAGGGCTGTTTACATTTCACTATACAATCTGAAATAACCTTATTAACATTTTCGTGTTTCACCTATTTCCGGATCATTCGCTTTACGCCTTCTGTAATGTACATACTTAGCAAGTCAATGCGATCTGTAATGGATGGGGAAACAGCGCACGAAATAGGAATGCAATAAAAAGGTTATCTTAATGCGCGGTACTCCCGCCGCGATCTCATTTGCAGTTACTTCCTCATCAATTTGGCGAACAGAGACATTCGTTGCTAGTTCGTTTATATACAACACTTGTTGTTTAATTGTCTTGTAAAAGTTTGGGATGGCTCATAAACTAACTAAGCTCGTGACGTAAATCGTCTCGGTTTTTCTTTATTACTCGTGTTCTAAAACAAATCACATTTGTCGTTTAGGTAACAGTCTACTTAATAGTTTGTCGTTTCTCTTTTTCTAATTAGGCACAAGTAGGTAAAATAGATTTAGTTCCATTCTATCTGAGTCCGATTTCAATCAAAGTGTTGATAAAGTGATCAATATTAATAAATAGCCTTTTACATAAGTTGTAATGAAACTACAATTTCGACCTTTTATTTGCTACTACATAGTCTATTATCCCTTAATTAGGTTCTGTATACAAGTTAATTTACTAAAACAAAAATGCCTGGCCGGCAAATCTAGTTTAGAACAACGATTTACCTAATAGACCTCTTGAGTAAATATGTCAGTGTAACGATTCCCCTAGGACTACTTACCGTACATTGCGCAAGAAAGCTTTGCGCTTTTGCGATATCATCTTTTCATTCGACTAAATTGCCAACTACACGCTTAATTATGTCTTCAGCATCTGCTGTCAACGTAATTACTTTGAGCTCCGTCAATACAAAATTGTAGGCAGAATTTTCGTTTTAATCTTAAAGTAGGTTCATCGAATGGATAATTAGAGATACATCGTTATTCATTCGTGATAAATAATGACTTATTCATTATTTGTGATAAATAATAATTGTGTTACCCGATAATGTTATGGAAATTCTCGAAAACTCGATAGATTGATTTTTCCTAGAATTAAACTATTCATTAATCACTATAATATTTAAATGTGTGTGTAAATGTCACTTAAAGCGTCGAATACTTGAATATTCAGAATCTCAATTTCCAGTAAATTGGAATGGTCTAGTTAGTTGAAGCCCAATTATTGATCTGGCCGGGAAAGCGCTGACTCATCAGGATCAGTGAGCGAATGGCTCAAAGTTCTTCGTCAGTCGATTGGGTTTCCTTACTGTTATAAACTGGCTATCATCGAATTATTCAACGTGAAGCATTTCTTTCACGGACTTTTTAGATTACCGTCAAAAATATTTTGAAATAACGTAGAATAAATCTATATTTTTTTTGTAATTAATATTGAAATGCACAAAGTAATATAATTTATTATATTTCATTGCAGTTATTAAGTTAAGTACTTTACATTCATAATCAAAAGGTTAAACTATAGGTACCTACTCTAGTTATAAAGCACATTTTTTTTCGAATCAATTTTAAAACAGCTATATTTATCAAGCGAACCCGCTTCAAAATATATAATGGCCGGTGAAAAACAAACGAGGGACTACCGAAATGGGGGCTAATTAATTCGTGGATTTTATGATGACCTAGTCCGTCAAAAAGTTTTTGCGGATAACGAACCGCCCCAAAAAAATGCGGGCCTCGGAAGTACTTTCCACTGTTTATTAGTTTCGATTTCTACAGGTTAGGGATGATTTTTTTACGTCGATAAAGATTTGTTTGAAAACAAAGTTGGTCATTAATGTTTTTGATGAATATTTTCGGTTTGGATGAATCGTTTTAAAAATAGAGCGAGATTTTGATTTTATAATTTTTTTTTCTTATCATTTTGGTTATAAAGTTTACATTATTTTAAAATTATTATACCTGTTTATTTCTACCGTAAAACTTCTACAGTAAAAATAATTTACATACATTAAATTCATATAAGACATCAGTTGAACAGATATTTGCAAGTAGCTAAATCGTAAAAATAACCCACTCATATTTATACTTACTTACCAGAATAAAGTTACAACCTTGTGCTAATAAATTAAATCCTGTAAATCCATGGGCTACAGCCACGAAATAAAATTAATTAGACCTTATTTATAGATGCCGTTTCCCGTAACTCTATAAATAACTCTTAACCCTTTTATATTTGTATCAACAGGAAAGTCGATACATACCTTCAGCGTTTGAGGGTTAATTCGGATTTCTAATCAATATACAGATTGTACGGAATAAATAATGTAGCATACCTACTTTGCTTTTTTTGTTTAACCATATGAGTTGTAAATAAATGTTACATCTATTGTCAATCACGACAAAAAATATCTTGTGAAATGCAATTTTGCATAACCTCAAGGTTATTTTGAACGAACCTTGCCAATCCTACAAAATACAAGTCAGTATTCATTCTCCACAAGACAAAAATACCAACGTAAATACTAATGATCGACTAGCTATTATTCGATACTAATGAAAATTGACGTCTTCATTTACTTCGCAGAACATCAAAATTCACTCAACGATTACGTGAATAAATAACAAACATCTATCAAAACGCCTAAAGTTCAGCGTTCACCGTATTAGTGGGATAACCCATTCCCACCACAAACCTATTAAGTTAACTTTGAGCTATTAAAGGTACTTCACACATGTGGTATTTATGAACTAACCTATTCGTTTGTCTACGTGACTTACATAAATTGTACGAAAATGAATGTTTTGTAGCCGAGTTTTTGATTTATTGGCCCCGAAATCAACATTTAAAACCTTTTTAGAGCGTAGACAATGTTATTTATTGCATTAAAGAAAACTTCAAATGTATCGGAATGACAATCGTTTTCAACAAGTGACGTGTTTTAAATCTAGTTTATGAGTGCATTACTACTTATGCCTTTTCTCGTGGGAATTCATTAAATGGCTCCCCGCCCGCTGAAGGTGCATTAGAAGGGAGTGTCAGACTGTTACTGACTAAAACCCACTATGTTCCTCCTGGAACCCTTTGAGTGCCAGGGTCGCGGTAACTCTTACGATCATCTCGCATCTAGTACTGTTTGCTTAAAAATGATTATTTGATGATATTCGATTTATAATTTAACAACAAGTTTAACTCAATCAATAAATTACTTTACTTAGACTTGTCATTTCACTACATTTGACCGTTTGATCAGCGTTAGTGCTTAGAAAAACATAACTAGTCTACCAGCCCTGTTCTCTATATAAAGAACGCTATCGGTTGACTGATTCCTGGCCTATATTAACATATTATTATGCATTGACCTACTAAAACATATTTGTGGAGACAAAGGAAACTTTTTCTAGGAGAAAAATATTAAAAGAATAGATTAGATGAACTATGACCCATACAAAAGGAGCTGTAAGCTTAGATTTTATAAATGATAATGCAAGAGCACTCAACGGCGTGGCAAAGGGCACTTTAGAGATAGAACTTTGACATAAAACGAACGAAAAATACACTCATAGCTTTGTAGAATTGTTTTCGTAGCTGAAGTGAGTTAACACATAATAATATAGTTGAGGATATTACTAAATACTCTTTAAAAAGTAGATTTGATATTAAAGATTTGTAAATTGTTAATATTTGCTGCAAAAATATAGAGATTAACTCGGAATGTAATTGGGATTTTTTTAAACCATGTTGTAATTGATTTAGTATTCAAGCAAAGTGCTTCCATAATTTAAAGGATTTTAGTCAAGCTCAAGATCATTTATTAATTACTACTATAAAACATCTTTAGCAAATAGAACTGAAATGTTCATGTTTTTATGTAACGTCGCATCAATTAACATAAATGTTTATTTAATTAAATAAAGGATTTTATTTATATATTTATATGTTCCATTTAACCAACAAAGCATCACGATACAAATAAATTTATATACAGCAGAGACATAAGACAATCGCTGTAATCACACCGAGACCCTTCTCATTCCGTAGAGTCGGGTAAAAATTATTACCATCTTTCTTTTTCTTTTCAAATGATCACAATTTCTTTAGATGAGTCTTAAAGAAAATTACTTTCGGTTCACTCGTTACGTTTTACTCAAGTTATTCTTTTCCCGAACAAAATAATGTCTATCTGAGACGCGTCATTCATATTTGACTTAACAGGTGCGTAAGCAAAATGTATTGAAGCTGTATTGGATTTAAATGTCTAAAAATTCGGAGAAGGAAATATACAGCGAATAAATAAAAATACGTTTCTCAATCTATTATTTATTAAATCTTTGGATATCCGTTTGTACGTCACAAACTACGATTCACGTAAAAACATATACCTACACATCATTTTCCTCAAAAGTTTATATATCAAGTTACAACCTTAGGTTTCAGAGTGATGAATGATTACTAAGTATTGAGTAACACTGAACAAGAACATCCTACTAAACAACAAAACAAACGATGCCTATTTATCTCCTCAGTTATTTACAGGTCACTTTTTAATCATTTACAATATGTTTTTAGTTATTATGTTAATTGTAAAATAAGCACAAATCAATGAACTGCCATGAATATTTTGTACAAAACCAATGAAACAGTTAACTTCAATAAATTTAATAAGCCACAAATTAATGTGAGCATCGATTAATAACACAAAATTAATTAGTTTTATAAAAAATGACTATTAAATATGTTATTTTGATGAATACGTGGCTTTCGCCAGAATAGCAGACTAGTTGGTATCGAGTTCAGTGGATAGAATCAAATATCTTTAAGGCATGCCAGATTCTTACTCCAAGATGTAAATATGCATTTATTTTGTAGTTTTTGTGTCGTTCTAAATGTAGTTATATTAACAAGTTACAATTCTAAGTTTATAGAATGAAAAATAATATTTTGGCACTTTAGTAGAGCTCGTTACGCGATAATTATGTAATAATTACAAGGTTTATAGGGAAGACATGATCTGCTTTTCACGATATTTGCGCATTACATTATCGGCTACATATCCATAACCACTCATTCTACATCACATATCGCATACCTCACCTCTCGATATGGTGACTTAACATTACAATCGCAGTATATACAATAATGTCGTAGCCTAACCACAAAAAGCCCTTAAGTACGGCAAGTAGACAAGATCAGCTAGGTCAGGTATCTAAATTAAATTTACAAATCTAATGCAACTTTACATAAAAATAGGTGTAAGCCTATGGTCAGATCAACAGAACAGTTTATTTACATCGTAGACAAAAGGTTTCATAGTCCACTGCCTAGTTAACCAATCTATTTGTACTTATTTCATAAAAAAATATGTACGTCCAATTATTATATCACATAACGCCGTCCACCCCGTGTGCAGCCGACCGCTTCGAACTGAAACAAAACAACGTTTTATCAACACCATTGAAATATCAAATGTTTTGTTAGCACATGTTAATGAATGCGTACAGACAAAGACATTATTAATGCTTTTAATTTAACTGTTAGGGATGAGCTAACATTATTTTATTTATTTTACGTTAAATAAAGACAAGTTTTGTGCTCAATGAAATATTACTTTAGATAATTATGAATACTAATTCATTACGATCCTTTGTAGTATTAAGACCTTATTCCTAGAATACAATGATATGAATCTGAATAGCTGAACCTTGTGTTAATTAAACCTAAATTACTTGTACATCAAATTTAAAGAACCATTCATTTAATTATTTTCTCTTGAAACAAGTTTCGTTTGAATTTGAGATAATTCTTAACATAAATGAAGTAAAGTTAGATCGTTATTTTAGTCTATGAAATCATATTTTGCCACTGCTTTTCATTAATATTTATGACAACATATTTTTTAATGGCCTATTTGGAATATTATGGAGGTGACATAGCTACAATTAATAAAAGAAGTAATCGTTTGCAAAGGTCTACAAGTTTAATCTCCAGGTACGAGTATATGCTATTGGTTTTTAAACAAAAGAGTATTCCCTAAGATTCTTATATACTAAGCATTAATTATTCAAGATCACTTACATTGCATCAGTCTAAGTGAGAAGAGAATCGTATTCGAAGGGCGTCGGGTCGGCTGCCCGCAGGTGTCACCACAACACCCCTCCGGATATATTCGACACCTCTATTTGGTCCTCGGCCTCTGTGTCGACCACCGGAACGTTTCTTCTTCTGTACCTCAGGCGAAAACTAACCCACAGTATCAAAGACATCATAATTAACCCCGATACTGCTAAAGCCCCGACGTACTCCACGTAACTGTTGTCAGCCGACTGATACGGCGAATATTCAATCTTGTATTTTGGATCTTCAACTGTTACGTTCTCTAACTTTCCAGAACTTTTTGTCGGCAAGACGTAGGTTTTCTCCGCAACCAGATTGTCAGGTTTCTTTGTAATGTTCAGCGGCGTATTCAAACGCTTGCCGGATCTTGATTTATTTTTTCTATGAACTTCGCCGCCTTTTAGTTCTTTCTCATAATTACGAGTTGAGACCGAGAAGTACGGCTCTATATCTAGAAATCTGTGATCGATATTCAATTGTTCGTTTTGAAGTTTATTTTGATCTAAGATTTTAGTGGACTCCCTTGCTTTCACAACAGCTGTTTCGTTCATGTAGTCATTGTACATAGATATTTTGTTTTCATTTCTGTCATTCCCTCTACTTTCTTTGAATAGTTCAGATAAAGTAAGTCCTTTAGACGTGGTATTGGTTGATGTTTTATTGAAAGGTACCCTTTTATAGTCAAATTTATTCTTATTGTTTGTGTGCTTAAAGGTTTTTTCAGCTTTATTATTTAAATACCCATAATACCGGAGTAACTTATTAATCATTTCAGTGCTGTATAAATTAACTGGCGGAAGACTGTCACTTATAGTAAACGTTTCTGGAAATGTACAGTTGTATTTACTTATTTCTATTTTGGCATCTGAAGTAGAATAATAGCATGTTTCGCTGCTGGATAAACTTTTATTGTAATTCAACCAATCTTTCAGCCATAACTCGGCACTACAGTTTATTTGATTACCATGCAATCTCAGCGTTTTAAGTTGGGCCAAGTAAAACAATAAATCATTTCTTATTTCTGTTAGATTGTTCATTCTGAGATCTAGGTACTGCAAATGTGAGAATGCGGCTAACGCCGCTGCATCAGCTAACAATTGTCTCGCCAGTCCGGGACTCGACTGTAGATGTAACATCTGCACAGTTTCCGGCGTCGACATTGGAAACGAGCCATCTCGCTCTGGCACTGATAAGTTTAAGTAACAAAGTCTCAAATCTCGCAGCGATAGCGGCCCATCAAAGGTACTCCAGGACAATGACTGTATCGGATTATTTGACAAATCCAACATCTCTAGGGACAGTAAATCATCAAACACATGGTTTTGAATGTATTGTATGTTGTTATTTTGTAACAACAATATTCGTAAATTGGGCAAGTTTTTGAAATCAGTCATGGACAAGTTTTTAATTAAATTATTATTGATAGATAAATATTTCAATTCATCTGGAAGTGACTTTGGTACTGCTGTAAGAAAGTTTTTATTTATGTTGAGAAACAGCAACATTTCTAATCTACCTAAGGAATCGTCTTCAACAGAAGCCACTTTATTATCGGAGAAATCCAGCGACTGTAGTAGGGGATAACTGTCAAAATCCCCGCATCTGACGGCAGATATTCTATTTCCAACGAGCGATAGAAATCTCACGGAATGTGTGAATGCTTCGGGAACTTGGTGCAAGCCAGTTCTTGACGCATCTATTTGTTGCAGTCGACGTCCTGTGCCAACCAATAATTGTGTATCCAATTGTGTGATCCCTAGATGGGGATTATCCGTCAATAACAATCGCGCCAAATTCGGCAACAACTGTAGAGCGCCTGGGGCTAATTTTCTTAAATTATTATGTGACACATCTAGGTGTTGTAGTAACCAGTTATTAAAATAGTTTTCATGAATGAATTCAAGATTGTTTCTACTCAAATTCAAATGTTGCAGGTTTTTAAGCGGAGTAAACACATTCGCCAAAATTGTTAGATTGTTTTCTGACAGGTCTAGAGTTTCCAATTTAGATAAACCATTAAAACTTTCCTCAAATATATTTACAATTTTATTTTTGCTTAAGATAAGTTTCCGGAGATTCAGGAAGTTATTAAAAACTCCCTTGGTAACGTATTGCAAGTTATTAGACGATAAATCAATTTCTCTCAAGTTCTGCTCTTTGATGTTGATCTTAATTTGAACAAAACTGTTGTTTTGAATGTGGAGTGAGTACGTGTCTAATAAAGGTAAGTCAAAATAAACTATACTTGCGTTACATGTGGGGTTGTAGCGCGCGGTAACTTCCACAATAGTTTTATTAACGTACTCTTGAGGCCACGCCGCTAGCTTAACATCTTCATTACAGCACACAGATAATTGGCGGTGTGTATATGGATTTTCTTTCAATGTGATGTTATATGAACATTGTTGACATACTGGCACTGACGTACTGACGTTACACGCCGGACATATGTCGAGGCAGACTGATGCCAAATTTGTAACATGATTTGTAAATATAACCGTTAAAAATAAACACTGTTTAAAAAATACCGCCATGTCTGACAGTATTCCTTGATCCTTATGAGTTTATGCTGGATTAAACATTAAATAATGTTGAAGTTTACACATACGACACATATTATCTTGAGTCACACGAGCACTTAAGTAGTTCATTGGATACGAACTAAACATCTTGTAAGTTAGCACTTGCACAAGCACTCAAGTCGGCGCCGTTTCAGTCACATCGCTGTCTGTCACTCATGCTGATTAGCAAGCTGTTGGTTCAGCTAGGCGTCGCGGACACTGGGCAGTGTGGCGGAATCACTGTAACATCACATGCCACTGATACGTAACGTGTCGTTGGTGAGTTGCGTCGTGTCGTGCGATCGGACCGGTGCGGCCGGGAGGGCGTGAGCGCGACACTGCCGGCGCCGCCGCGTCTGACTGCGAACTGTGCGAAGCGAGGCGAGAGCCGCGGCGCCGGCGCCCTGCCGCCGCTTTTACATCCCTCACAACCTCATTTTTATATAGTCAACTGACTTCCACACCACCACTATTTATGTCATACTCGGCGCTCCTTAATACGTTATTTTAAGGACACGAGTATTTGTAAGTGTGCGTACATGTATTTTTCGGTCGCTATGGTTGAGATTGCTCCCAGTTGGGCTTTCTTGGAGTGACAGCATGATTTAAACAACAAGTTATTATTGCTCCTTAGCGCGGGCACTTTGTGTCTTTATTAAATACCATACAATTACTCGATCGCTGTCTCGCGGAGTGGAATTTATAAAGTTCATTCGACGTATAAACTGTTTACTGTAAGTTTATTAAGTTGAAAACCGGTAATTAGTAGCAATTGTAGTACATGTTTTGCTTTAATTGTTTTTCAAATGTAAGTACAATTTAGAGACTGGTATATTTAATTGTAAAGATCAGTTTTATTGGTCATACTTTTGATAGGTACCAAATCTAAAAATAGGATACAAAGTTATGAGCACAGTTTTTTTAGACGAAAAACAATGCAAGCTCATCTGGGCAAGGCCCATCTTCTCAACCCTTACAGCGGGCACTGTTTCGACCATCTTTACCGGAACGTTCGACTAGCATTTCCATGAATAGCTCCCGCAAGGTTTTCCGAAGGGTCTCTTTATTGCACTCCTTAATTTGGGTTATTTGAACTTTTCTTGTCCCTCCCTGAATATCTTGAGAAGGAAAACATTGTATTTCGACCACCTCTAACATGTTTGTTGGCCACCTAATGCCAAAGTTATGAGATTTTTTGCAAGCACGTGTAGAGTAGAGGATAATCGACCCTAATGTCACGTGATACTTCGCTGCCATTAATATATCTAAAAGGGGAACGGATAAATACAGAAACACCAAATGTATAGAAACATGATCAGTGAAGACATGTATTCATGAATTGGAGTCTTTTGTTTGTGACAAAAATCTTAAGGGCAAACGCGACGATCACATATCTTTGTATTAAACATTACGAGTGCGACTTTCGAACCAAACTATCAAGCTAGTTCAAAATGTTCACCACAACAAAGAAGCAATCCACATGTTGTTTGAAAAATCTATCAAATAAAATCTATTAAACGGTCAAATAGGTACTGAGTCATACCGAAAACGAAATGTTGAACCAAATACGTTTGCTCGTCTCCCTTTAGGTCGTTTTTTCAGCTCAATACTCATGACTAACAACACAGACATTATTCCCGTAGATTAATATGTGAGTGCTACATCAAGAACACATATTTCATCTGTATATTAGGTTATTGCATCCAGAATATTCCCCATCCATTTCTTAGAGCACCTTACCCGAATACATTTATTAAAGTGACCCTCAGCTTAGAGACCGCAAGATAAATCATAGTCAGGAAATGGCGGGTTTCGCGGTAAACCGAATAAAAAGGAAAACCTCTACAAATGTACTTAATAACATATGCGAATGTATGTACGGAGAGATGTCTTTAACACAGATATAAATTACATTGTAAGAAGTAATAAAGGTTCGATGGAAAATAAAGTAGGAGATTCCTACTACATTACAGTATTTGGAATCTAATATAATAGTGAAGACCACTTTCCAAAATTATAAAAGACTTGATGAAAAAATAGATGAAACACATGTGTTTTGTTTGATAAATGATAAAAAGAAACCCGTATCAAAAAATACGGGTTGAAAGATAGAAAAATATTTTTATATTACGAGCAAATCCTAACGCTGTTAGGCTTCGTAATATAAAAATAAAATAAAAACTGTTACATTTACTTGTTGTGTTATATTTACTTACCTTTATAAATATTCTGGTATATGAAACCGAAACTATTTCGGCACTATTTGGACAACCCTATCCATCCATTTTAATATGCTCAACCACTCCATCGCATCGCTAAGAGGTATTTTGTACTTTATACGTATTAGGAAAAGTTCGCGCTACAAAATATTTACGTATAACTTTCATTGTAAGTTTTAAACTATTTAAGAACATTATAATATTGCGAACTTGTTGTACTCCTTTACTAATTATTTATAGAGTTTGAGAAAATTACACCAGATTAAAACCTCCTTAGGGTTCAGTTAATAAACTTTAGTAGCGAATAACTTTGTAACTGATCGGCAACGTATCTACTCGTGTGTTAAATCTCTCGTAGTAACGATAAACTCAACTAATAATCATTACAACGCGGTCACATTAACTCGACGCATCTCTGGAATGAATGAACTGACCCATGATAAAGTAATAATACGTAAATGTATTTCAAGAATACCTATTATAAAACATAGTCTTCCACCGTATCTGTCTGTGTGTGTATTCCCGAATAACTCAAAAACTACTGCACTAATTTTCATGCTGTTTTTATTTCACCAATGTATAGAGTGGTTCCCGGGCTATGCTTTAGTATAACGGGCAGTACGTTCTAATATATTTAGTGTATGACAATAACGCGAATGAAAGTTACGCTATTTTGTTGTTGTTTTTAAGGATATACATTTGTAAATATTTAAGTTCTAGTTTTATATTTAAAGGAAAACATGCTGTTTCCTTCCAAAACAATGATTTACAAATGTTTTCTGATCCTGGAAAACTAAGTGTCAAATAAACAAATTAAATAAAGAATACTTCATGTAGGTCACATTTGCTACTATGGTGACCTAGAAATGAAAATTTGATTCCTTGGACTCCGTTCAATGTTTTCGTTCCCAATCTATAGTGTACATTATTAACGCCTTCAGATAAAGGTGATTAAGTAACGAGATTGCCAGCAAGGCGAGGCATTAGGCCATTAGTGCCGTAACACTAAACGGTTTCGTGAAACTAAAAGTGCGCCTTCAGTGGAACAAAATCGCTGTCATTAGGGTAACGAGGGAGAGCGCTGACGCAGCGGGAGTGGCCACCGTAACTCTTTAGCTTGCAAGACCTAATGAACCGGGAACCGGGAACTAGCCCCTCGGCCGGTTTTTCCCGGTTACTCCGGCCCTGGACGAAGCTCTGATTGCCGTTTACTTTTTTCGGTAACAAGCTAATTGCTGTCTTGTTTTAAAGCTGCTTTGCTGCAACTTTGTGCATTTATCGTACATTGTAAAAGAAAATCCCGTCTTTACAAAGTCTTAGAGTATATTAAAAGGCTGTTTTTTTATAGTCAAGCTAAACTAAGGTGGATACAATTTTATGTCAAGATCTTTCCATCCCACTATAGGGCACAATACTAAATTGCTCTAAGGTCAGGTTATCGGAATAAGTATAAGCTATAATTAAACAATGAGCATTCGAAAGACCATTTAAACACAATATTACAAAAATAGGCTCTCCTCCTCCTCTCCTCCTATATGTGGACCATACCAAAATGTTAAAAAAAAATCCAAAAAACATGGGCAGTCCTTGTGATAATGTCCCTATGTTATGGACCACGACCTTTGACACATTCAGGCAGAATAACACATTTTAGAATCCAAACTTAAAAAGGCGCAGTATGCCTCTTGAAAAGAAAGGTATCCTTTTGGTAACATACAAAGTAGGTTACCACAAAAATGAAGCATACTGAAATTCGTTCATTCCTTGTTTTATAAAAAGATTCTCAAATTCCGCACAAATTTTATTTAAACGAATGTTAACAATTTCGAGAATTTAAAACTTAACATTAAGGCAGTATATTTTTAATGTTTCGGTTTCTTGACAGTAACAGATTTAATTTCAAATGGTTAAATATTCATAACCGTGATTATATAAATGTATAGTTGACTAAAGTCGAGACCCTCATGGGAATTTAACTCGTAACCCCTTTGGACTTCGGTTACTACGATTGGCGTAGTACTGCTACGCTGTTTGCTACGCCATGAAACATTAACAATAATTAAACTTAATTTGCGTATAGCGTAAGCTTTTGATATTGCATTCATTGATTAGTAGATTAATGAATATTTGACGGAAGAGAATGCTTTGTATATAATTTTGTTGGTTGTACTAAAAACAAAAGATGAGTAGGTTTGAAAAATTCCCTTTTAGACTCTTTATTTCGTCGCCATCTCATATAACCAATTTATTTACAGTAAATAAAAATGAGAGCGCCTCAATCTACACTTTAAAGTCAAAAAAGAAACAAAAACATTCTGTGTTTACAATACTCCACTTTTTATCTACGATACGCACTAAAAGTGCAATAATAAAACCGAAATAAGAAAAACGAAATTACAATGATTAAGCACGGAGGTAAAAATAAAAAGAACTGTAAACTCAACGAAGAACAAGCGTAAAACAAGACAGCAAAGGGAATTACTTCAAGCTACACAGAATTTAAATGGGGTAATATTATAACAGTATTCATATGTTTTAGAAAGTAAAATCAACAAAGATATTACGAATCTGGCAACAACTAAATCCGTTTACACGTAGTTAATCGGTCTGTACTGCGGAGTCGGTTAAACGAAACTGTAAAGGCGTGTTTAGACAGCACCCTTTATTATAGGCTATTACGGTAGCTGGATGCCTACCGTGGTATAGGACAGCGTGTACACGAACAGGCGCAGAACGTGAAGTCTATATGCTCCATCACAGTAGCGTTTCTGTCGCAGCGATTTTTCTGCAATAAAATGGGCACTGCTCTAATGCCTTTCTTAGCGTTGAGTGAATAAGATATACACGAAGAGTGAAAAAGCGGTAAGACTTTCTACATTATAAGAGGCCGTATGTCGATATAGCTCAAAAGACTAGGCTAGGCAAAGCTCGAGCGTGTGTCCGTATGTAATCAAAACAAAAGATTTATGATTCTAATTGCGTGGTTCCAAAATGTTATCCTTATGGAAGTAAATCAGCAGGAAATTCCAAACGCTGAGTCTGACAATGGTGCGCATCGCATAAACACTATCGTTAGACTCTTGTATCTACGGACGGTCTGGCTTTGACCGTACATGGACGCACTGACAATGCATGGACGCGTCGACCATGCATGGACGCGTCCACCAGGCTTGGACGCGCCAACCATGCCTGGACGCACCATTTAAACGCACCTTAATAAGGGTCGTGGCGTAAAACTTTATTACTTGCCCACCTCGGCTCGGGCGGGATGCGAAACGACCATCATTCTCATTAACCTCGCCTTGCAACCTCACTTTGTATCAATGCCAGATATTTCTTCGTGTGTACACAAAAACACGGTTGATGTTCACAAAAAATATGTTAACTATGTCGTTGCAGTAACGTTGAACGATATACACAAAAAAGGACATTAGTAAAAGGGTTGTGTAACATTATCGAAAGAACAGAATTAGATAGTTACGTCTAAGGCAAGTAAAATTAAAAATAGGTATGCATAAGTATGCATTTTCTTATAATTTGTGTATGATTATACAAGTTAAAGTTATACAACGTAGGTAATATGAATGAATAGTAGAATGATTAACCGTGCTTATATATCCAGTGAACAGGCAGTCAACCCTTGCGATCCGCGAGATGACAGGACATGGGCCAATCTGAAGGACCCTAAAGACCGGCTGGTGACAGAAATTGATAAATTTGATTCGACAGTCGAAGTAGCTACGTCTATCTATTCTATATTTAAGTAGAGGAACATACAGCCACAGCTTATCTTTTAACTTTTCATGAAAATTCCGAATGAAGACTCAGCGATTCTAGATAAGGACTGGGTGATCAGTTTTTGAGTAAAAGGTTAACACTTATCCTTCTATCCTCACAAACTTTCATGTTTATAGTTATCCTTTAACGGAACTAAGATAGTATAACAAACAAATACAAAGTCAACATAACGTTAAAGTTTGAAATTCTCAAGTCTGGAATCTATTCTCAAGTAGGTACCAACGAACTGCGGAATCAAGTTTGTGTCGAGCCAAGAGTTATGTAGTGAATCGGTCAGTGGCAAACAGCAATCCTGAAGGTCGACACTTTAATCAATCACACTCCGTTCGCTTCAAAATGCACGTACACGCCTCCTTGAAATATGAGATCCCGCCCCGGGGAACTAATGTTTTATATTCTGTCGTTGTATTGACACTCGTGACTTATTGCCTGACGGATTGCGTCCCCGTCAAACTGAAACAGTTCCAAACTGTTTTCTTACCTAACGTTCCCACGTCAGTTGGCTGCAGACTTAGAACAATAGATGATTCATATCAATTTGGTGACGTCGAGAAATTAAGTATCGCCCCTGTAAAGTGGCTGTATACAATCTCTCATAGCAAGGTAATACGTTGAATATGAAGCACGGTTTGGGATATTACAATTAATATGTACCTTCCATCCTACGTAATGTTCCGCTTTCATTGAAAACCCAACTTGCAAGTAGTGTGACACTAATAAAGCCGTAGTAAAAGCCGGCGCTTTTTCTTTCTCTTTATATTTTTACGGCGCTCTAGATACCACCTATGCCATAAAAAGTGAAATATTGTGTCTCAGAACGGATGCCTCCACCCTTTATGAGATTGAACAGAAATCCGATAAAAAAGTTTCCGTTAGACACTGAATAACGTCGGTTGAGTAACCTTTTTTAAGCGTCTACATTTTAATTAAAAAAGTAAGTAATCGGACTGTTCGTTTTTAGTGATTAAAATTGTTTGGACACGGTGTCTGTCTGCCTGCTTGCTTATTACGCAAGTTTCACTTCTACTAAATGAATTTGCAATATTATTCAGTATTTAATTTAAGTAAATTTTACAGAATTTCTTGGTCTAAGCGATGGAATTCAAATATATTTTTAAAACGCCTTGAACGAACAAAAACTTGAACGCCTTAATAATAAGTATCGGGTAATAAATTTAGGCAAAACATCGATATTGCTGATACTTTCGTAGGGCATAAATATTTGTAACAAGATTGTGAAAAACTAGTTATTCCCGCTAATAAAAAGACTCGACAGCAATATTTCATTGCCGAAGAGAATAAAAGAAAACACACAATGTACCAGCTGTTCGTCTTCCCGTCCGAATTCTATAGATCGAATGGAAAAAAATCGCGTTATTGTAACGATTGCCGATGAACACTGGTTGTCTACTGACAAGCAAGATATATCACTATCTTATACATTGCCTATTCATGTTTACAAAGATCTAAATCAAACTTGCGCTAGTATTAATATTAGTTAGCTAAATTAATGCAAATAGCGCCATTAGCCGTAATTACTTAGTCAGACATACGCCTCCGTAACATCCAGCTATGTCTTGTCACGGGTCGATGCGCTGAAAAAAACAACAAGATCACACCTGTCCATGTCTCCCAGTTCGGCAAAGAAACTTAAAAGGAATTAACTTAATAGGGGTAAGTACCGAAAGGAATTGCTTCCAGAGCGACTTCGCTGAGATCACCCGAGGTCTTAACAACCAATTAGGGCTATAATACTTCGGACTAAGAAATGAAGGTTGATATCCTTACTGGACCATAGAAATTCGCAAGTAAAAAACAGCATCAATTTTACAAGGTACGGCGTTTCTACGAATTGTGATAAGCTCGTAGCTAAAAAACCTAATGGTGCGAAAGTAATCGTTTTGTCCGTAGACCCTGGGACCATTACTATCTATTTTTGCATGAAAAGACTAAATTCGCACAATGTCTTTCCATCCTATAGATTACAAATAAAAACTATCCATATAAGAAAAGGTCTGGGCTCGCTATAAATTATTCTTTTTTAATCCAAGGAGCAACTTCAAAAGTATGTATCTCTCGGAAATATTATACCGTAATATCTCCAACTGATACTTTTGAACAAAGTTAACGAAGTGAAATCTGGGATCCTTTTCTTAGGATATTGTATGTATTGAGTTATTTTATAATGGCTGGATTGGATAATTAGAATTTCATCGTGAGTGTCACAAAGCGGGGGTAGGGTCGGGGTCCAAGATCGGACCATATCCGGCGCTCTTATCTGCTCAAACAAACCTAAACATCCCTGGCTATTAGAGGCGACAGTTTGGCGACACATACATTATTGGGTTTCACATATTATGACGCAAACATTGAAGCATATTCAAGCATTTACAACTACCAATATTCTGTACAATTAACTTAAAAAAAAATACTAGAGTAATACTTGACTTGAAGATACTGAATGCATTGAAAACATCTAAAGGTGTTGTTGAATACGTTTCTAGCATCGTCTATTGCAAACTCAAAAACTAATTCATAAATGCACTAGAAAAAAAACATTTAGTTAATTTTTATTAATTGCATCCAATAACAATTCGTCGGCTTACCTTTAATTACAGCAACTACACTTTTTACAGTTACAAAATATCTAATTTAAATTCAGCTAAACCATCACACATAGTAAATGATTTCTCCAGTTCCTCTAACTATGTCTCCCGTCTGTTATAATATATGGGTCCGAACATTGGGTTTAAAGGGGCGGATGCAACGCGAGCAAGATGAGAACGCCAAGATGGATGTCTTGACTGGCAAACTTAGATAGTTTGGGGAGAGTATTTTACTGACTAGTGACAGAATAATTGAGAGGCAACCTTTTATTTGTCAGTGCCTTAGGAAGGGAAAGATTGACGAGAATATATGTAGATTGTTTGCTAGTAAAAGATAAAAGAATACAAGTGGAAAACGGCAAAAGGGGGAAACTGAGATATGTCAGATGTGTTGTTATTTTTTTAAGAATGGGAAAATGAAATGCTGCAATAGTTTAAAGTAAAATAGGTTAACGAAATTCTTTTATGTAAGTCAGAACAGCGTATGAGCGTCGTATTTGAAGACCACTAAACAAATAATCGTCAGAGTTCAGTCCTTGAAACGTTTACACAAGTTATCTCGTCACTAGCTAATCTTGTAATCACATTGTCAAATCGACAATGCGATAGAGTTAATAATGCAATCCACCTAATTTTCGACTCTCTAATTAAAACGAGAGTTGATTCAAAATGGAATTTAAGCCGAAGTAAAATTAAAATTACATGCAAGAAACGTTCAAAGAAGACTGCAGGGTGATTAGAGTACCAGAACATTTAAGTGGTGGTTAAATTAAAGGCTGGAGTAGTGAACTGTACTAAATAAAATTCTAGAAATGCAGCAATATCGTGACAAGAACTCCCAAAGATATTTTGTAGTAATTGCAACATCTGGTTTTTGACATCGAGCAAAGGTTAGTCAAACAAATCCGTTTTTTTTACTGATATTTCTTTAATAATGAGTATAACTACTAGAATACATATACAACTAACGATACTAAATATACCATATTGGCATATTTCCGATTGAAAATGAAATCCCGGGTGAAAATTATGCACTAGAGCTCTTTGTATTAATTCTGTCACCCACATAATTAGTACATTTTCTTATACATTCCGCTTGTCACTTGTAAAGTCACCCAAAGTCGTAGACGTCGACGCCACATCTGCGACGATGCCCGTTCATTTGAAGCTAGAGCGACTACGAAATACTCCATTAGAGCGCAGCTGTTGGACGAATTCGTAATTGGCAGCCCTACAAACATTTCTCAGTAATATTACCGGAGCAGCTGCTTAACTTCCCCAATCCTTCAATAACATATACCTGTCTTTACCTGAAAAAACCAATACCTCTAGTATATTTGCAAGTCTAATGATATCAACTTGGTACCCCTAAAGTTAAAGGTTCGAGTAGGTCGAGCGAAGAGTATAATTGGATTTTGTTGCTAGAATTTCCTCAGGGATCGAAATTTTATTATCCCTGATAATCAGTGCCTCAGTCACTCGCATCTCTTTAAAGCTGAGTACATTCTCAGTAAACAACAACATTACAAACCTTGCTCTTCTAATGGTCGCCGGCAAACAACAAGATAAACAAGTTTCGTTTCTCAATTACAATTACGATTGTTTAAATGTTGGGAAGGTGCCGCAATGGATTCCATCCCATTATATTTAACATGAATAGGCCATGAAAAAATGTTCCAAAGAGGTTTTAAGTTGGCAAAGTACTCGTTTTAATTATATCGAGACTAAGCATAACGATTATTACACATTAAGCCCCCGCTATTCAGAGAGCGTATACTTGGAAGTTACATTAATTAATTCTCTTAAATCAAAACAACGTTGCTCCAAGTCTCCGGTGGTTCACTTTAAATTTAATTGTGGAGGGGCGAAAAGCAGAAACAAATTGCCCAAGGAAATTCGAGACGGGAAAATTCCAGCTTGATGTTTGGTTTAAAACAGTGCAGTCATAAAAATCTTTGACGTTATGAGTTCTAGACTAGTTATTCGAACGCATGATTTATTTTGATGGCAAAGTTTTAATAAAAAACGTTCACTTATATCATAATATGAATTTTCTAGTCTATTCTAACATATCTTATCGTCGGATATAATAAAAATGACCTTTTGCTGCATCTCGTGTAGCAAAAGGTCATTGTCAATAGTGCCACATTAGAAAAACGGTAACTACTATTTTTGTAGAAATAATTTTAAATTGAATATTATAATATTATCTAGAATAACTTTCACGGAGAGGTAGAAATATCGAAGACCCTTCAGCATTCCTAACCCTATTCAAAACCGAGTCTTGAAATACCAATCGTGCTGACATATTTCTAAAGAGACGAATTAAATATTTAGAAGATAATCTTCGCCCTTAGTTTACCCGCAGAATTTAGCTGAATACTTCAACTAGCAGGTATATGCTGTATATGCAGGTATATCCAATGGTGGCTGATCTTAGATTTATCATTTGTATAATTGAGTAAGATCACGACGCTAGCCATTTACGATTGAATGCTTTTGCACTCTATATGTTCTTTTCCCTTCCCTTCTTTATCCTCCTACTACTTCCTACTTATATATTTTTCTAGTAAACTAGTACCAATCGATTGAATCTACAAAAGGTTTCATAGATTCCAGTAGCACCAATTAAATTTCCATCTAGTAAAATAAAACCACTTGAATACAAATTGCGACAAAGCTTTGAAAGAAATTGTGAAGTCCTTTAAAATACTCCCATTCTCTGCTATAGGATCTAGCTAATACCTATACCTTATTGAAGACAACCACCCTCTAAAAATTACCAGCGCGTATTAAGAATTCTTTCGCGTACTCATCGTAATTCGCTTTAACGATAAACCTAGATGAAATTCTTTCTAGCCACAAGAAAAATATTGACTCATAAAATTTTCAAGTCATGTTCCCAACTTTATATTGAAGATTTGATAGTGTATTTGTAGTCTCTTTATTTATTACAAAACTTACACAGTTCGAAAAGGTTGAAAACTAACTTAGAAACTTGTGAAACCTTAAAAACTGTTTTTATTGTTTTCGCGTACATTTAGTTCGATTTAATTTTTTTCATTTCCGCAAAAGCATGCACCGATGAACGTTGTCAAAATTTAAAAGGAAATGGAGCGAAATATTCATTGCCGGGTTTCAGCCCCTGACGAATTCGTTATCAGATAGCTAATAATCCAATTCGAATGGGCTGTTCTTCGGAGGCCAGAAATTGATTAAATTTTCCTACCGACAAAATAGGTTTATATTTTTCAAACGAGGACAAGAATTGGAAAAGCGAGTAGGTACCTTGCCTGCAAACAATGATCAAATATACCTAAAGGAACATTTTTTACAGTTATATTACATTTTAATACCTTTAGAAGTAGTTACACAGGGAACAATAGTTTGGTAGTTGGAAAGCTTATTCTCACTGTGCCTATTATTCAAGTACAACGCACGCATTCAGATCAGAATGTCCTTGCTTGTTCGTCCACGACATTACATGGGAACGACTAATTGCCGCCCGACAAGCGAGTGCGATTGGCAGCTCGTAGGCACGCGTGTGTGACATATCAAAGCTCCACTAATTAATATCTCCTATCAATGTCTTCTACAGTACACCCCGGCTCGTCTGAACAAAACATTTTTTTACCTAAATGTGTGATGATATTTTCAGTGGATACTTTTTTTATTTATTTAATCGTGTTAGAAGATACCCAATAACTAGAACATAGATGTTTGAACTGTAACGTAACTGTAAAACTTGTATACTTAGGTATAAAAAATTAAAGGGTTTTCGACTACCATTTTTTTCTAACCTATTCTCTTCAAAACTAAATTGACACTATGATATAAGATTAAATGAAGGTCCTAAGCTATACGTTTGTCCTATGATAAAATTTCGTTGAAAGCTTTTTGTATTAAATATGGCTGTATCTGAAGACGTCGAGATAAAATAGAAATGTGTAAATTTCCGAGGCAACTGTAACTGCCGCAGTAGAAACATTCTGGAACCGCTTCCAACCGGAAAGTAAGGCGACAGATGTTCCCAATCAAGAAGGTAGACGACTTGGTAAAATGTGAGGTCAAGCGGTCACAAACGGACATTTGAATTTAGGATCAAAAACGTGTAAAAAAATCTAAAGAGGTCACTAGAAGATAGAACTTTATATTGTAACCAGAACAGAGTCCCGAACGACTCTGAAATTAAGATTTGTGTTAAAATATTTTAATTTTTAACATTGTAACAAGGAAGTAAGTTTTTTTATTGGAACTTATTTCCTTGGTAAATAGTAGTTCCTAATCAATATCGATATGAATTTTAACAATCAAGTAGTTCAACAGTTAATGGGTGGTATAAAAGATCTCGCATACCTAAATAACGAACAACAACATAAAAAATCCTAAAAATACGACTCCTTTTGGGCATTTGAGTAAAAATACGGATAATAATGCTGTAAAAATCGCTGGCTCTTACTTTAGGGACTCCATACGATCAAAAATTTGATTTGGGTTGGAAGGAATCATTATTATCCAGCCAATGTTCCAATCGAACGTCTCCGGAAACCACGTGGCTTTGACGGATATTTGTTTTAAACGTCATTACAAAATGCAAATACAACGCCACTTCGCCGACGCTGCAGAAAAAATAATAATTTCCTTCGTGGGGTCTTCGCAACCGTTCCATGTAGGTATCGTACATCATATTCAGAGCTATTCTTAAAACATGTTTAAGTTATTTTATTTTAAATATACAGCACTTTAGAGTGTTAATTCATTCAAATGTTGCCTATAATTATTATATCACGCATAGGAATTACGAGTTCCCTTGGATACTTGATTAACCTTAGATGCTTGTCAAGAAAACAAAAACGGTTGTGAAATATTATATAGCCATAGAATTTTACGAACTTCGTTTGACCGTGTTAACAAAAACTCTATAAAGTTTATAAGCGGAAATATATTTTTACGGCGGTACCTAGTTGTTAGAACGCGACGCGGTGAAAACGCAAATGAAAGACGCTTGAAAAAACATTGTCTGACACTATCGTGTCATTAGATAAAATACTGACTTGCTGTCATTGTTCATTATTTTTTATAAATGTGTTACGATTTTAGAAATATATTTTATTTACATTCTAGGTAACATTAAAACAAGATTATGCACACCATAAGGGAAAACTTTTATTATCTATTACTGCTTGAAGCTTGATTATTGAAAGGGTTCAAGGATAAAACCTCCAAGAAAATTACTTGTGTAGTTTATAAGTATATCAGCACAAAGACTCTCGTATTCGGTGTCTTAATATTTTCCACCGACATCAATTAATAGGTATCGTTAAACTGAGAACATAATTTCAAAAAACACTATTATAATAAAATACACTAATAAGTACAAAAACGAAGGCGTTACAAGTTTAAGGCGAGACAATTTTTTATGAAGGTACTTATTTTGTAGAATACTTTTGATAAAGCATTAAAGCAAGCGTGCAAAAATCAAATCACATCACATTCACACTGAAAAGAGGTGACTGCCTGTTAAACTTGGCGAAGATCTTTTGCTCGATACTGAAAACGTTAAGTACCTTGGCTTTAGCTTGGACGGAAGACTAACTTGGAAATTCCACATAAAGAAAAAGAGAGATGAAATTAACCTAAACTGAAATTAAAATAACCTCAAGCTCAGAAATATGATGTGGCTCATAGGATAAAATTCAACCTTGTCTACTGACAATAAACTTCTCATGTATAACTCAATTTTAAACCCTCTTCGGGGTTCTGCGAGCACGACTAATATCATGTGCGTACAACGATTGCAAAACCACATACACCGTACCATCACTAACGCTCCAAGGTTACAAGAAATAATGCGATACATGAACATCTTAACGTGCCAACCATCCACTGCGAAATAGAGAGGTTTAAAGAAACTTATGCGGACCGGCTCTCTGTTCATCCAAACATACCTACTCGCAACAGAACTCCAAAAGCCTACAGTGCCCAGTAGACTGAAATGGAAGAAAATATTTTAAGAGGTAGACGAGGCACTTGCATCTTCACCTTACCTGCCTTGAACATTCAACACATCAGCTTAATATAGTCTTGCGACTGATTGCCGATATGAACGGAAAAAAGGTACCTATTTGGCTCTATATAGTTACCTTCTTTTTATATAGCGGGGGAATCCTCATGGACAGGAGGGAGGAGGGAGCCAGGGTGGTGTCAGACTCTTACTAACTAAACGTAAGCTGCTGTGCTACATCATCCGCGTTTTGGTGTCGGTGCGTGGCAGCGCATAGCAATACTTCATGCACCGACCGTGGCTCTATGTACCTACTGTAGGTACTATCTGTATAAATTTCCTAAAACAGTTTGTTAATCATTGATCATCATGATGATGTAGATCTGTACTGAACCCTAAAATTCCGATTTAACCAATTATTTATACTGTAAACCAAATTATAATAAAACTGCTTTACGATTCCTATCGAGTAACCGCCAATCTTGGTTGAGTATAACAATAATATAAATCACGCAACAGTAACTTGGCTAGCTTGTAAAAGTAATGAAATGTTCCTTAAAATGCCTTCAAATAAATTGGTATTTTACAGTATTGTACTCTTTGTACCATTAATTACGCAAACAGCATGTGACGTAGCAACAAAGTACGTAATAAATTAAGCTATACAAGTATTTTTCATCGTTAGCTTCCCTTACATACTAGCCTTCCTTATTCAGCCAGTATGTACCTAAATGGTGAATATTAGTTTATAGTATTTAGCCTAAAGCAGGACTATAATGAGAATTTATGTATCAATAATATATCTATTAAGTAATTTAACTAGCATTTATCATTATTATTATTACTAGCCTGAGATGTCCCACAGCTGGGCGAAGGCTCTTCTTCCACTTGCCTCTTTCAAGAGCCACGACCACTCTCCCTAGCATTTAGTGATAGTTTTTTTTTACAGAAATGGTGAAGCCTTGGCATTATGTTTAGAAACGACCATTACATTCTACACATTGTTTACGCAATGCCTAACGACAGGAATGCCAGCTTTGAAGTAAGTTTTTAAGTGTTTGTACTTAGAGTTGCGTTTCTTTAAAGATCAATTTAAATAACTAGACTTGACATAATAAGTAATTTTAAAGTGAATACTTCTTTAGTGGCGCTGTGCACGTTTTGGGATGAGTTAAAAAACAGGTAAACTCGTGTCTGGACATATGACCTGATCGAAATTTCATAAGGCGGCAGTTATTGAGTTATTGAGTAAGTTCTCGCATTTACCTGTACTCTATTTCGTAACTGTGGGCAAATATTTTCGATACTTTCTCATAGGCCAGACATATCAGATCATATAAATCTGGGGTCTACCTACGACCACCTCCTAATCAGGACTGCTGCCGTTGTATAAGCGAGATCGTGCACTATGTACGAATTTCGTGGTATAACATTAAATACAAACAGAGCATGAGATCTTACTAATGAGCCGACGCAAAAAAAAATGCTTTAGACAATTTATTGTCATCTAAGTTTCGATAAAACTAAAAAGATTGATACGGTAACGTTTGCCCATAATGAGCTATTGATAGTATGTTACAACAACATTCACGACGGTCAACTGGATATCTACTCACACGAGGTCATTGGACAGGGTAGTTTTGTCACAATCTCATTATTAAGGGTTTAACCCTTTGATTATAAATATGTCTAGATGGAGCGTCGCCCTACAATCATAACAAAGAAAACGAGTCAACTATTTCAAGCATGTGTGCGTGCACGCGTCGTTTTACACTCCGCGTCTGTGTCTTTGTGTGCGTAAACAATGCAGAATAATGATACCAGCTACATCAAATTCTTCCATAAATAACATAAAAAAATAGAATTAACAAAAAAGTTTAGGGGTAGTATGTACGTACCCTAGTGTTATTCAGTTTTAGTATATTTTTATAAAGTTGTTACAGTTTTAAGTAAAAAAATGTGTAGACGTAACCATAAACGAACTAATATTTACCCACAAAAATGACGGTAAGTTGGGAGAATGAAAAACAGAAACTGGCAACACTGATAAGACGAAAAAAATATGGCGTCATTTGTTATGCATAAAAACAAAAAATAAATGTAAAGTTTTCTTGATTACTTACTGATGATAGGTGATGTGTTCAGTATTCTTTACCCTTCCTTTATAATTCCGACACACTTTTATAGCACATACTGCCATTTTATCGCTGTTATTAGTTTTTTACTAATGACGCGTAATGCGTAGTGACAGTAAAGCCACACGACAAGTACTGATCGGCGGTTAAACACCTGTCGGCCAACAGTTGGCCGACACTTTTTGACACGTTTGCGCGTACTTGACGCTCCATCTAGACATATTAATAATCAAAGGATTTAACCCTATTCCAGTCGGTATCCCAATAGGACCTAGCGTGAAGAGACTTTTTAGCTTATTTTATCAGTGCCTTTGAATTATCTGACGCAAAAAAAATATTTTTTTAGATTTGCAGTAGACGATCTCAAGAGCTTTGTCAACTATCCTTCGAGAACAACTGTGGGGTTCGCACCAAAATTTACAAGCAACCGAAAATTTTTTGCTAATATGATCAGCACTATAGAATTCAAAAATACTCTACAAAGCGATGTTGAAGCACTTAGACAAGAATTCGTAAAAAAAATGAAATATTGCGATTCAGTTATTATGGATCAAGAACTGTTGCGTGATATGTATGATCGAGAAGTTGACCAAACAAAAATGAAAAAATAAAAAAAATAAAATTCACTTTCAATCTTATTTGTAATACCTTTCAAATCCCAGGCTTTCTTTCTCGTTGATAGCAGGCTGCGGTAGCAGCTTGGGTACATAAGGGAATATGTAGTAGGTATATGTATAGTACCTGCCCCATTAAAAATCAAACATGTTAGTTGTTATGTTTGATTTTTATGTGACGCTCGATTCGGTCCTAAAATGGTCAAATCCAAGCTAAAATTACCTTCCAATCCGATTCTAATTATCGTTATCGGATACCTAAGTGTTACCTGTTGATATTGTCCTACCCAAAGATCTACCTCTTTCCAGGACTTCTTTACCCACAGTAAATGTAATGTTTCAATCATTAAACATCTTTAAGTTTTAAAAAGAATTATGTTATTACTAGCTGTTGCCCGCAACGTCGTCTGCGTGAATATCAGTTATAGCTGCAAAAGCATAACCCCTCTCTGACGCAGTCGGTTAAAAAGTAGCCTATGTGTTAATCTAGGGTGTCAGTTAACTCCATACCAAATTTCATCAAATTTGATCCAGCCGTTTGAGCTTGAAAGAGTAACAAACATCCATACATCCATACTTACAAACTTTTGCGTTTATAATATTAGTAGGATTTGTTGTCACCTAGAAAAAATATTAATTTTCATCTGTGACAAACGTGACAGTTCATTTCTTTGTTTACATTTTTTGTGTTGTAAAGTAATTCAGTTATCAAAAATGCCTTGACACTGACACGTTAAAACTTGCTGATAGAGATATTTCATAATTGTGATTTTAAAAGCCTAATGTTCGGAAAAGAAAAAGATTTACACTTCAATATCAAAATAATTTGTAATCAGGCTGCTGAAATAATCCGTAAGCTAGATAATATTCTATTGTGGTGTTCTCCTTAACTTCGTCAAATATTGCACAATAATTGTATGAAATTCGTGTAATGTGTACCTGTGCAATTAATATTAAAATAGACTCAAAGTGCCCTTAATTAATTTGATGATTATTTAAAAAAAAGTACTTATATGTCATATTTATTTGCATAGAATAGTGATTTAATAACTCAATATACTACTCATGTCAAATTTCAAGTGATAAAGTGAGTGAAGGTCGCGTGGTACATACGCCGATATTCGTAGTGTTAAATACCTCTATTCGTAATAACTAAACTCTTTAGTAATCTCAGTCTTTTAGTGTACTATGGACTTATTAGAAGTGTAGGTATGTAGTTTTGATGTGAAGTGAATGTGGTTTTATAAAGTAATATTCATATAATTTTCAATGGGATCAATAACTTTGTCAAATAAACTTTTTCAGGTAACCTGTTAATATGACTTCTATACCAGAAGATTTAAAGTGCATTGTGGAAACTAAAGATGGTCCTATTTGTGGCTATATTGATAAAAGTGAAGAAGGAACCTATTGTAAATTTCGATGTATCCCTTATGCAAAGCCACCTTTAGGTTGTTTACGTTTCTTGGTGAGTTGTTTTCCGATTACAAAATAATGATGTTTTGATAACTCTAGTTTCATAACCAATTTACTAAGTTTTGAAGCATATAAACTGAATGTAGGTGCCGGTTAAACATCATTCTCGCTTAGATTATTTATACAACTAACTATTACAACTAACATACATTTTATAATGTTTCATCATCTTATTAATTTATGTGTTTCTTATACCATATAATTTTTCAGCCACCAAAACCTATAAAACCATGGAAACAAATCATTGACTGTACTAAAAAAACACCAGAATGTATTTTTAAAACTGATACAAAGCAATTTGGTTGTAATGAAGACTGCCTTTACATTGAAGTATCAACCCCTAGTTTTCAACCTAAAGAGCCCATGCCAGTTATGTTTTGGGTAGGATGTTTTGCTTATGCTATTGTAAAAGACAAAATATGTGATCCATCCTTAATCAATGATCAAAATATTGTATTTGTCAGATGTAGTTTTCGATTAGGACCCTTTGGTTTTCTCTCAATAAATGACTATACAGCACCTGGAAATTGTGGACTTAAAGATATAGTCATGGCTCTAAAATGGGTACAAAGAAACATAAGTGCATTTGGAGGAGATCCAAATAATGTTACACTATTTGGACATTCTTCTGGGGGAGCCATGGTTCATCTTATGATGCTGTCTCCAATGGCAACAGGATTGTTCCACAAAGCCATTATACAAAGTGTTAGTGCTTTAAATAATTGGTCTCTTGCCAAAAACCCCTCACAACCAGTTTGGGATTTGGCAAATATATTAGGCATTAAAAAGACCACAGAAGTAGAAGTTGTTGAAGAGCTGAGATCTATTTCAGCAGAAGACATTTTAGAAGCATTTTATAAAATGAATTTGGATGCAAAATCAGCTAACACTGATATTATTGATGCTATCTTCAAGCCATGCATTGAACTTGACTATGAAGGGCAACCTGCATTTATTACGAAAAGTCCTCCCCTAATTATGAAATCTGGTAATTTCAATAAGGTTCCTTTGATTATTGGCAATAGTAATATTGAAGGAGCTGTGCTACAATACATGGTAGAAGACTTCTACTCCGACTATGAAAAGTACAATGAGAATGTTAGTCTGCTTGTACCCAAATCATTGGCCAGGGAAGACAAACTATCAAAAAATATAGGGCATCAGTTATTAAAATTTTACTTGGGTGGTGAAGAACAATTAAGGGCTGATACAAGAACACCATATTTACAATTAATAAGTGATTACTATTTTTCATATTATGTTAATAGAACAGTCAGACTCCACAGTGAGTTTGCCCCTGAATGTCCCATATATTACTACATTATTAACTATGCTGGCGAGTGGATTGTGCCCAAGCATTATGACTTCCTAAATTCAGTTGGACACTGTGCAGAACTCCCATTCCTATTTAAATTGAAAATCCCAGACACTTGCAAAGGCAGTAGAGATTCAATATTAACCAGGAGCAGAGTAGTCAAGATGTGGACAAATTTTGCTAAAACCGGGTAATAACTTTGGTTATTCAAAATATTTTCTTCTACACACTACAGCTTCTTAATTGGAAATGACAACCTCTTTCAGAAACCCAACACCAGATGATGATGATCCACTACTTCAAATTACATGGGACCCAGTTGAAAACAAAGATAAACTTCACTACCTTAGTATAGGCTCAGAGCTTACTAAGGGCAGAAATCCTTTTTATGAGAGAATGAAATTCTGGGATAGTCTTCACCAAGAACATGCATTCCTGAGAGCACTTGTTTATTTTAATGATTTAGGTGTTTCATGGTAAATTTAATGAGATTAATATAACTTGAATGTTAATGTAACTAGAATATTTTTGTAAATATAGATCATATTGTTGCATGTTTATTTATTTTTTTATTAGATGTTGTGCACATATCTGGACAACCGTTTGCTATTTATACATTTAGAAATGTATTAACCGCCAAGAAGCTCTACAAAATCCTTTTAAGAATTACTATTTTCCTCCTAATTTCCATTCTGTCTATGGCAGGGTGAGTTAGGCTAAGAACTCACGGAGCGATTTTGAACCGCGCCCGCTGCGGTGGCGGTCCCGCAGCCTCTATAGAATGCAGATTTACATGAAAAAAATTAAAGCACATTTCACGACGTGGTTTACGCCCGCAGTCTGCGCGATTGTTTGCTGGTCCCGCTGCACCGGCGGGCAATTAGTAGAATCGCGCGGGCCGCGGTCACCCGCAACTTCGGCGGGTTGCGCCCGCGCGCTCTGCGGTCGATTGGCGGGCGATCGCAGTGGCGCAGAGGCTGGTCTTGCGTCTTGCGATCATCGCCCGCCACGTTTGCGGGCAATAATCGCAGCCGCAGCAGCTGCATCACCGCGCGAATAACCGGTCTCGTGAGTTTGGAAATAAAATCGCAGTTCCGCAACCGCTGCGGACATGGTTAAAAATCGCTCCGTGAGTTCTTGAGCCTTATAGAATATTGATCATATGTCACTGTGCTATGAAAACAATATTGTCCATAATTATCAAGACGTACAATATTTCTAGAATACTCACAAATGTTACTGAACCTTACAAAAAGCTGAACAAAAGGGTTAAATGAAAGTACAAAAGTATGTTGGTACCAATCTGTAATACATTATGAAATGATATTTTTTCACATAACATTATACAAGGTTTATTATTTTAGTAACAAAAGCGTGAAGGCCAACAAATATATACTACAAAATAAATGAACTAGATACGCCATTATCTACAGTAAAAAAATAAGAAGGCGAATTCCTTTGTTAATTATATAAATTAATAAAATAATCTATACATAATGGGTGCAAAATATAATTACATACACATTTGTGTAGAGTTTGATCAGATAACAGTTAATTCAACGAAGTTGTAGATTCTACCCACTTCTGTATACACATAGATATCTGAAAAAAGAAAATTTCTATATCACAACACAGCTTTATCACTAGAACAAAAACAGATATCACACTTTTTTTTTCTTAAAATTCGAAGCTACATATCTAGACAATTATACCTTGTAAAATATAGCTTGATACCTGTGACGTTTGTCGGAATGACATTACTAGGGATGGAGGCGTGTTTCGTAACTTATCGATGTCTGTGACGTCATGAGTTTTATTAAAAGTGACATTATAGTCATTGTCATTGTAAAGATGTAAATTAAAAATAAATGTATTTGTAGTTGACTTAAATGAAATAAAACAAAAATAATTCAAAATAATCGCGCAAACGGATCACAAATTCGCGACACTCACTATTCAAAACAGTCTTTTTTCGTCTTTTCGGCATTTTGGCAAAGAAAAAGAAAGGTAACACCAAACAAAGTAACACAAATAACACCATAGTAACACAAAGTAACACAAATATCAACAAAACAATGGTAGCGTATACAAGGCGTCTGCATCGCGTCAGCACTCGTACCGACTCAAAAACGATGGCGCCCGCTTGTTTTCAGCACGCGAAACGATTATTGCCAAACATAATAACTACATTTTATACTAGTGAAATTTTCATAGTATTATTTTATCGATAATCATCTGTCAGTCTCTTGCACGTCCTTAGAGCTCTTCAAAGTGCATTTATAAAGTAAGCTAAAAACCAAAAATTATTTAAGAAATATTAAATATTATTTAAGTTACTCGTATTTTTACTGGTATCTTTATAATTACATGATCGTTTTTAAAAATGCGTTTTATTTTTATACACAAACGTCGGTTTTATGTTACAAAATTTGAACTTTTAAAAATAAAATTTGGGTTGTAGCTGTCTTCATAAAACGTTCGGTAATGTCACAGGTATCAAGCTATATTTTACAAGGTATAATGATGATACCAGTGTTATATATAAAATGTTATACATGATAACGAAATTAAAACGTTTAATTATAAGATTAGAATACATTAAGCAAATTGAACTAGCCAATGATAACGTATTTTGTAATATTGCTAGACATACAGAAACTGTACCGTTCAGAGCGAAAAGTTATCTCGGGTTATCAAGTTATGCCACCAATGGTGTCAATTATATTATTTTGTCGGTACTTTCTCAAAAGGAACTCTTTAAATATTTTAGATATTTGGTGACAAGTAAATGCGGCATACATGTAACCTTTTATAATCGTTTTTAAGATAAACTTTTACATACAATGACGCGCTCTTATATAGTACATTTTTAATACGAGAGATTAACATTTTTAGTTTGAAACAGCTGATGGCAATTAAATAATTTACAAATATACGCCACTTAATTAAAAGCCAAAAACTATCCGATAGAGTGAGAATTAAATAAAATATGTTTAATCAAGTTTTACTTAATTATGTTCAATACAAAAATCTTGTTAGTTTCTGTATTTACCTATTAAGTTTTTAGAGCATTAGAAAGATAAAGCTATGGGTCATAGGTAGAAATGTTATAATCAGTCAACTCGTAACACCAGGGATAACAATGGTTATTTTTGTCATGTAAGTATCGATGTTTTGGAACACAAACTTAACACATAATGTATATAAATTATACAGTGTACATATTGTCAATCCAATTATTTAATGAGTAAACATTTTACGGTTATTATTTTTTACATATTTAATATTATATTTATAGTAACCGTTAAGAGTTAATGACTAACAAATAATATAATTGAAAGTAAATTTGTCAACTCTAAACATAAGTGGTGATTAGTGTGGTATTGTACTGGTTCGACACATTGCAAGCCACAATTATAGACATTCCTAATAATTCCTATACTGTAATTGTACAATAATGATTGAACAATTACAGTACAAATAAAATTGTGTATAATGATGAATGAAATGCATAAATACATTGAGCTATTATTTACCAAAACTTAGTTTAAGATGGTATAATGATATAAATATAAAGACAGTTAAAGAAGGCTCTAATACATTTTAGTATTGATATAAATATTGATTTTTTGTCTATCCATTTCGTGCACCATGACCACTACAATAAATTAAAATCAAAAGTAATTTCATATGTATTGGGCTAAGTTACCTAAATTATATATATAAATGATTTTACATTTACATGGTGATGATACTTCCAAACTTACAATATAAAATAAACAATTTTGGTGTTAAACTAAATACATACACAACACTTTGGGTTAGAGAAAAGTGCTTGTGGCATAAGCTCATAACAACATTTAATGTTTTATACATACAACTAAAACTATGTATTAACACAACTGACTAAATAGTGCCCCAAAGACATTACAAATAAATTACACACATATAAACAAAGCTGAATTAATAAATATTGATGTTTTAAATAATGTTCCAAGATACGAAAACTGTTTAGTAAAAATGCTGATCAAATCAAGATTGTAGTTTCTCATCTAAATATGTGATAGCATGTTAACAAATTCTACAATCTATGTTGTGATGTTCTTTAATGATTTTGAGATATGCAAACTTTGTTTTATTTAAGTAGCTATTATTTTTTAAACTACATGTTGAAACTAACTATCCAAGTAATAAAAACACGATATTATTGTGAAATATTGTCGTAAATATTCTTTATGAATTTTTATATGTTTTGCCAATCATTTCATACAATTTAGACGCAATTTATATACAAGCGATAATTATCTTATAGTAAGATAACAATATTGGATGATAAAAGTAATAAAACAAGGGTCATCGCAAATATAAGCTCTATGAGACAACTGGCAAGATTGCATGGGTATTGTGAGGTGGTAAATAAATCTGCCAATTACACATGAATAGCAAAGCTTCTAAAACAATACATATATCACAAGAATCGAAGCCCTTCCCACAACTCTTAATTTGTGACATTAATGACGTGTATTTTGAAAGCCCACGCAAAAACTCTCAGCACATTGTTTACATAACGTCTGATAAAAAGCAAGGCTTTACATTTCTTATTTTGCCAATTGTGCGGTATATACAAACAATACAAAAGACGTGAGAATAAATATATACTTACTGCACAGTCAGCATCAATATAAAGAAGCGTTTTAAGCCTAGGTTAGAATTGGAAGCCTCCCATAGGCACCGACTGGTCGGTGCTGAACTGGTACTGGTCGGTAGTGGAGGACACGGCCGGCGCGAGTCTGCCGTCTTCCTCTTCAGATCCGAAATAGTTTTCGATAATCTCGAAAGATTTTTGATAGATGTCGAGGTTTTCGTGTGATTGCAGGAATTCAATTTTGTCCAAACCTAAACATTACACAATAATGTAAAATCCACATATTTGCTGAATCATAATTTTAAACAACAAATAAAGAACAACGCTATGATAAACTATGATGTCATGCTATCCTCGCCGACAGGCTAAATCACAAAGACGTCATGACATCATAGTATGGCTATTATCTTAGAGTCGTTCTTAAAAACAGGGGCTTGCCTCCTAGATAGATACTCACCGAAGCATTCTTCGATTAAGACAGCATAAGGGTTGTCATGTTGATCAGACTGCTGACCAGCCTTTAGTATATTGTCTATTCCATTAAGAGCCACTTGAACCGTCTTCGCATCAGTTAATGTTAATAAGTCACATAAGGGTGGTATACAACCTTGTTCAACTAAATACCTGTGTAACAAAACGAAAGTGCATTTTAGAGTAATTCAACTAAATATACAAATAAATTGTTTTAGTATAATATCAGTTTGTAGTGCCCTGATAGCATATCATATGATAAACAAAGATAAGCTGAAAATAGATTTATAAGGATAACAATACTCTTTTAAACGACAGGATATCTTAGATTTATATATCGTGTATTATCGACCCATTTTTTTCTTATTACGTTTTTTTGGATAAAGATTGAGCAACTATAATTATCAGTATTATGGCAGTAGCACAAGCGGGTACTATAGTCGAAAACTAATTAGATCGAGATCAGAACATAAAGCTACATGAGGTGATTAAGTGAGAAGGGAGCTAAGATTAAAATGAACTCTTGTTAATAGTTATTTTTGACATCTATATCTGTTTCTTGATCGATTATGATAATCACCATCACTTCAATTTTATTTCCAGTTAATTTCCATTATTACAAACAGTTTCAAAGTCCAAAGTGTAAAATCAATTTAAGCTTCCGACCTTCCAGATACAAAACAGAAATCCATATCTCTATTCGCATTAAATTCGTTAACTCAGATAACATAAGCACTGTCATTGTCAGTGTCATCACGAATTGCAAAGTAAATTTCACAACCATTACCACAACAGGTGTTGTTTTTATTACTGTTAGATAAGTTAATTAGGTATAAACTTTGATATATTCATGGTTATATTCATTCATAAACACTCATGGTCTCTAAAACGTCACCTAACATAGTACCCAAAATGTCTACTCATCATATTGAAACCGGCCTTTTGTAAATATAGTCTGCGTAACAATGTACACACAGACTATTTTATACGTAAACTTTATGTCAAGTGCGTAAGGTTGAATTTGCGAAAACATGTGTCCATGTACCAACTGACGTTGTATTGATGAGTTTTGTGAAATATAATTATTAATATAATTACAAAAAATTACCTAATTTGGTCATGAGATCCGCCACTTGTCGCGTTCGTAATCGCCCAAGCCGCTTCTTTCCTTGTTTTAAACTCAGCTTGCCTTAAAATTTCAATCAGTGCCGGGAATATGTTAGCGTCAATTACCGCCTGAAATAAAAATATTGCATTAATAATTTATTCGTTTTCCATGACCATAAAATGAAGAGTACAAAGGATGCATCTCTTAATCTCAAATCAAGAAAGGTTTTTATATATTTATGGGGTAAGTATGGCAAAAGCCTTTAAAGTTGTGTAGATCATCAATAACCGATAAACAATAGAGTTCATAATGATCTGCGTTTAAGAGACCCCCTACACTAGCGTCTTTTGAGCGTCGTCGTCGTGCCAGCGTCCCCGCAACGTCCACCTGACGTCTTTGCCGCGGCGACGCGACGCCAGCGCTGACCGCCGAACGAACGCCGAGCGTGCGCGGCGCTGGCAACGCGTCGCCGTTGTTGTTAACAAAAAAACGTTGAACTGACGCCGCTCGAAAGACGCTAGTGTGGGGGGGTCTCTAAAATATTGAAATAGTAAAGCTAAGGTATGTTAGGTGGTCATCTGCGAAAACGTTCTTTTCGACCCCCTAGCAAAAAAGTAACGGAGAAGCATTATGGAAGTTTTAGCCGTAGGGTGTAAAAGGGAGGGATTTCCTTGTTTCCATCGGATGTCCATCGGGTCACAAGATGCTCACCTGTATCTGCGCGGCGTTCCCGGCGGTGATGTTGGAGAGCGTCCAGCAGGCCTCCTTGCGCAGCGCCTCAGTGCTGGAGCGCAGCAGCGCGTGCAGGTTGGGACTAGATGCTCACCTGTATCTGCGCGGCGTTCCCGGCGGTGATGTTGGAGAGCGTCCAGCAGGCCTCCTTGCGCAGCGCCTCAGTGCTGGAGCGCAGCAGCGCGTGCAGGTTGGGACTAGATGCTCACCTGTATCTGCGCGGCGTTCCCGGCGGTGATGTTGGAGAGCGTCCAGCAGGCCTCCTTGCGCAGCGCCTCAGTGCTGGAGCGCAGCAGCGCGTGCAGGTTGGGACTAGATGCTTACCTGTATCTGCGCGGCGTTCCCGGCGGTGATGTTGGAGAGCGTCCAGCAGGCCTCCTTGCGCAGCGCCTCAGTGCTGGAGCGCAGCAGCGCGTGCAGGTTGGGACTAGATGCTCACCTGTATCTGCGCGGCGTTCCCGGCGGTGATGTTGGAGAGCGTCCAGCAGGCCTCCTTGCGCAGCGCCTCAGTGCTGGAGCGCAGCAGCGCGTGCAGGTTGGGACTAGATGCTCACCTGTATCTGCGCGGCGTTCCCGGCGGTGATGTTGGAGAGCGTCCAGCAGGCCTCCTTGCGCAGCGCCTCAGTGCTGGAGCGCAGCAGCGCGTGCAGGTTGGGACTAGATGCTCACCTGTATCTGCGCGGCGTTCCCGGCGGTGATGTTGGAGAGCGTCCAGCAGGCCTCCTTGCGCAGCGCCTCAGTGCTGGAGCGCAGCAGCGCGTGCAGGTTGGGACTAGATGCTCACCTGTATCTGCGCGGCGTTCCCGGCGGTGATGTTGGAGAGCGTCCAGCAGGCCTCCTTGCGCAGCGCCTCAGTGCTGGAGCGCAGCAGCGCGTGCAGGTTGGGACTAGATGCTCACCTGTATCTGCGCGGCGTTCCCGGCGGTGATGTTGGAGAGCGTCCAGCAGGCCTCCTTGCGCAGCGCCTCAGTGCTGGAGCGCAGCAGCGCGTGCAGGTTGGGACTAGATGCTCACCTGTATCTGCGCGGCGTTCCCGGCGGTGATGTTGGAGAGCGTCCAGCAGGCCTCCTTGCGCAGCGCCTCAGTGCTGGAGCGCAGCAGCGCGTGCAGGTTGGGACTAGATGCTCACCTGTATCTGCGCGGCGTTCCCGGCGGTGATGTTGGAGAGCGTCCAGCAGGCCTCCTTGCGCAGCGCCTCAGTGCTGGAGCGCAGCAGCGCGTGCAGGTTGGGACTAGATGCTCACCTGTATCTGCGCGGCGTTCCCGGCGGTGATGTTGGAGAGCGTCCAGCAGGCCTCCTTGCGCAGCGCCTCAGTGCTGGAGCGCAGCAGCGCGTGCAGGTTGGGACTAGATGCTCACCTGTATCTGCGCGGCGTTCCCGGCGGTGATGTTGGAGAGCGTCCAGCAGGCCTCCTTGCGCAGCGCCTCAGTGCTGGAGCGCAGCAGCGCGTGCAGGTTGGGACTAGATGCTCACCTGTATCTGCGCGGCGTTCCCGGCGGTGATGTTGGAGAGCGTCCAGCAGGCCTCCTTGCGCAGCGCCTCAGTGCTGGAGCGCAGCAGCGCGTGCAGGTTGGGACTAGATGCTCACCTGTATCTGCGCGGCGTTCCCGGCGGTGATGTTGGAGAGCGTCCAGCAGGCCTCCTTGCGCAGCGCCTCAGTGCTGGAGCGCAGCAGCGCGTGCAGGTTGGGACTAGATGCTCACCTGTATCTGCGCGGCGTTCCCGGCGGTGATGTTGGAGAGCGTCCAGCAGGCCTCCTTGCGCAGCGCCTCAGTGCTGGAGCGCAGCAGCGCGTGCAGGTTGGGACTAGATGCTCACCTGTATCTGCGCGGCGTTCCCGGCGGTGATGTTGGAGAGCGTCCAGCAGGCCTCCTTGCGCAGCGCCTCAGTGCTGGAGCGCAGCAGCGCGTGCAGGTTGGGACTAGATGCTCACCTGTATCTGCGCGGCGTTCCCGGCGGTGATGTTGGAGAGCGTCCAGCAGGCCTCCTTGCGCAGCGCCTCAGTGCTGGAGCGCAGCAGCGCGTGCAGGTTGGGACTAGATGCTCACCTGTATCTGCGCGGCGTTCCCGGCGGTGATGTTGGAGAGCGTCCAGCAGGCCTCCTTGCGCAGCGCCTCAGTGCTGGAGCGCAGCAGCGCGTGCAGGTTGGGGAGCGGGTTGCAGTTGAGCACGGCCTGCGTCTGCGCGTCGTTACCCGTCACGACGTTGCCCACGGCTCGCAAAGCCGCCGATACCACTGTCGATTTGTTGTGCCTAGCAAAATAATTGGGGTATTTTATTAATGAACACTTTCATACCGACACAATGAGAATTGCTTAATATTGCGCACAATTAAATGCAGATACAAGCTATCCTCTTGAATCACTCTATAAAAAAACCGCTTTAAAATCCGTTGCGTAGATTTGAAGATTTCAGCATATTGGAATTATTTCCCAATAATAGTTATAATTAACACTATTAATAGGAGCAATAAACATCATGCAACATAGTAAATCTAGATAATTAATTATTTCATTTACTTCCCCAGCGTAATTTCCCAGGCTTATCTGAAGAAATTCCACAAAATATGTTTATTTGACTTACATAAGTAGTTCAACAAGTCGCCTACAGACGCCTGCATCTATAACCGCTTGTATTTTTTCGTTTGGTCCGTCCGATAGGTACGAGAGAGCCCAACAGGCATCGCTCAATACATCTGCATCAGTGTGATGTAGCAGTCGCGCTAAAACTGGAATACCTGAAAACATTTCTACATGTTATACCTACTAAGAACTTAACGAAAATAATTATTTGCTGGTTTCGTCTACCAGCGTGGTTAATTTCAAAGACGGATGAGAAATTAAGCGTAATAACTGGATCTCATTAGATGCAAAAAGAGAAAGATAACCAATAAGCTCTAGAGAGACTTAAAACATGACTTCAATAATACCCTTCTAGAAACTCATAAACCATTGCCACAATATAACAAACACACTGTTACATTAACTTACCTGGAGCAACAGCTTCGAAGTTTGTAGGAGGATTTTTGCCTCTACATAAATTTGAAAGAGTCCAGACAGCATTTTTGGTCATAGACAACCTGGTATACTTATTTAATAACCTGAAAAAAAAACATTTTAAATATAAAAATCGAAAAGGAAAGTTAGTATAAATATTATTTTGCTAATTAACCTGTCATAATATGCTTTATCTAATCCACACTATCTAAGAGTTGTTATCAAATTGATATTTGCATTTTAAATGACCATAGTAAATTCGTACTGCATCGACCATTGACCTACAGCGCAGAATTACGTCATGCTATTTATTACGCAATTAATCAGTGATGTGAAGGCTAGCTTCTAAATATACCAGTGTCCTATAAGTTGTTATACTATCTTACTGTTCATACTCAAGCTCAATTCTGTCAAGAATTATGCAAAATACTAGACATTATTATGTTGTCAATCATTGGTATAAGTTAGTGTTTGAATTACAATGTATATGTAGATATGGCTTTGTCACGAGTCAGTTTCTAAATACTATACATATTCATTATATTATAAACAAATATTCAGTCCGATTTTTTCGTGTATTCCATTTTGTTTTTTGTCACATTCTGCTCTTTACTAGATTTCTTTATTTAATTAGTCCAATTATATTGCCAACCAAGCCGCCATTGAGGGGTGTTTAATATGCGTTAAGTTAGCCCTACACATACGTGGGCATCATAATAAATGCGAACGTTATTTATAGAATTATAATCAATCTAACATTATCTAGGCAAGGGACATGCTGTTACATGCTGCTGCATTTACAAACAAAGGTTAAGATAGTTATTCTAAATTGTGAATAACCGTATAACTGACACACTACATAATTTACAATAGCTTGATACAGTCGACTATTGGAAAGAACTCTCATAAGGATTGTCACAGAGCCCTCTCAGACAAGGCTGCGATCAGATGACTGGGCTACTGGGGCAATTATCAATATCAATGAATCCAAAAGTGAATATGTGGAGTATAGTTACTCTAGTAGTGGCGGCAGGATGCCGGCGGCTAGCACGGTGTCCCGGCAGCGCGGCGAGTCTCCGGCCACGTTGCCGAGCGCCCACACGGCCTGCTCGCGCACGTCATCGCTGCCGCCGTCCGCCACCAGGCTCACCAGCACCGGCACCGCGCCGCACTCCACCACCACGCGCGTCTGCTCCGACGACCCCGACGCTATGTTTGTCAGCGCCCATGCCGCCTCGAACTTAAATATTCAAATTCACACATTTATTTGCATTCCATAATGTTACAATAGGTGTTTAAGAGGCTTAAAGCTAGGTACAATTATGGAAACTGTTAGGGCACAGCAAAAGACATTACAAAAAAAATATTAACTTGATTGCCTGATCAGTTATGTCTACTATCCATAAAGTAGCTACTAATATAATATGGCAATTTAAGTGCTATTTCACGGGAGTAATTTTCCAAAAATACTGTACTGATTTAAATGGAACATTTACTAGTAGCTGGGGTTTTAGTACATAATATAGGATTAATTATATATTTTTATACAAACAGATGACAACATTCCAATATATTTATTTTCGATAATGTCAAGCTATTGGTCATGTTTAAAAATTTGAAAGGAGGAAAATTATTTTAGCTTTAGCCCAAGGTAATATGGGCCTTGGAGTGTAACTTTCTGTACAAATAAAATAAATATCTGAATTAATTTTACCTGCAATGTTGGATTGGTGCTATTAGTAAGAAATTCAACAAATTTAGGAACTATTCCAGTCCGTATAACTTCATCTATAGGTGGATTAGGTTCTTGGCTTAACAGCTTCCGGAACTTCTGTGTGGCTGACACTTGCTCATGAGGATTATCCCCATAAAGAGCTGCAACCATTGCTGGTGAGATGTCATCAGATGCAGATATATTGATGTCATCCTGAAAAAAGAAGTACCTTTGTTACCATTCACCTAAAACAGTATTAAGCAGACATTTTGGAATTTAATGTTTTAGTAAGGAAAACGTAACAAAAAATTATTGAAATACTAATAACACTTTAAATTTGCATTCATTAGTTAACATATACCAATGCTAAAACTAAACAACATATTGAAATATTAAATTGTAAACTTTAAAATATTTTCATTTTTAAATCAATGCAGTTAAGGGAGCATGTCCAATCATTCACTTCCCTAGTAAAGTACTGTATTTATGCTGGAATCTAATATCTAGTTATTACATCTAATTGTAAAGGATGCTTTAAGCCTTTTGCTTATTACTTATGCATGTTAAACTCAATAAGAATTAAGAAGCATTAACATTGTTCAAGGTTTATCTTTAATATCAGTATTATTATGTTACCTGTAGTACAATTTCTGGTGCATTTGGGGCAGGGAGATTGACATTTCTCCGTTTGAACAATTGCTGTTCCCGTTTCTGTTTCCTCAATTGCACACCTTCCTCTTCTCGTCGCCGACGTAACTCGTCAGCACTTAGCCCAGCATTTTTATAACGATGCTTGTGTCCACCAGACATCTTAAAATAAAGCTTTCAATTAGAAAAAGTTGTTTGTTTTACCATATGCTAGTAGACAAATAGTGATCATAGTTCATTCTCTTACTGCAATCAAGACACTACTTTGTTTATTTATCATTAGTTCCGTAAAAAGATAAGACTAGGTAAGGTATTATGTTTATAAACTTGATACACTGATTGGTTACAGCTAATTAAACGTAATAAACAAACTTTACATGGTAACTGATGCATCAATTTCTCTATAGCGACCATGTCTACTTCACACTTTTATCAGATGCGTGTCCAAAACAGAAATAAATAGAGTGACTACCTACAAAGGGTCATCTATCAAACATCAAATAACATCTTCGATCTTTTAAATCATACAATGCTGCAATTGCGCCTTCAGTCAATCGACAGTAAAGAAAATACATTTAGCGTAAGAATGAAACAAACGAATAGAATAGACAAGTCAAAATTGAAAGCAGTCGTCGACATAATGTAAAACTGCACCGATTACAAAATATGCGTATTCACCATTCATTTAGAAACACACAAATGTACTTACAATTTTAGGAACCAGGAGCGTAAAAGCAAAGAAAATTATCAGATTTTGCAAATCAATCCACCATCGATAAAATAATATAGCCGTAGATATTAAAAGATCATCGCTCAGATGAGATGAGACAGAAACAGAAATTACCTGCTTAACGTGCAATCACGTCATATACTCAATACACAGATAATTTATAGGCATACGAATAGCAGCTTTGTGCATTTTTTTGTGACGTTATTGGAACTACGATCTTGCTAGAATCTAAATCAAAAATCCAACCATTAAATTAATACTCAGTTGAATCTCTGTAAAAGTAAATAATTAACTTAGATAGAGATAATAGATATAGTATACTATTATAGGTCTGTAAGTTTTACTCTCACTGAAAACTGGAAACTTGATGCATTTCATTCTATGGTCTTTGGGTATAGACTATAGATGGAAGTTCTGTCATTGTCTAAAATTGTCAACTTGACTTTGTCAAACCTGTCAAGTGTCAAGGTGTTTATTGTTGCATGAAATGTAAATAAAATAGTTCAATAAAGAAATATGAACAAAATCCCTAAAAACATGATTTAACAAACAAATTAGAAAACAGAAACACAACAAACTATTATCATTGCACATCAACGTGTGAATCCGAAAGTTAAAATAATGTGGAAAAAGCTTCAAGACACTCAGTATTACATACTGTTTACAGAAGATTTTGTACATGAAATATGCGTCACCGATTATGTTAATATATGGTCAACAATCTTCTCTGAAAAAAAATTCTTGACGCAGTTAAAAGTAGGTAACTGTAGCTTAATTTATTTATTTATTAATGAAGTAAATTAAATTATACTAAACTACTTTAATTTTAGGACAGTAATTTCGGATTGGAACTAGATAATGATGGGCAAGAACATGAAAATGATAAAAAGTTCATTCAGAAAGGTTTACAACTACTATCAAATCCTGAAAAGTTGAAGAAAGTAGCTATATCCCTGGAGAATAACAGTAAAACTTTAAATTTGAAGTTGACAATGTGGTTTGGATATAATTTCTGCTTTGAATGTAAATTGTCAAAAGGCTCTGAGGAACTGGTAAATATTGCCCAAATTACATCTATATACTCGACATATTATTGTCTTATAATCCAATAAGGAAATGGTAATAATACTTTTTACAGTGTCATAATTGGCCCATGAGTTTTTTTAAAAAGTACACATTGTGTATTGTATTTCATACTTTTCGTTAACATCGCTTGTCATACAAAACATGCCTCTGAAATTCGGTTTTGTTAGTAATTGTTTTATAGGGCTATAGAACAATTTGATGATGATAAATGAATGAGCCATTGACATACTTGGACAACACAAATAACCTACTCAGAAATCTGTGTACAGCTTACTTACCCAGCATACTAATTGAACATAATTATAATACATATTCCAGTTCTTCCATAAAGTAACTCATACTTTGCTTAAAACTATAAAAGATCTGAGATCGAGTGAGAATGAACTGAGACGGCTATTAATTAAAAAGGATGAAGAAATAGAAGAATATAAATGTGAAGGTGGAGAGATAGTCCTTAGTAAGTATTCATTCAGATATAATTAATATATTTTTGAATTTGTTGGGCAAAGATAATTAGTCACCAGATTTAAATGTAGTGTACAGTGTACTATTCTTTGCTACAGAAATACCTAGATGTTATTACAAGAATATATAATAAATAAAAAGATTTTTAAATGCAGTAGTGTAATGCAATCTTTAAAAATAATCAGACATTCTTATAAGTCTCTTCATTTGATATGATCGTTAACTTGACAAAACATAAAATTGTCTTATTTTAGATGACCAATGCATCTTATTTGTGATATAATTCGATATTTCTTTTCTCCCGATGTTTCGGTAGAGTTTTCTTGTAAGATGCACAAAAGTGACAAGTTGTATTTTAAGAGATCATGTTTGAAATTTGCAGGACACCTAAAAACAGTGGCATTTAATAATGAAGAACATCTGAAAAAATTTAGATTATATGAACGAAACTTTGGATCTTTTGATGTTCCAACAGACATATTAAAAAAAGGAGATGACATGCCTAAAATCAGTAACATGTAAGTAACAGTAAACAGTATACTAGGAGTATAGTTATACCATGAATAGTAAGAGATAGTGTGGACTTTACACGGTAGGTTGAAGAAGGATGTGGCAGGATAAATTATAATTATTTCATTTCTTTATTATAAAACTGGCCTATGTAGCCATATAATGGGTTAAGGAAGGAGGCATTCGCTCTACAGTACTACTAATAACTAATAATACAATAGAGAAGTGTCTCGCCCTGCCTCGGAAGACAGGGAACAATATTTTAACACAGTCTAAGAAGGGTTCAAGTTGTCCGGTTGACATCCGGACCAGTCTTATTCTTGAGGCTAAGAGCAGCTTCAACAAGTATTTTGATACAAGATACTGTAATGGAGCTAAAAATTAATAATATAAATATATTCTCATGTATTTTCATTTTAAATTATTACATTTACATGTTTCAGAAAACAAGAGCATGTAGCAGATAAAACCAATCCTGTTCCTGTTGTGAAACCAGAACCAGTAGTCAATTTTAATATAAATCCTGATCCGGTTGTGAAGGCTGAACCATCCTCGCAACCAAATGAATATCCCGTGACTCCTATACCCCCCCTACAGTCACCTGTGAAGTGTGAGCCAGGTGTGAAAAGGGAAATGGCTAATGGTCGCCATAATAAGAAACGTAAAAAGTTTAACATTTGAAAATACCAAAGATTTATGTTGAAAATATTATTTTATAAATTTTTACGAATTCTTTTACATTATCTATAATTTATTGTTTTGTTTCTTTAATGAGATTTGGCTTATAAAGTTTGCTATGAGATATATGCATTAATTTAGTATTTAAACGAAATATATTTTATAAGTCGATTTTGGACAACCTTGTTTATTTATTTTTTTGTTGCTAGTAAAGGCCTTTGCCCAGCTTTGAACAGGGTAGAAAAAAAACCGTAAAAGTGAGATATTATCTAATTGTCGTATAGAGTCAAAAATTAAATATATATTCTAAAATAAAACAATGTTAATATTTTTATATTAAAACTTTATTATACATTGAACTTTTAAAACTAGTGTTAGATTAGTTGTGCTAGTGTAAAAAACGTTACAGCTAAAGTGACTTATTGGAGATGTAATAACAAAACAATAGTGAGGTATATCATAATGTCAATCTAAAACTTCTAATACTGGTTAATATAATTATCTAGTACTGCTATAGGTAAACCCACGAAGCACACTGATAGCAAATAGGTTTAATAAGTACTTTCTAAAATGTACTTAATTCTATTAAAATCAGGTTACTAAAAACAATACTTTTTTTTTAAAGCGTACAACATTATCGCTTAAAACTGGCGCCTTTTTTGAATATAATATGTTTTTTTCTCACAGATAGGTACAAGATATAACATTTCCTTCGTTGTACAAAAAAACTTGCGTATAACTTAGTACATAACTATGCAGTTGTATGATGATCAATATGTTTGTAGATTCCTCTCGTATTTGATATGGTGGTCGGATGTTAATACTTGTGTAGCAAGCCAATATCCACTTGTGTAGTGTCGGACTTATGAACATAACTTACAATGTTTGCTTAAAAACGAAATTATATTAATGTAATTTTGTAAAGTAGCCTAATTTGCTCTTATTTCTAAGCAAACCAACTTAGCTCTGTAACTATTGCCTTTTAATTAATCTCAATTCTCATAGAATCTTGCAACTATAATGCCTTATATTAAACTTAGCGCAAATAACATAGCTTAGCTTAGAATGTAGCACATGATTCGACAAATATTCAAAACGTTTTAGTCAAGCATACTAAAACAACGCGACGTTAAAAAAACCGCAAATCAGATAATTCATAGGGCCTTTATCAAGCCGCCAGCTTTTATACATACTGGAAGATATTATCTTACTTGACTTATTAAAAAACGTAACTTTATTGAGTATTCAGGAATACATACTTCAAAAAGATTCTACATTATTATTGACTGTCTCAATTTAGTTGTTAGAAAGCACCTTAGGGAAGTCCCCAAGTTGAGCACTTAATTTATTACTGGCGTGAATGCCTAAATAAGGCAGTTGTATTTTTAATAACAGTGACTAAAGATACCACGATATTTTGAACATAATTTAGAATTGCCGTTATTACACTTTCACAGTGTTCTATGTTATGAGTTTGGGAGGTATGAGTGTTACCAGCCTAACGAATTCATTTTTTTACAATTTATTTCGTTTTTTACTGTCCAGCAGTTAGCTCTGTAGGGCCCGCCCTTGACGATGTTGTATACCTTGAAATTGTTATTTGACAATGTTTTTCAAAATTGTATCTAGTAATCATAACAACTTAGCATAAAATGCCATCAACATAAATATACATCTAAATCGAACAGTCTCCAATATAATCGCGTTAGTTGTAACTTGACGCCAAATGGAAATGCTAGTCAACAAACGCATTACAAAAACGTCTCCTAATATTTTTTATTAAATTCGTTAGAATAATGTGCTTTTTATTGAGTCTGTATAATATTTGCTGAGCAAGTCTGATAGTCGCGTAGGCTTTATACGAAATACATTTAAACCTACAGCATTAAAGGCCTTCTCAGTGTCCGTAGTTTGTTTTTCTTTAGATATTATTTAACTAGCAACAAACAGAGATAAATAGCACCAGCCGTGATATTGATAAAGATGTGTCCATTTTACTGCTGTTAAATTCGTTTATATTTCCAAAGTTTTTACTTACGATTAAGTGAAATTTTCAATTCATTCCTTTGCTTGGAGATGTACAAATTTTATTCATTTTCACCATTGAGGAGAAAATTGATCTTTATTTTTTGTTTTACACTGTTTAATCTACCTACGTTTTTGGCCGTTTGGTCCATTATAACATGTGAGAGATCAATACCTACCCAATAAGCAAGCGTGGTATTTCACTTCTCCGTACTCATTTTCCCTTCGGCTGTAGGATTTAGAGCCAAGTTTATTGTCAAACGACACGATTTTATTTGATTCCCTGCGTGTGATATTCTGCGATTGTGTACTTTTTTAATTCATATGTTTATTTGTGAAGTTTTGCATTACAAACATCCTTAAAATTGACTTTACCTCAATTAGATTATAAGTCTACGAGAAATCGAAATATCGCTATGAGTATATGAGTTCGTATTGAAATCTAAAGCTAATTATTTATATCTAACTTAACTATTGTAAACTTCACAAATAACAGAATGGCTGCGTTAGCATTTTCCTTTTCATAAAATTTTGGTTATAACATTTAGGTAAGCTGGTCTATTTATCGCATCTTGTTGAAATTGAGATTCAAATTTACAAGAAAACATTTCTATATTTGTATGAGATTTTTGGTAAAGTTAACTACTTAGGTAGGTATATTGTTTTTTTATATTCCTTTGAAGTATTATGAAATGCGATAGATCGTACACGCAAGTTAGCACATATATGCGTAATGCAAAAAGCGATCTCAAAGCGATCACATCTACCCTCCTACCAACGAACTACTTTTTAATTAAATTCATTCATATTTAAGCATTATTAAAACAAAGGTAAAGGTAAGAGGGTCGAATAATATTTCATAATGAATCTGTGAAAACTGTCATTAACAATTATCATTTTTAAAAGGCCGATGAAGCAATGCCTCATTTGATATTATTAATCTGACAAATAGTTAATAAATCGTTCAATTTTAAATAAATAAACATTACGTAGCAACAATAAAATTAAGGAACAATTATAGTTTTAGGACCTAATGAAAACCACTTCAATTTATTTTAGGAATCTTTAAACGTCTAGTGTTGTGACAAATTTTACAGACAATGTTTCGACTATTGATCTAAGTATGACATATTTATCTAAAATGTAGATTTAAGAAATTGTAGGCAGTATATCTATTCAGGGTACATGACTATCTAATTCTTCGATGTCTCATTACATGCAATAGTCGCGGATATAAGGTTACCTTTATGTTAAGGTTTTCAGCTCATGTTACCCACATCAATTTTTAATGTAGATGTGTTTAAGACAGGTGATCAGGCTAACAGCTACACTTTGACACATCAGTCTCCGATTCAGAAGGCTTTATTACGTTGTCCCTTTCCTTTAGTTCGAATGCGTCCGCCTGAAAAAATAAAATTAAAGGATTTAATAAAACAATTTTTTATGTTCTGTGACAAAAATATTTTTTTTAATCTGTCCTTAAGAGAGAATAAAACTTTTCAGTCGATGGACAGCCCCCTTCTATTAAAGTCACTTTGTCAGTAATTTAAATGTAAATAAAAGAGTTTAAAGCCAGTATGTAGAGTGCAAAACCTTGTTTATAAATAAAAAAAAAAATATACGTCTTTATAGGTAGTGTAGGTATGTTCTATGTTTACCTTCCTACCATGAGTTTTAGAAACTTTATAAATAACCGTGTGATTATACTGTAAGTATTGTAACCTTACCTTGGTCTCTCTGTATTCTCTAATTTTTCTGGCTAATGTCAGGAACGCTTCCTCTATATTTATGTTGCTTTTACACGACACCTCGAAAAACGGCATGTCGAAATCATCGGCTATCTGAAATTGTATTCGTATTGTGTTAACTTAGCTAAACATAATATCTACTTGTTGTGAAATTTATTGGTACATTCATATTCTTAAGTGATTTCTAATAGAAAAAAAGGTTTTTAGAATCATCATTAATCATCAGTAATTAATAACAGTCATTTAAATAGTATCAGGTCAATTCAAATTCCGATCTCAAAAAAGTTGTAATTAGTTTCTCCCAAAAAAAACCTTACCTACTTTATGTGTTATGTATAAAAATGGTGGTTCTTACCTTTTGGCCTCTCTCTTTTGGGACTGCTCGATGGTTCTCATGCACATCACACTTGTTGCCTACTAAAACCTTGATCACGTCGGGAGATGCGTACTGTAAAAATAATATAATTTATTGGATTAAATTGTCATTTTGCCAACCAAAGAGGAGACATTAACTATACCAAGTTAAGTATTTTTTTTTAAAGATAGTTTGAGTATGTACCCAGACCCACACTAGCACTACCCGCGAATGTTTAATGCTCATGATGTGAGTCTTCTATGTTTTATTTATCAGATACAATGAATATTATAATACTATTAAAAATAGACGTTTATCTGTCTCGACTCAGAAATCAAATTCAAACACATCAATGAAACGTTTATCGACCAACGGAACACATTTTTCACGATCAGTATTAAAAATAACCTGTATATTAATATCAATGATATATGCTGCTAGATAGATAGGTCAGTGAATATCTACTACATTATTCATGTGAGGTTTCTAAATGGACTACCGTATATCGTACGTACCTCTTGAATATTCCTTAGCCAGTACGACAGATGATTGAATGACTCCAGATTAGTGATGTCGTACATGAGAATAATGCCCATAGCTCCGCGGTAGTACGCAGTGGTGAGTGTACGAAACCTCTCTTGCCCGGCCGTGTCCCAAATTTGGAGTTTGATTGGCACGCCGTCTAAGTTTATTATCTTCTGTTTGAAATCTATGCCTGGAAATGTCAGTAAGTGGTGTTGGTTAAAGCCACACGCAAGTGACGCAACGTACCATGCTGTGAGATTAATGGCGTTGCAAGTACTTTAAAACAATAAATTAGATTATTAATGCCATGAATTGTTTTTTAATATTTGTAGAGCTTTACTAGTGACCTTCTTCTAATTAACAAAATCAGAGTTGTAATTTGATCAGATATTGACATTCTAACAATCGTCCCGTCAAACCTAATCAAATACACGCAGTGTTTTGTTTCCAATTTAGACCGTTCGATTGTGGTTGTGTCAACAAAATTGACCTACTATAGGAGAATTAGTATCTATTGATTTAGCTCTCAGACATACGATACCTACTTAGGTATTTACCGAGTCGACGGGTACTTAAATATATTTTGAATTAGTAACCTACCTATCTAGATGAGATTACAATCTAAAAAGGTTTAATAATGGATGTAATACTTGTACAATTTATGTTAGACGGTGTGTAAGTAAACCAACATCGCACTAATTGAATTACGTCTGGCCGCCTACGCTCTCAAATCTCTTTAAATTTTCACCGGTCAGATGAACAAAGGGTAATTTTGACGCTACAAAAGAAATTTCATTAAATTGCAGACGTCAGGGGATGAAAAATAGAATTAAGATTTTTGTGATCGACGTCATTTGGAATTAACTAATCCCTGCTTTTAATAATTATTCCTCGTCTTTCGAATTTTGAAGCTTAATCCTAGTTTGCAGACGACAGAAAAACTGAGGCTTAAAGTCAGACAAACTTGGTAGACAGAGAGTGGACTGAATAAAATTGCTAAAGGCGAAAACTTTTAAAAGGCTTTCTTATGAAATGAATCTGAATCAGGCTTTTTGTTACAAAAGAGATGTAAGTAACTTTTATTATTTGTACAAAAATGAGATTGAAGATCATATATTATTCTTCAATAAGGATTACAAATGTATCTAAAATGTAACTTAAGTACAATAAAGGTCTGATGTAGTGCAGATACAAACAACTTAGGTGGCTAAGAGTCTGGTCGATACCGTCTGGCCAACGCAAGTAATAAGATATTGATAAATAAATAATCGAAGCCGGCTAAACCCTAACGGAACTGGCTTTTATAAACAATTTGCCCTTACCAGATTGGATACAAAATCCACAAACACGTAAAATGACTCAGCGTACGAATTTGTTAACCACCTATTGTAATTTGGTTGATCTATAGGTTTATTCTTCTGAATGTAACTGGTGAGAAAGACTGTAAAATTTCGTAGAAAAACCTTTTTACTTAAACCTACTCAAAGGTGAGTCACGTATTCAGGTATTTTTACCTGAAGTGCATGTCAGTAAAATGACAGTATCTACTTGGTCTTCGACATGTTGCATATAAATATTTTAACAGTTTGGTTGGTTCTGTACGACATCTAATAATTTAACGTGTGTTTGAAAATATCTAGCCAGCACTCTCTGGACCCTCTTACACTACGATCTTTAAAACTGAAATGAGATGTTAGAACTGGTTTTTCCATTGTGTATACATAATAGAGTCCGTAGGGCACTAACTCTTAACTGTAAAATGGTCTGGAAAGGGAAGTCCTTAGCATATAAATATTTAAATGGCTATTTCAAGTCACATGTTCCATTGTTCCCCGCTTTACATCCGCAATATAAAATATAATCGTGAAAGGCACAAAATCAGCATCACCTGTCTGACAAAGGCTCGTACAACTAAATATAAATACGTTCACTCACCTATTGTGGATATGTATATGTCGTAGTATCTCTCATCACAATACCTATGCACTATACACGTTTTTCCTACATTGGAATCGCCTAAAACTAGTAATTTATACGTTGCAGAAAAATCTAAAGCCATTTCTTGTTTACTTTGTTGTTAGTACGCGAGCGATGGTCCAAAACATAGGTGGAACTGTCAAAGTGAGAAAAATCAATGAGGGTAAGAGCGCATGCGCGGGGTCGCCCGTTGTCTTATAGCTTGCAACAAGTAACTATAACTACATTCTACTATTATCTGTCGGTTTGTTTTAAACTATGCACATTGACTTTCGTTTGTTCTAGAATCATTGTTATGTAATGCTCTTTGAGTTATTATTTTTACGTGAGATATGAATTGTTGTTTTAATTTCTGGTTTTACGTTTTTAAGTGCACTTTTGCTGGTATAATAAAACATGAATATAAAATTGATTGTACTTAGATTACTTTCGTATAATACCTACTAATTAAGTAATACGATTTAAATCTATAAAAGTGCATTAGGATTACTTATACCTGATTGCAGTCTAAAATCGAGCAAAAAATATTATTAATGTAATTAACCCCGAGTTATTTTAATTAATTTACAATTTGTAAATTAAAAATAATATTTCGATAATATCAATGTAATGAAACTATATTTTTACAGACAGCCGTAATATCTACTTTATAAACACCTTACTCGAAAGGTGAACGACCCCATAATAGTTGGCAAATGGTTTTCGTAGCCGAATCTGTTTGCTGAATTAAAAATGCGATGAAGATCTATATTGAACGTGAGTATTAATATATCATGCATTGATATTTTTGATATTTCTTAACCAGTCTATTCGACCATCAACATACCTACGAATGTTCATCTAAGAATTTCCACTACCACATGAACGAATCAAATCAAAAGGTTTTTATTTCGAGTAGGCCTTTTCAGGCACTTTTAAAACGTTACTTTAGTTGCGCGGTTTAAAAATGTCATTCTTATTGAGAAGCACCGGCAAAAAACTCCATAAGATACTCTTTTAAAAACAAAAAAAAATACACATATAAAGTAAATATAATTATGCAGGTACTTCAGTCTACCTTGTATGTACTATTTATATTATACAGTTACATAGCAAGACACGTGTTTAGCTTCAAAAGATAACTCCAAGGTCTGAAGAAGAACTCTGAAAGGTCACAGCGTCCCAAATGTCTAATAACTGATTCAACAATATTTATGGCACCCAGACCTGGTACTTACGATACGTGGTTTATCGATCGATGCGTGCGTTACGAACTAAATGGAAAATGAAAGACTGGAAGGTGCACTCGTTCTAGAAGCTTCCATTTGAAGGTTCTATGTAGATTTTTCTAGAGAGAAATTATCTGTATGATGAAGTATCTCTCTGATGACTATGTATTTTATACTAGCTTTTTCCCGTTAGCTTCGCTAGCGTGGAAATCAATTATAGCACTTATCGCAGCAAAAATTAACTTTATTTTACGCAGTTGGGAAGTAGTCCATTTTAGAATGCAAGGTGTGAGTTAACTTCATTCCAAATTTTATCTACATAGGTCTAGTAGTTTAAGCGTAAAAGAGTAACAAATATCAGTCCATTCATCTATATTTACAAAACTTCTGTGTTTATAATATTACTACGATGTCACTCATGTAAATGACGCCAATTTATTGATCAGGTAATTATTTGGACGGCAAAGAAGTACTGAGCGGTACATAATGTAATAGAATAACAGAGTCTGTATAAAACAAAAGATGTACGATGTAACTGAATAAAGAAGTGAATGTGTGATAGTAATAAGGTGATATATGTGTGAGTATTAAGTTACTAATTAGATTAACTGTCGATCGAGTAGCAATGCTAGTAATATCGTAGTATGAAATGTTGCACCAATCGGCAGTTTTCGATGTGTTTCTTGTCTACGCATTTTTTTCATGAAAATTGGTTTAATTGGTGAGAGCAATATCAGTAAAAGAATATAAAAACTGCGTTCCTGTTAGCGAAACATTTCAGTCATTACCGGCCAAGTATTCATGATGACGTTTTTAATAACGTGTCGGATGTAAAGGAATCACCTTATATTCCCTATAAATAGTAAATTTAATATTAAAATATTTGCTGGCATCCTGTAGTACGAGCAATCGGTTCGACACATCGCTTGGCCCTGTGTAAGCCTTATGTATTTTATGTCCAGGACTCCGGAGATTCCTTATCTCTACCCTTTGTTTGGCTACGTCTGTATTTTTGTCTGTTTTCCAAGGCTGTATTCTCAAGGTTAAACGGTATAATTTGTACAAAATATCGAAGATGATTTTAAGATATGGGGAAATTTGAAACCTCTTAAAATATTATCTGATTAAAAATTTTATATTAAAGTAATATGCTTTGCCGCTGTAGCGCAACAGTCATAGGGTAAAGCTGAAAATTAAATGATCGGAATTATACATTTATGAAATATCAGATCTAAAAAGGATTAGTTACACTACGAGTTTAAGATGTCCGACTTGCCTAATTTAGCATTCTGTTTAGAAACACCTAATAAACAAATGTAAACACGAACTACCCATAAAGTTTACTCGGACTGTTTAAATTACATATATGTTACGTATACTGACATCTTATTGGAAACGATAAAACATCAAGGCTGTTGACCTTGAACGGAGACGCAATGTTTACCGTAGGTCAGTGACGCCAATTATGTATAATGTTGCTGCCGCGGCGCTGCTCGCTACTGTTCCGCTACTTAGCTGTATAAACGATTGCCACAGTGTTGTTCGAAGCCATATATAGCAATAATTACTAATCAATCTAAGAACCGTTAGTATGTTAGCCTACTTTACAATAGTAAATTGGACACAAAACTGCATTTTATTATCAACCACATCCATATTCTCTATTTTACGACTATACATTGTTTTGTTCTTAACGATCAATCAACGTCATTGTTGGTGACCGCGGCATAAGACAATACTCATAAAGTTCTCACCACGTCGAGTGGTCAATGTATGCCGACTCGCGGAGAATACGTCAAGATGTATCGCACACATGACATTCCGGGTCGCACGACAGCGGCGCCGCGCAGGAAGAACAACAACTTCATTTGTCAAACAACCGCAAGGCGGGGAGCGACGCGCAGCCGCCGGCGCAACTTGATGTATTGCAAATGGCGGTAATTTTGAAGTTCGCGTTCCGTTTGCTATTCAAAACAACATAAACTGCCACTGTTCTACGTTTCCCTATAATTTCGCAGCAAATGACGAATGCTCTGTTGTTTGAATGCCACTCAGGTGTATTCGAATGGATTTGTTGTAACACCCCACATTTCTTGTGATAAGGTGTAATTTGGATAATTTACTTAAAAGGGAAAGTTTGGTTCCTTGGCATCGAGTTTGTTTATTGAAATAATTTAAGCAGCTGCGATATCCTGGAGCGTTAGAAATCCCTGTCATGTTATTAACTGCGGAGCAGGTTGTTATTAGAGCCGTGCTTGTTAGTTGAGTAAGACAAATGTACTTAACGTATTAGTCCTGGTCATGCTTTGTGGAGGAAGAAACCAGTATTAGGAAAACCGCTAGTGTTCCGTAATGAGTAATGACTGGCCAGTTTAGCGTTGCTATCGTCACGGCCTCACTTTATTACGAGTATCTATTAGACTATCACTTTCGGTCGCCGAGTGCTCTATTGTATGCGATATGATCTTTTTTTCTTTTAATGAGCCTGTAGATCCGGCTGATTGTTACCTAATCGGGTGTGCACTTGTGGGAACTACGGCTTAAGCAATTGGTTTCACACTGAGCTTTTAGCTCGAAGTTGTTTTTGTGACCATGGCACATTTTAACAAGGATAATCTTTAGCAGTAAGCATTAGAATGCCTGGTGACTAATTATCAAATGAAATGTACATAATTATTTTGTCTTTAGACGCAAATAGAGCCATATAAATATTCACAGTCTGGGCTTACCTCATTGGAAAACAAGCGTTGTTTAAGTTGTTTTATGTAGGTATGTGGAATCAACTTACTTATACATGGCTGGTGGATTCCAGTGCAAAATTAGCTTAGACTTGCGCGCTTCCCTGGCGCCAGTCTAAACACTTTCATAGGATCATTAGTGAGACCGGAACGCATCCTGTATTCAGCGCATACCCAGTAGCTTAATTTCTGTGTTAACTATTCGTTTCAAATACATTTTATGTCTATGTTTAAGTATTTTTACAACTCAGGTCTATTCTAAAATTCATGACTAAGTTCTGCAAAGTACACCGGTAATTTATTTGAATCAAGCTTTTTATGCAAAGAGTATTTGTGTAAGTTTGTATATAAAATTCTATTTCCGCGAAGCTTGGCTCATCCCCATAATTTATGAAGACAATAAGCAGACACGACTGTCATTCCATGATTAAGTTACAAATGTGTTTACTTCGATTAAACTAGTTCTGTTTTTAAAATTGACTGACTGATTTATGTTTTAAGACTATAACCCCAGGTTTCTGAACGGCTGATCAATTGAATCTGTAAAATCAACTAATCACGACTGATTGACTATAAAACTAATAACCAATCAGAGGGCTTAACATTTTTTTGTATTGATCAACGTTTGAGAAACCAGGGGTATGTAAACCATACGAATATAAAAGATTTTCAAACAGGAAGTATTTACTTTGCAGATTGAATGTATCGTATGACACGTTGTTTATGTGATTGCATTTACACAATGTTATAGTTTTACGCATTTCGAACAATAGCTTCTTAAGTTCGAGCTTTACAACAGAAATAAAGGTCTGACCCATGGATCAAGGTTCGATACGTACTATACTGCGACTTTGTACAAGAAAACTTAAAACACAAACTAGTGTTTACCTTTTACATCATACACACATTATACACAGGCAGGTAGGTAAGTACATAAATTCCTCTATCATTATGTAATTCGAATTTTGTAGCTAGACATACGCACAGTTGAATACTGTCTTGTCAAATCAATCATAGAAGTAAGAGCATCCATCCATGGATCAAAGACTCTTCAACTGCACTTAGCGAACGCGCTAATTGATTTGTCATGTATCTGTCGATGTGATATTTTTGGTGGTACTACTGGCTACAATGTATATTATTTATAGAGATTATGTAATATGGGGTTTATTTAGTTTCATTAAACAATACCAGTTTTGTTCGAGGTACAATTCGAAAAGATTATTATCACACCCGCGTGTTGCGTGTTGCTTCTCTTTACTAGAAGACGGACTAAAGAGTTTTTTTTTATGTTTGGTGATCATTGTTTTGCTCCTACTTACTTACGTAAGTAGTATTTACCTAAAATCTCAAATTCACACTAAGTCAAAAACAAAACACAATCGTATAAATCCCGCACCAATTGCTCGCAATCAACAATTCGATGGGACATGCTCGCATGTCCAACAATGCATTCACATACCAACTTCATTTATACATGGATCTTTTGTGTAACTCGGCACGTTTGCAAGTGTAGAGGTCGGTGGCTGAGGTCACCCCTGTTCCGGGAACATATGACAGGCTCTCTCATTGTTCGCAAATTGTTCTGCGCAAGGTCCTCCAGTAAATGTCAGTCCGGCGCCGGCGCCGACGCGACGACCGTCGGTTACACCTGAATTGTTTACTATCGCTAAAAATAGAATTGACTATCACGGGATTTTTATTTATTGGAGATCAGAACTTCTTTCATCCTTTCTCTAGGATTATAAAAAAAAATAATTCTTAAAACTTGCTGCAGTTTAGCTAAACATTAATGACTAGTAAGTATTACGAAGAACCTGTACCATAGATTAATTACTACGATAACAAACTTTTATTCTTGATGTATCAAGGTAGTCGAACGTATAAGAAGGTTCACCGAAATAACCTCTAAGTGTTGTAATAAAAGTTTGAAACCCTGACAGCTTCAGAAATTAATGTGTACACAGAAACTTCAGAACCCATTCAACAGCCGAAAATAGAAAAACTTTCAGAATAGACAGATATAGACAGCTTCTAAGAAGATATGTAACGAGTTCTAGATCACAGTTAATAGTAAACAAGTGAGTAATCATTCGAAGCCGATGATTTTGTCCAGGTACAACACAGATGTTGGTGCAATTTAATTTAGAAAACAAAACAAACACGTCTAAATTGTGATACCAATATACTAAGAACAGAGTAATGAAGTGCTCTAGCTCCACCAGTCACACGCCAATAAACCAATGTTCATGCATTACACATATTAAGACAAGTACAGACAGTACATGTTTATTTGTTTAATGACTCGCCTGATCTAAGAAAGAACTAGTCTTGCTCGGGCCAATAAACTGTTTCTATTTGTGTACAAGATTGATACCAGTTGAAATCAGGTATGAAGAGACTACTCTCATAGTTGAACTCAGTGAGCACAGTGAATAGATACATGAAGCGATGAAGATAGTTAATCATAGGTTAGTCATTGTATCTATGATCTAAGTTACTGCCTATGTAATTTAATAGTGTCCGTCCTTTTAGCACTTAAATGGATAATTTATCAAAGTCAAAGATCGACTCTTCAATAGGATGTGTAATGAATACTAGTGCATGTTCAGGAAGTTAAAGAACATTGAATATTAATTTCTAGAAACGATACATCCTTTTGTTTTATTATTTTTGTCACGGTCGTACCCTTGCGCCAATGTATTCCATTGAGAGCCAGCAGGAGTAAAAGAATATCTGAAAGGATTAGTATATTGTATTTCAAACTTACGGTTAATCTAGATACTTTACCTAGTCGCGGTAGTTTGCGACAGCGTTCCTGCCTGGCCCCTGGCAATAGGGAACGGAGAAGCACTCTGGTGGTTTAGCCGGTAGAGTTCCAGCACACCCCTCGGTCTCCTCCCCACGGCTGAGGAAGACCATGTAGGATTTCCACCGGATACCAAAAAAAAAGATATCTTACCTACCATTCAATATGCTTCAAGTAAGATGAAGAGACTCAATCAAGATCAAGATACACAGGAGCTTAACAGAAATTCACTTTAACATAACAGATTACGCACTAACAATTTAGAAGAGAGCAATCAACGTCAAAGCTTCCTCATAACATGTACCTCGTGTTATGTTTGTAACAATATTCGAATTCCATCAGACGTTTCCGTTTGCGAATTATTTCCGTGACACAACTCCTATTGTAAGTATACAATGGAGCAAATCACGGAGCGCCATCGAAGGGATGTCGGAAACGCAAGGCGGTTATGACGTCGCGTTTCTCATTACAACGATTTGATCCAACTTAAACATAATACAGCGAATAAGCTTTATGGGTTCAGCAAATAGATATTGAATGTCTTGATCATGTTCGTCGTTCATTTATAAGAGATTTAATGCTATTACTTCCGCTTCTGGGTCTATTTTATTGCTTGTAGCTCGGTAAACTCTTGGCAAAGGTTAACGAATTCACGTTTACTAACTTCATTTGAGAGCCGATAAATTGATGTCTTGGTATCTATATTATAGATTCTTGGTATAGTGTATGGATATAGCTTAGTATTGGAATTTCGTAAAGCCATAAGTTTCTAAAGATTTTATACTTATATACCTTTGGGTTTTCGTTGTTGAGTTTTATGATATAATCTGTTGTTTAAGCGCCCTATTAACACAATTTTTTAACAAATGGTTATTTCAACAAAAGGTTATCTAAATCATAATTCAATGTTTGATTAAATCCTAGGTTATTAACCTACTTATTTAAATTACCTAAGAATATAATTCTTTAAATGAAAAATTATGAGTACGTTTAAGAAAAATGCTGTTGTAAAACTAATTTAGCTAGACGTAAAAATGCGATAAACCCAAGCTATCATCAATACAGCTATTATCATCATTACAAATAATTTATACCACAATAAAGGCTACGGATGTTTTAAGTAAAAACAGTAATTTAAAATAATGCTGGACATCGGAAAAAAAATGTCGACGCGGTAAAAAAGCGTAAAATAAGAATAAATGAATTCATGCCCATAAAACTATTTACGACGGTACGTCTACAATATTTTAAACAACGCCTTGCACCATTAAATTAATGCGAAATGGCCCGTCGTGAGTGTACACAAGCATGTCAACTTGACTAATTTGTGAGCTGCGAGGTTTAGTGCTGGACTTATTTCGAATTTTATAGTCCGCGACCTACCTAGCTCGAAAAATGTTATGTTAGAAAATTTACAACTCATTCCTGTGTCCCTTTGAGTTACTGATGTGTTGGCTCACGATTCCTCGTATGACTGTTAAGTTTTACGACCAGTATTATTTTTCTCACTGCCGGTGCCGTCGCCGCGCATACGAAAATATTGTTGTAAACTCGCAATTGTTATTTACTTATTTGCCACATACTAACATGGCGCCACATTTCCGAGACAGTCGCGGTAAACATTAGCGTTGGCTAATATAAAACACTTAAAAGGTCATTACGAAACAAATTTCTTAAGATAAACACATTATTATCCATTCGATCACGTAATAAAACAAACACGGTTACCGCTATAGCCTGATTAATAGCCATAAATCTTCTCGTATTTGCAATAAGTAGACAAACGTTTGTCGCAATGGATAACGTAACTTCAATAATTAGTAAAATCACGATTTATCCCACTTTCTTGGTCTCTTCCGATCTGCACTATCGATCATCGGAAGATATCGATCTTATCTCACGATCTATTACTTAGTGGCTGCGGAAAATTACGTTTTATGAAGTTCTATTTATATCCAGTTATATTTTGTGTTCTTTACTGTTATCTAAGTATCTACTTAAGTTACCTTAGTAATTACGTCATTTGAATAACTTCCCGTTTAAAAAGAAAACTATTTGCCATAGGTTTTTTTATTGTTTATATTCATTACATGTAGGTAATTCAATAGATTTATGTAAATTACTACAAAATTCAGAAAGACAGGAAAGAAAAAAAAATGCACGCAGTTATTGTTAAAATCATTAAATGTTCTTACTTCATTTTTTTAAAGTAAAATTAATAACAGGTTATTGTTTAAAATATCAAGAATTGTCAGTCGCTCTATTTTATTCGTTCTTAAGACTAATTGATTAAGATCATTTATCAGCAATAAATATATATGTATAGCACATTACTGTTGCGTCATTTATGCATTAGGTTCTTAATTTATACAATTAATCGATTATGGAATTATTTATTTATACGTTTAACTTTCTTGTTCAGATTGTAAGAACGTTAAAAAGTTTATGCCAGAAATATTTCCAATCTTCAAACACTTACTTATTTTTACTGGATTATAGAATTACATGAGGTTTCTTTGCAAATAATGATTCCTGTACGGCCTGAGACTTTAAGTTTAAAAACCCATAAAACATAAATTCTTTTTTTATATTCTACTCCCGCACTAAGGATTTTTTGATCCTTGTATCGCGGGGGGTTTCACAGAAATTCAATTCACTTGCACAGAGACACCCAGACTCAGATCTTCAACTCAGAATTCTTCACAATGTACGAGTAGTTATTTCTTCAGTTGAAGTTGAAGAAATATATTAATTGCAGTAATTTGTACCTGAAGATCTGAAACGATCGCAATTTGCCATTAACGAATTGGTTCATTGAAAACTAAACGGAATAGAGAAAGTTGTTCAATGAAGTTTGATTACTCAACCTAATTTCCGAACGAATTTTATTAGATAAGTACAAGTAACATTTGCAGTGAGCAGGTATTAGTCAGGTATTCGGGGTAATAGCTAGATTATATCATTTGCGTAACAAGCTAAGTATGGATCTTTGGTCTTGGAGGTCACAAGTCACATTCGCATCATAAATCACGGAGTATATTGCTGTCAGCGGTCAATTTGCGAGTAACTTACACCATTAATACTTTACGCTTATTACAGGTAGATAAGTTATCATTTTATTAGGGCCTCTGTTTACCTAACAAGTTTATTAACAAGCCTTAGTATCGTTGTAATCGGTTCGTGTAAGATGAAGTCCAGGAAATGAAAATAGTTCGGTCAGAGTACCTCCGTTTTAAAGTAATATTATTGCGCGTGTGGAAGAAGGGTCGCGTACTAAACGACGTAGAGCCTTCTCTCTTTCACACCCGTAATAATATTACTTTAAAACGTGATGATAGGCCCTCAAGCTTTACAACAAGCCGTAATAACTTGCTAGCTCGTAGAAATAGGCTAAGCAGAATCTACTATAATTTGACGACTAGTTAATTTTAAGCTATTAGCGGGACTTGGACGGAAGTATGTAAATCCCACTAAAAACTTTATGTTCGTATGCCTAAGTATTACATATGTGAGTTCTTTATAGCCGGGGAGAGTTTATATGGGAATGCCATGCTGTTATGGAGTTATAAAACAAGACATCTTACTGACACAGAATCTGTTGTTAACTTTTTACTCATATGTCCTAGATTAGGTGTGTACAGTACTCAAGTTCCGTAAACATTTATTTAGAAAATTCTTCATTTTGTAGCGTTTAAGAAGACTTTAATGTCTGATGTTTATTGAATTTCTTACAGAGATTAAGAATTTTCCAATTTGTCGAAGTTACGTATAAAACAAACTATTTAGGTCCCATGCTTGTTGACTTAAGTTTATAAGTACCTACATACTATTACAATGGTTATATTTAAAAACAAAGAAATTCATACGACTTGGAATCGTGAGGAGGAAGTGAATCGTGTACTTTCAAAAATCCCAGATTTCAAAAAGCATTCATTCCAAAAGCCTTTTTCTTGTACCTATATGTAGTTTCAAACTGAAATAATTTGAGTTATGGATCCCTAAAAGAGTAAGAATTTCATGATACCTTTTATTATACTCGTAAATTAGAAAAAATACTAATGATTTCATAGAGATTTAATTCTTCAATTACATTGATGTAATAAATAGTAAATTAAGAATATCAGCCGGACAATCGCGTGAATGAAATCAACGATACATTGCTGACATCATGAATAGCTTCTAATAGTTCTCAGTTACATAACAAACATCCAAATTACAATACAATAAAGTAGAATTGTTGATTAAAGGTTTACATATCAGCTATCATTACGCTACAATCAATTTCAAATAAGTCTAAGAGAAAGTACTGACTCACTTCACGGAATGTGATCTTCATTTGCTTGTACTAATAAGAAAAAAATCTCAATGCTTGTTCGCCGCGCCTGCGTCATAGTTACATCACAATTGTGCGAAATGTCCCGTCACTGTTCCGGAGATCCGTAATTTGCACTTTACAGATCTCACTTGCAATTTGTCGGCTCTTGAATTCTGGTTCACCGCGCCACACTTAAGCGTTACGAGTGTTACAACATGATTTGTTTTGCAATTAAACCTGGTGAATACTAGTAAATAGTGTCACGTGACTCTAGGCCTGTAAAATTAACCTATATTATTTGGCACTTGCTCGTAATTTCGTGGCGGATCTTGCAATATTGGAGTGCATTTGCGTGAGTCATAGAGCCATTAGTTACAGTATTTGTAGTTACTCTTAGATTTAGTAAAGCAATGTTATCTACGAATTGACCGTGACGAGTTGATTCTTAGTAGACTGGATTAGATCAACAGGTCTTTAAGTATACGTCTTCGAGTCACTTTTGGATAGATTCTCAATTCAATCAAACCTTGATCTGATCTACTATCCTATTTCCATCAGCCAGTTAGAAGTTACCTTGGTCATTTCCAACAACTTACCATTGAGCATTTATTCGAAACACGTCTCGTTTTACGATGGTTCAGTCCACCAAGCATGAAAACCTTGTAATTGATGACACTCTTATTTTAGCTGCAGTAAGGTCGACTTTCCGGCAATCCATAGATACTTCTGACGAAGTTGAAAACCTAGGTGCTATACATCTTTAGACATTTTATAGTATCTGCAGCCGGAAGTTATAAGCGCACTTTACACACCATAACGGCCCCGTTTAGTCGATCTTCGCAGATGTTTCGTCACGGCAGAACTAATGTCATTAAATACTAGTTACGATCTCGGTTTCCTAGACCATGTCTTGGTATCGCTTCATGAAGTTTCTCATTAACTCATTAGTAAGCTTGTGATGTGTTTATAAGTGTATAATCAATTATTTACGGCCAGATTATAAATTCATTTGCTATCTATGCTTCAGGAATAGCAGACAAATCTTTAGGTGATTTTTAAGTAGGACTTTATCTTAAAGACCCCTATTGTGGAACAAGTAGTAAGGAGGAATTTAGTATACGAGAAAATCACAAAAACTTCCATTTCATTATATGTTTTGTGAACCTGATTTTTGGACACCAAATTGCTATAAAAACAAATGTTGCATTTTGGAAAATCATACGTTACGATAGAAACGTAGACAGTGTTCGCACTCAAACAAGTAAGATGATTGGTTTACGCAGCTGCGCCTATTTACGATGTGAACACTGTAACTGACCACGACTGCATAGTTGCCCGTCGATTTATGGGTCACCTTCAATTTCATGGACCGTCGCAAGTACGCCTCATGACTAATCAGTGTTGACGGAACAAATATACGGAGCTGGTATTCAGGCCGAAGTTTAGAGGCGCCGCCGGATAATCCCCGAAACAAAACGTTTTGCTGTGACCGCAGTAACTAGGGCAAAACGTAATGGCGCTCTAAACTGACTCACTGGTCAATGCGTTACGCAATCATAAATGTTTGGATATCATAAAAATACGATTAGGCGTGTGTGATTTAAACGATGCTACCTGATACAGCGTCCCACGGTCCGCCCACGTGTTAGCTTTCTGCTTAGTCCCTTTGACATATTGTTTTGAATATACTTTCTTTCTGGTTTAGTATAAATGAAAAATGATACCGATAGGCCGCTACATCTTCTTTCCTTTATAAATAAAGCCGAGTATACCAAGAGGTTAACTTAGTTCATGGGAACGGAACTCGCAATTAGTGCAACTAATGAACTCGTGTATTCAATAAATTTACATTTAATTGAATGGAAATGGTTTGTTAAGGAGCAGTCGTGGCGCCCCTAGGCTTTCACAAACGATTGATATTTGGTCCAGCCAGTCTCAGGAATAATTGCGATGGACAACTTTAACCTGATTCTGGGCAAACGACTCATCATTGTTACCAAACGACGTTGAATTACTAACAGGTAAAGTACAACCTAATCTCATTCTAACCGCAATCACAAAGTGCAATTTAACAAGTTAACAAGACACACGTGTAGGACATCAATCATACAGTTACTAAGATTGTCAAAATATAGGCATTGTCGCTACATTTTGTCCTATAGTTGGTGAGTATCTTCCAACCAGGTCGTGTGGTAGGTGTTTGTATTTCATTTTTATGGTCAGATTCCGAGCATTTATTGTTATTAATGGGGCAATTTTTATCTCCAGATCAAAATGGCTAAAAGCACGACAACAGAGCAAAAATATCATCATTTCTGAAAAGGAATTCAATTTATAAATACCTGCATTCTTCCAGACAAAATTTGCATATGTATGTGCAAAATAGCGACTTGATTTGTATGTAAGTTGGGAACGTAACAAAGAAACATAAAAGTGTAAATGGAAATTCTTTTACAAATAAAGGTCACAGAGACCGTGATATTTAAGATTACTTTTACAACGGTGCAATACTTATAAATCAAAGCGACACTCGGATGAATTCAGAGAATGTTATGTTGTAAACAATTGCAACTTTAGTTCTATGAATTAGTTGCATGTCTGAAGTTTTTCGGTCTTAGAACATGGTTAAAACTCTAGTAGAGCTAGTAAAGAGGAAAATAAATGGCGTTTATTTGACGCAACAGGAAGACAATCAACAACTTAACTTACATACGTTTTAGTTTTTAACAACAATTGCTTTTTACAACCGACCGTAAGGTAAAATTTAACATTCATTCAAAATGAATGGAATGAAAGCTTTAAGAATAGGATAATTCTTTAATAGTGGCACTAATGAGATTCAGGAGCCGACTTAATATAAATATTGCTTCATATCTCTAAATTAACATTTACTGCTATCAATTTACATTCAACATCACGCGTACACATTTTACTACTTCAGAATGTTGAATGAATAGTAACTTTACATAACTACAATAGCGCGTGGGTTGTATCAAATGATTCAATTGTAGGTATAAAGAATTCCGTAGACTTTCTTTACTAGTCAAGAAAGAGTCTTATGTAATATACTGAGATAATACTATATTGAGATAGGTATCTTTTAATTGTTGTTGATAGTAGCTTTAGTAAGTACAATGGACACCTACATTTGTCATTGGATTAGATACTGGATTCAACTTTCGCGATTTCATCACGTTTTTGTAGTTCAAAAGTAGGTAACTAGGCACCATCGTGGTTTGACTATTGTGGTGGCCTTGCGGTTCTATGTATGGATTTGTATGCACGAGATCCCGGTTCGATCCCCAACGCAAACAAATATCAAAGTGACCGTTTCAAAGTTATATCAACTTTCTTAATTATTCTTAGACACTACTGACAAACGGTGAAGGAAAACACCGTGAGGAAACCTGGATTCCAAATATAAGAATCTGAAATCGTCAACCCGCAATAAATGTTGAAACGTTCCCTGTATAGGAGGAGGCCTGTGTCCAGCAGTGGGACGACGTATAGAGGCTGATTTATTAACTAGGTACCTAGGTACTAACACTGCAACTATTGCGGGATATAAATTAGGTAAGGGATGAAATCAGTGTGACCGTTCCATTTTTGTTTTTGTACATTTGGTCAACTATTTGTCATGTATTAGATCCGTAATCGGTAATAGTATACAACTGGGTATAATAAAACATGAGTAATGTTCAGTAACATTCGCTTTTGTGTAAAGCACCGCCCTAACAACATAATATATAATCAGATTTTATGTGCTGATAGTTTTATTAGACGCAGCAAGCGCGATAAACTCGAATACACTCAGAAGCTGCAAATGTAGTAAATTAAAGTGAAATTGAGTACAATAAAGTACGGTACTGCATTATGGTAATGTAGAATCCAATGCGGTACCGAGTCTTGCGAGTCTCACCGAGTTCGTTGTAGGCGCCACCTACCTTCGCCCGACGGAACCGTGTAAGCCGGCCTTTACATAATTCCATTAACATCTTACAAGAACTTTCATGTAATTCCAAGCACAATTTTAATGGAGACAGATATCTGGTGAATACAAATCACTGAATCTTAATGAAGTATGAGTAATTTAATAATTTATGGATAGCGAGTTTGCAAATCTGGTATCATCGCGAGACGTATGCTAATTATTTTTAACAATCATATGATATATACAAATGAAATATATAAAATAAAACCGTTTAAAATGTCATTTGAAAGTTACAGAATTATATTACTGAAAGAGATCACAAATTATTTTTTTAGAACCGATGAGTATCTTTTTATTTATATGCTTAGATTTATCTAGAAATATTTCTAGGAATACCTAAATAAATTAGGCCGTATCTTTGTTTGGAGGGAGAATCTTCTAAACTAGATTGAGGTTAAAATGTACACATATTTAAAAGTCGAGCTTTTAATCCTTATAGCAAAAAATTGCTTAAGAAGCATAGAGAGATTACAAATCTTCATATTCCTATCAACGATAGAATCTGAAAATCAGCAATTAATATTAAACGAATAAAAAATGGAAAGCATGCCATGCATACTGCTATTCTTGCTTCAGTAATGAAAGTTAAAATAAACAACTATTAAACAAACACCAATTAAACTTTAACGATCAATTTGCATACGTTGATACCAATTCTCACAAATATTACTAAAATTGCTTTTTTGCATCGCTCTGCATTTGCAAGTCAAATTTTATCTCGCGAAGTAATGGCATGTCTGCTACCTTTATTGCTGGTCCTATTTGCTAGTTAAATTGGGATCGTTAAGTTCTGTTTGCCCTGCAGTCGTGACTATTAATAGATAAACAAAGCCATCATTTAATTGCTTTCAACTATGCATTTGATTGCGGAATATTTATTGTGTTGTGAAGCAGGATGTTTCCGTTATTGTTCTAAAAATGAAAATCTTAATACAACTGTATATTAATAAAGTAGGGGACGATAATAACTCATTGTCATCTTTGGTAATTGGTGACAATAGTGCATCGTATTCCGCTTAAAGTGAGGTTTGTTTTCCTCAAAGTTTAATGCCATCAGCCATGTCCGTGCCAAACACATTCCTTCGGAGAAAACTTGCGTGATAGTATTTCTTGCACCTACCTCGTAAACATTGTAAAAAAGCTCGTGTGCGATGCGACTGCGTCTATTTGAGTCCATTGCCCAGCGCCCTGCTCCCCTTAAGGTGCGTACAATGCAGATTTTTTATCGGCCGTCTGTTCTGTGATAATGTGTCAGTTGTATAGTACTCCATATTGATATCACGATCAGACGGCTTTCGCGACGCCTTCCACATGATCTTATCTCTCTCTCCCTCGTCCGATCAGATACCCCCGGATAGCTCGGTTCTCTTCTGATTGATAACCTGATAAAAAAGTTGTTGAGTGGGACTTGTCTGATTTTAGAATTAAAGACAACAACTACACAACTTAGGACTAAGTTCTTAGGCGCCTTAAACAGTTACTAAGTACCAGACACTACCGTATTTCTAAGCACAAACTTTATGAATATGATAAGGACTTACAGTAATGTATCGTATTGAAACTGTTTAACATAAAACCATTAGCCGGAATCCTACAGAAGTAATGTATGGAGGCTTCCTTAAAATGCAGACCTGTACAACCTGTAGCGTGAAATTGCCCAAAAGCGAACTTTATGATAACAAATCTTTTGGTTACGCTACCTTATAAGGGTTCGAATGTATGTCATTGGTTCAAGACTGCTAAAATAACTGATCTGTGACATACTTTACATTATCAAAAGCACCTAGTTCTGTTTGGTTTTCATAAAGTAAACCTTTTTTTTTCAATACCGTTTTAATATTCTGCCATATTTACAAAAGGTATATTATACAATCTTACATAAATAAATTGTATAAACAATTTATTTTTGTGATAAATAAGGAGTTCAATTATCTCCTCTTCAACATTTTCAATCATCGAGATAGATCAGCCGTTCTGATAACAATCTACTGATGATAGTTCATTCATATTCGTATTTACTGAACAATAGTTTATTGTGCAATTATGCTATCACTTGCATTTCATCTCATCGAAAACCTCTTCAAATAATCCGACCTACACGGTACTCAAATATTTTACTAGAACACCATACATTGCTGTTTGGTTTTGAATACGAAGTGTTTCATTGTTGGTTTAGCAGGCGATGTGTATGCAACACACGCGTGTGGTCGGTTTGTTCTCGTTACGTCAGCGATCGTCATCTGTATAACTGTCAAGGTGCTCGTTGCGTAAGCGCATCCGCGTGGTGTCATTGACATTACGGATGTTATGTGATTTGTGAATAAGGGATCTGTTAGTTTTGGCAGTGAGAGTCATTTTCGTAACCATACACTTGTCGGTACTGCGCTACTGTTTCTAAGAAAGTTGTGACTTTGGGTTTAGTGTTTAGAAATGTGTTAGTCTAATACTATAAACATTTCTAGCTGGTGGAATGTGGAAAAGCAAGTAGTTTTCTTTCTTCTCTCGGCGCTAAATACCGAAGGCAGCATTATGCGTAGGATTTAACCAGTTGACGGTAATCGTACCCAAGTTGTAGTCAAGTAACCTACTTATGTACTATCTATTGAATATTGACAATTGTTTTTGAAAGATAGTTACTTAAAACGAGCACATTAGTAGGTACCGTTTCATTTACTCTACAAAAGGAATGCCAACCAAATCATCTATATTTTGTAACCCAACACCACGATAAATAAATACACATTTTATGCAAAGTTGTCATTGACAGTAACACTATAAATTATATATGGAAGCAGATTAAGCACGCCTATTAAATTCTTCGTGTTTCCTAACAGAAGTGTTGCTGTAATGATTTGTTAAGTAATTAATAAATACTTGGTTTTGATTAACAAATACAGTTCGAATCTTTAATTTGTTTCATAAAACTAATCAGGCCGTTAACGGTGGCTTAATCATTTAAGTGCTGTCAGGTGTGCAAGTAATTATTTCATTGCAAATTGTTTTGGAGATGTAATTACTGGAGTCTGTAGTAGCGAACTTTTGGCCTTTAGTCTTATGCGCTCTGTTTAATTCCTGCTTGGGGCAAATATTGACAGGAATTTAATTAGTATTTGTTTATATGAGTTCTTGTGAGATTGGTCAGTTGCATTGTTAATTAAATATTTGAACTAATGATTATTCTTCATCAAGTATCTGCATATGAACTCACTCGTCGTTGGAGACGAATAGAAAGACGAAAAAGTCTTTAGGTATTGCAATCTTGCCCTTTTTTGGCGGGGGAATCCTCATGGACACCCACCTCCTCGGCGGAGGAAGTAGGTAGAGTCAGACTCTTACTGACTAAACCTTAACCGCCATGCAACGTCTCCCGCGTCTGATCGGAGCGCGGCAATGCGTTGCACTTCATCACGCATTGCAATCTTGAACTGCTTATGTAAAAAAAAATAAGTAAGTAAGGAGAACATACCTGAATCCTAACACATTATTTTCAAAGCAAGCCAATTAAGTCATCACTAACAACTTCTAACTTTTACTCGATGTTTACTGCTACTCAAATACGTACAGACCTTGTTTCTAAGAACAATAACAGAATTCTATTACAGATTTAATACCTCATAATGTATGAACAAGCTACTAGCTAGAATTAGAGACAATTATACTAAGAAATCAGGTGAACCTTTAACCTGCAATAGATGTACAGCTTTTCTTCTAACTACCGTGAGAAGAAACCAAGTCTTTAGTGCTAATCTTCGATATCTATTTTAGCTAGAATTTGCTATTAGCATAAATAAATTAAAGCTAACCAGACCTAATGTAGACAGATAGGTATATAGGCAGTAGGCAAGCGGGAAAAAGAGAGAAAACTGTTTCTAAAGTTCAGTTTCAGATAAGAAAATTGCAAAGCTATAAAGTACGCTACAAATTTTCTTTTATTACAAAACTTCTAAAAAATACTCGTAATATTTACAACATATTTGTTCCACCAATTTCCCAATCAACAAATCAAATATAAGAAACACAACGTACTCATAACAACATTAGGTTACGTTACGTAAACGGCATGCGAATTGGAATCGAAGAACCAGATCGTTTGATTTATGGCATTGGCAAACTGAGGAGCTACCACTAACGCTTAAAGTAATATTTCGGGTGTGCGAAAGAGTCGGCGCTATACAACATGTTGTGCGCTGTCACTCTTCCACACCTGCAATGATATTACTTCGAGGTGTGGTGGTAGGCCTCCTGTGTGGTGTCGTGACGTGGCCTAATCATATCGAGTTAAATGGTTAATGGACACTAATGGAAATAATCGGAGAAGATCTGATGTGGACTGTCTGCGACGGAGCGGAGAAAGTGACAAGATTGCCGCTGTTGCGTTAAGGCGGAGTTTACTTACACTAAAGTTATATTTTTATCATATTTTTATCAAATTATGTTTTATTTCATTTCGTACAGATTTCAATCAAATGGAGATTGAATACAGCTAGAATTATCCTCTCTTGTAGTGAAAATGAAAAATATTTTTCGTCGTGTTCGTTTGCATTAGTGTCGACACAGTTTTGACCCGGCACTAACAACCCAAAATTTATCTCAAAAAGTTATCTAATACAAAAACAAATATTGTACCTTCATCAGAATAACAAATGAAACACTTTCCTCTTCGTATAATGAAGTACTTTTGGCACGAAGCTGTGTTCTCTCATAGTTATGAAATCAATATAATATTATATTACTGACAGCAATGGGTCATTGAGAACAGTGTGGGCGTCGACTGGCGATACCAAACAATAAATCTCAAACAGGTGATGCTTCTCCAACTAATCGTTTGTTTATCGATATAAATTGTTCACAATAAATCTGTGGATACAATACTTTTTGGTGGAACCTTGAATAAATATTATGTTTTTATTACCTACCTTCTGGAAGTTGCGGTTTTCCGGGAATTGATGTTTAGTATACAGGATAGTAAGATATTTCCCGAAAATCTTTTATTATGGCTGAGAAAATAAGATACACAAAAGTTCTCATAAGAAGTACCGCAGTTTCTCAATAATTTAATGAATTCTGAACTGAGATTGGGAAATCAGTACAGTTGTAATCCATCGTGCTGTCGTAATGTGATATCAAGTTACTTATTCTGAACAAGTAACAACAATCCTTGGAATTGTATTTCTAATGCTCAATGTTAAAGTAAATTTCGCAGACAATTTTACTTAAACAAAATTAAAGAAAAATATTTAAATATTTTTCTATTGCGAAGAGCTTACCCTTAAGTTCATAATTTAATGTACAGATAAAACTGAGAGGCTAATTTGTAAACCGTTACAGTTGCGCAAATATCAATATACACACATTTACTAGTTGTGCACCCGTATTTGTTTGGACTTCGTTCTAACAACTTAGAATAATAAATCTATTCTTACTATTAATTACAAATCACTTAATATATTTAATTACAATTAATAATTAGAAATAATAATTTAAATAAATAAATAAACGTTTTTTGTGTAAAATAAGTCGAACAAACATACCTACTCCCGTTTAATGACTGGTCATTTAATTACTGAGTTATTCCTTCGCAACAGTCGGTCTACTTTTACCGCGGTTTTTTCGTCTTACGTAACAGACAAGTCACATTTCGTGATCAATGTCTTAAGGATAAAGATTTTGGTAATTAGATGGCATTAGCATATTACTGAGATATAATCTCTGTTATTGAAGTCGTTAAATATATCATGTCGTTAGTTAGCAAACACTTAGCACATTCCTTATGAGGAACATTTGTCAAATAGCGTTGCGTATGGAAATATTATTGAATTCTTGATGGCATTCCGTTTATGTGAGAAGTGTTAGGAATGTTTGTTTCTCAATAACCTTATAACCTTACAAAATTAAATCAAATTAGGGAAAAGTGTTTTTGGATTCTGGTTACAAATAGTGCATTAGCATAAAGTAGGTAATTGATTAACTTTAATACTTATTTTTACCTCTAGGCCGATAACTTCTTCTTCATTTTCCATCAAATGTATGTGAGTTCGTAATTTCTAAACTGAGGAGAACGGATTTAGTAAGAACCTGGATTCCTAGGCTACCATCGAAAGTTGTGTTGGCGTGAATAGCGTGGTCAAACTCATAACAAAGGGCTTAGTTCAGTTCTTATGACAAGCCCGAGGCCAAATATTTTCACTTGTGGGTCTACCTTTACCTAAAGCCACATATTGCAGTTGTGAGAGAGAGACGCCATTTTACTCCTTGTAGTGCGCTGTTTCGCTTCCACAATCAAAATAACAGCCTTACTTTATGACGTGGTAGCGCCTCTTAACAAAATCTATGTAGCCTTAAGCTCACACTAAATTAATCGTGGCATTAACGATGAAGTACATGTATTGTGCACTAAGGTAAATCAGAAAGTGTAGAAGTCAAAGTTGGTACCTATTCTATTTATAATTGTTTTAAGCTATTCAATACTGATTACTTTCCTCTGCTTACTCTCGAGACCGGACCTACAAAGAGTTTAAAATAAGGTTTTGTTAAGTCCTGTACCTTTACTAAATTGATGTAAGCAGTGCACACAGTCATGTTATGTCACAAGTTCTTGTGACCCAAAAAAAAATTGTTTCAATATCAGCTCCGCATCATACTTCAGAAATCTATTTTAGAACAAAATATCTGATTATTGATACTTATTTATTAATATGTTAATTGACCTTTTATATTTTAATTATGAAACCATCACACATTGGGCAATTAAAAAATAGGTGTTTATAAATAGCACCTAGGCGTGATGTTTAGTTCCTTACGTATTACGCGATACGGTATCTGTCAAAATATTTTGACGGCACGCCCGTAACCGATCCACTGGCGGAGTACAAAATGCTACTCATTAATTACATCCGACGTTACTAGTTTTACTTTCATTAGTTATACAAGATATTTACATAATTTTCTATTTGACGAAATTAAATCTAACTACCGTCTGTTCTTTTTTGCACGTGGCGGATCTACAATGTCAGTATTAATGTTTTTAAAGATTTATTTTTCTTGACACTTGCTCCTGGTGCAAATGATTGTGATTAATTTAGTCATTATAAACATGTTTTAAAATATCAACGTCTTTAGTTTATCTTGGTGTATAAAAGACATCAATAAATAGCAGCATCTGTTTTATAGGGTTATTTGTGACATTCATAATCGATATCGAAAAATAAGTTATTTTTATTACAAAAATAAATTTAAACGAAACAATAAGCCGGAGCACATTAACAGAATTGCGATTGTTAAAGGTACACGATTCTGTCATCGAAAGCCTTTCAGATTGGTTTATACGAGACAAGGAGTTTTATCTTAAACATATTCCTTTGGTCGGAGAGATCGTTGCGGCCAACAAAAGGGCCGAAAGTTATGTTATTGCAAAATTGAACGGCTTCATAAATTGTAGGACGTTTCGCTTTTGACAGCGCGACAGACCCGAGATATGCTTTACGTGAAACTATGCTCCCGTCTTCCGTACACTAACAACGTTGTGTACTTTATAGAACTTCTTCCTTGATATTATTGTCCATTGTCTGGTCTCTTGTTCTATAATCTAGGCGTATCTTGATAGAGAATACTGATTGCTAATATCCGGGTTACTGCGGTGGGTTAGGTCTTGATAACATCTCCAAAATTCTCACTTCTGCGTAACTATCTATGACATTTGCCAGCTTAGAGTAGCACACATGACATTTATTAGCCCAACAATATCCAAGCACATTAATCAATCGCATATCTAGATAATATAAATAGCGTCCCAGTCATTGTTGCATTCAGCATTGGAGTATAATGGCTTGAAATTGTGAGAATTTTCTTACAGCGTTGGTACATCATTATCCTATTACAAGACGCACGAATGCATTGGAAATACCTTTTTCTGGAACAAAAATGTACAGCCGGTTAATGCTCGAGTTCACAATGAGCAAAGGCGTGACAAGATAAAATCTAGAGAACACCGTCGGGGAATTAAAATAAAATATCGCATTGAAAATGGACTGAATAGCCTTTGGGACGACATTAAGCGCAATTACTAGAGCCGGGACCCTATTTACACGTATTGAACGGGACGGCTAAAAAGAACCCTTGATGTGGACTGCACCACCCTCGTCAATAATGAGTTTGTTTGATATATCGGCGGCGTGTACGCAATTACGCGCCTATTTGAAATGCTCGCTGGAATCGCTCGTATATAATGAGATATTTCTCCAGGCAACTCTAGTAATTTGAAAACGTTTTATATATCACAATCGTTCCTTGATTTCTCGTGAAAATTACGTTGAATTTCTTACGATTGCTATAAAATGTTATTTATTGCTCGTGCGCGATGATTTTACACGCATAAATTATTGTTCAGCTTTATTGGATACGACTTCAGACGGTCTGTAAATAGCTTTTTGAATAGAACATGAAAATAATTTCTATATTAAGATGTTGATGAAGGATTTAATCAAATAGACTTAAACTGTTACAAAAGCGATGACAATGAATCACCATGGGGCACGATTTTACTAAGTGTCGTGACATAAATCGTGAATCGGTAATTAACACTCGATACATATTTAATCCGGTTGGTGATTATGTATGACTACTACATCTTAATAGGTTACAATTAAATCGATTTCATAATTTCTAATATAACCATCCGAAAGTATTATTTCATCTCTAAACATTCATCCTGCCCAAATAGTTGACTAAAGGTAATTAAATTTAGAATTTTGTTGAAGTAGTTTTTCTTGTTCACTTGCTTGCAATCTAATACATCGTAGTTCCGTGTCAATGAATGTATGATTGGCTACTTCAATGAAAGTGGACTTGGCCCCGCAAAAACCCCACGATGACGATAATATTTTGCAGATAATATCTCTGTAAATAAAATCGATAAATTAAATAAAATCACTGAACTCTTGCTGTAGAACGTGAAAGTGTATTCCGAGCTGTCAGACTGTCTTTAATTAAATAAATGTAATTTCTCATATTATTCATAAAAAGTTGATTGGTTATTAGTATACGCGGCTGATACGATCGCGCAATTGATATATTTTAATTCGATCTGTCAATGGTTATCGCACTGCGCTGTATTCACGTTATCAAGTTGCGAGAAAATGAAACCTGGTGGGCTGGTGGTGATAAAATCGCTGATGCGAAAGTGGTGATGATCTCCGATCACCTAATTTGTTTTCGCTTTCTGCTACACGTACTTATTGTTCTCGAGGTGGGCCGCGATGGTATCTACCTAACAAATAGCAATATTACGAGGAACGATTAATGTTACGCAACCCGCGTAACGATAGTTCACTTTTCCTGTTCTTGCTTTTTGAAGTGTTTATAAAAGATGTGATTAACGATTAATGATTCGGTAGTCTTTTGATGTCATTGGCAAGAAAGCGTCTTATTGATGTTATTTTCTAAACAATTGCCGTTGCTTAATCATTAAAGTTTTTCGATGTTGACAGGTCTTTGATAGAAACATCTGTCAGTGCCAATTAGTATTAAGAATCGGTAAGGTGCACAAGAAAGTTCCTATTGATACATCTGTTAAAGAGTCATGTTTGCGCAGTGATAGGCCACGGCTAGCGATGATGGATTACACGTCGATTTATCATAGCCTCATAGGTGTAATACAAAACGGATGGGTGTTTACTAAAGGCATTCTCAGTGGTCATTTATTCAGCCACTATGTAAGTAATGAGTGCGATAAAAAACATAACATGTATTAAATCTTAATTCTCAAAGACTTTAATATACAAGTTAATACGGTGAAACTGACTTTGATATCACAAAAGATAGCTGGCTGTTACACCGCTTGTGTTCTTGGCACTTACACTGTCCATGCAATAAATTAAACATGATTCGCGAAATGTTGTAATCAGCTTATATAGTTCAAGGTCTACAATATTTAATCCAGACAACGACATAGCTGTTTAAACCTGTGGTTATTTTTTCCATGAAATTTCGCTTGTAATCTTGACAGATGATGACCTAATTTCCACTTCTATGAAGCAACTAATGAAAATGTTTAGCAAAAATCTTATTTTTAATCTTGTCTGAATTAATTTGTAACACGTGCAGAAAGTTTTCGAATATTTTATTCCAACCCTTGAAATGATCAAATAACGAAACTTAATTGCTGGTCGTATAAGCATAATGTGTTATTTCGTAATGCACTAGGCAGTTTAAGCATCTACTCATACTTAATGTTTCATAAGACATCGATGGGCCCGTGACTGCTGGACAGTCATGCTGTCACTCAAACCGAGTGTGTATTGTCCAGTGCTTTCAACAATAAACTCAAAGGTAATTTTGTCGTCACAATTTAATTCGACCGAAGGTTCAAAGTCGCTCAGCAGCTTTTAGAATATAGTGCAAGAGACCGATATCAGTACATCTTAATTGCGTAAGGGACAGGGCATCGCTCAGCTCGAGCCGGCCGAGTAGTTTGTTTTATTATTTTTAACACAAATATTTATTGCTTAATTAAATTAATGTTTGTTTGCTTTGTTTTGGAAGACAAATGCAACGCATTTTTAATATGCCCCATTATATGCTTATAAAAAGATTTGTGTGCGAGAGAATTGTTTGTTGTTGCTACTGTTATAAACCACAAACTTGCGAAATCACTATTTGTAGAGTAGCTATAAAAGATGTCAGGATTAGGTGCGAAAAGATAAACGATGGAGCTGTCATTACTGAGACGACAAATCTGTCGTGTGCACCCGGCTTTCACTACCATTGTTGTCACTGCGCAGAAGACGACACTTTCGCCTGACAAATTCAACTCCGCACTGTTTGACTTTTGCGTCTTTAAAATATTTCGACATTTCGAAACAAACTTGTGAAATTCCCCTTTCCTTACGTCAAAGAAAGAAAAAATAGTAGGCGCCTATGTTTATATAAGTATTTCTCTTGCGAATATAGTTTCTTTTTGGTCCCGATGTGGGAACGGATACAACAGGAAGAATGTTAACAATCCGGTCGCACTGAGGATGCTAATTGAGTCTCAGCAAGCGTTACCAGTCTGGACGCGGCGCCTACTATATATTTTCATAATTTCCGACGTTTATCGAATCAATATTTATAGTTTTATTAAAGTAAGCATTCGATTTAGGTCCAGTTTTGTCACGACGATGTATTTCGTATTATTTTAGCGGGAGTTTTTACCGTTGTAAATGTTTTAAATGCAATACCTGCTACTTAAGATGATAGTGGTAACATAGTCAACAGCTTTTTATGAATAATGACGCTTTAAAAATAATATAACTTTCTTCATCTGCTACAGTAGTAGATAAACGTGAGTTTGTGTCCTGATATCCTGAGTAATAATCTTATTCGCTCGAATCCTGTATGATACACATAATTAATGATGATGAACCTTTATGTAACAATAAAACATTAGTTCTTTATACAGGATATTACCCAATCACACCTTCACTTCTAGACAGGATCCGTTGAAGTTTGGTGATAAGTTACAAAACGTTTAGAGCAATTATCTAGCACCTATGACGCGGGCGGAGTCGTGGGTACATCTTGTCATTTATAATAGAAGTTAATTATATACATTAGTGTATTTGTTTGACTTATGAATAACCGGCCTTGGTTCATAATCATTAAAGAGGTCACAAACCTACATAAACAGTCTCTATCGACTATTTTGGCCTGAGTAGCCTAGGCTTAATTACTCGAAGTTTCATGGACTTCCTTTACTCTGAGGAAGGCAGGTATACTCTATTACCAGATAAAACCGCTGGATTGAGTCACCCTCCGCTTGTACAAGGAACCTTAACAAACGGAAATGACAAATTGTTACAATGCTGTCAAAATTGACATACCCATGTAAGTAGTGAAAAACAAATTAAAAAGTCGCTTTATATTTTATTTGCATAAGTTACCCGTAGTAGGGGCAACAGGCGACACTTAATGATGACGAGTCTCGAGTGGTTGCATAGGAACGCGGCTAAATCCCAACGGTGAACAGAATCGGGTGCATTTATTTACATTATTATGTCGTCTCGACTATTTCTGGCACACCAGAGTCGGATCGAGACTATAAAGGAGGCGATAAAAATAAATTACATATGTATGCGAATATCGGAGTCGAAAGAGTTGGTAGGTCGGTAAGGTCAGAGTATGTGTTATGGTTACGTAAAGCAGTTCGTAATTGGAGAGCTTCTGCAATTTGCGGTATATGAACTTCTTGGTGAGAAATTATCGTGGTTGGTTGTCAAATTGGTGTATTTCTGGTCTTAGTTGTTTTCAAAGCAAAGACTGCCACTTTTAAATGTAGTTTCGTGTAAGCTTTATAGAAGGCAACAGTTGCAAATGTAAATTGTTTCTTTTAAGTAGAGTCCAAAGTACTGATTGAGTCGAAATATATTTTTAATATTTATAGTCTTGCTTTCTACTGAAAAATGTTTATGAATCAATTAAATGTTTCGAAATACGGCTGTTAAATTCTACTTACTAGCGTGGATTGCATGATTGCATATTATTATCTGATTGTATTATAGCCATTAATTGTATGCACTGCGTTATAAGATCAGAACAACTCAATTTAACATTATTAGATTGTTAAGTTATAACTATATCAATGTTACGATAGCGCAAATACTCGTAAATCATGAAACTAATATCGATAGCGTAATTAATATAGTTTATAACTGTTCTGAATGCGGGCCTGGCTTTATATCGGTTACAATAAGAACCTAGCTCACAGTTTCAATAACAACATTATGGTCTTGAAACAGACACCTAGACTGTCTAAGGATATCTATCCGCTCACATTTAAGCCATTAAATTTTATCATGTGCTAACTTAATTACTACAATAGCGAAGTTTCGTGACTCGGAGCTGCCAAAAAAAGGTGAACAGTATCAATCTCACCTTGATCTAACTCTTTATGCTTATCTAAATTTCTGTTCACGAAATTGGCGACTCGATGTCGTTGTAACTTAGTAAACATGGCTGGAAATTAAATTTATGTCTAAATCGAGACAAACAGATAGCGAGACACGACATCGCCGGAGGAAACTGTTATCTCTCGATATAAGATTGCGGAGCCCGATAACTTGATCTATCGGAAAAGTTAACGAACCGTGGTTACATTAAGATTCTTATAATTTCGTTACGAAACTCGTTGCTAGAATCCTTTGTCTCCATAATATTATATTATTAGAGTATGTTTTGTGGGGGGTCTGCCGATGGGAATTTGTCAAAGGTCATCGAATCGTTTTCTATCTATATTTTTGGCTTACCTTGTCACTTTATGTCTTCCGTTCCTGGTTACAATAGTAGGGTTATCTATCCTTTAAACTGCAGTGCTAATCTCTCTAGTACTTACAGTTACTTCTTTTACCTTTTTATAGTTAGGATAACATAGGAAAGCTATTTGCATTTGACCTATTGCAGATTCATAATAATAGGCACTAATGTGCATTTCAATGTTCAGCAATTCTTAACTTTGCCCTAGAGTTATGACAACAACGTTCTTGACTTCATTAATTCTAATCGTCTCTCGTCTCCCTGTTATTGCTCTGGACAGCAGCATCCAATTGCCAACTACACTAATTGGTGGTTAGAACCCTTGACAACAGTCCAAGTTCTGAAACGTTTTTATTTTAATAACTGTTAACATTGCTGAGTTAATAAAGATTAATCATGAAGGCGATAAATGTTCATTTATTAAGCAGGTCAAATAAAGGGTTTAGACTTTCAGTGTTCACACAAAGTAACATCATAATTAGGTCTTAAAATAAATAGCCCTGTTCTTTATATTAAATTGAGCCAGTGCTCCTGATAAACCTTGGAATATTTTGAACATGTATCAGCCAGCATCGAATTAATATTCTCCTGACCTTATCCCATTTTAATAACGAGTCCTTCCATTCTTATTTTAAATCTTATTCCATTTCATTCACCATGGTTATCAAAGTTGGAATTTATTTTTCATAATGACTTTACGACCACATTCAAAGCAAATTCACGTGAAATTGTATTGTTAAAAATAACAAAATGGCTACACCAGACATCGTGGTATTTGTCTACAATTTTTAGGACAAGGAGACACTTTTATTTTATTACTTACTCTGAGAAACAAAAGTCGGTTAAAACAATAAGATTTACAATTCACCTGTCTACAATAAACGTCATAGGTAAGTACTAGTACGTGGACTACGTAGTGAAACAAAATTCCAAACAACACTGAACATTTTCACATTTGTATTTTAATTATTTTTATACAGCACATAAAGAAATCAAAACTAAATAAAGAAAAGAACATTATTTAAAATAAGTAAAAAATATCATACAAGATGAGAGTGCAAAAATAGTTACGCTACTGGTTGTAAATAATTACGAACAGACATTGCTTTGAATGCCTTGTCCCGACCACTCATCAGTGTTAATAATTTGTTTAGTTTTGTTGTGGCTCGAGGAATCTAGTCTATCGCTTCACCTCACCGTCATTAGTGCATACCACAGGGCTCAGAATACCCCGAATAAAAGCAACGAAACCCAACTCAACGGATGGCCGTAGCTAAACATTCATCTTGCGGTGACGCTTTCAATGTACAGGTACGGTCTGGACTCTCGTTAATAGTGGAAATACGATAATAAGTTTAAATGGTATTCAAATAATTGCTTACATTATTTATTCACATATGTAGAAAAAACGCACAAAACTCCATGAAGTCTTTAAAATAAATGTCATCGCGTTTAATCATGCTACAAGACGTTTAAAAATTGGGCAGAACTATCAATTTGGCAAACCTGTTTTATTAACATAAATGCTTACCCCAAAAATAGGATGACCAATATAGGCAGTACTTTAAGTAGGCAGGCGTCATTCATCAAAATAATTTCAGATGATAAAATCGATTGTAATTGGAATGGCCATGTAGATACGCGCTACTATATGTTTATCATATTAATTATTATTCATAATACCTCCAACGAACATCATGAGGAAATCACTGAAATTAAAAACTAAGGACATGCAAAACAGATGAGTAGCGGATTCGATGGCGCCGATAAAAAAAAACATCTTTCGTTAATTATATTCGGGAAGTTGGTGTTTCCGTATCGGACATAAGTTTGGCAGTTGTAATTAGAATAGTAACATGTCCTGTTATTTGGCTAATGTAAAAGCTATAGAAATCACAAATCATCTTGTTGACTGGTTTTATTTCTCTTTCCCTTAGTATCTAATCACTTTTTGCATGCCTGTTATCACCTTTTTATCTCCTTTGTCGATCATCGTCTAATGAAAATCCATCGCATCTGGCTAGACATTTTCTTTGTCAATTCTAGCTGTCTGTCTCTCAAGACCGGTATTCTGAGATTGGTTTCTACTTCCTGCTCATTGGCAATTGTTTAAGCTTACTACTACCCCTCGAAAAATGTAATAAAATCTTATCTAAATGAGAACGAAACGTGATTAAGGATTTTTTATGCATGGGAAACGCGATAAAGAAAATTTCTATTTTTATGGAATCCAATGAAATTAAAATCCTATGAAATTCCATCTGGCGTTAAGGCTAATCTGATGTTCAAATGTTTATAAGTGTCTATTACCCGACTACTGGACTTTCACTGTCCGGGGTCAAGTTTACCTGACTTCCGATACATGTGGGTCACAAGCCCGATCGTTAGCTAGTTACATTCACAGTACATCGCGGCAATTAGTTCGTCATCAACGTCTTAAGTCAACACGATTGACAGGACATGTTTGCCCTTGTCATTTGCACAATCGTTCAAATATGTATTGCGAATACATAATATCGGCACGGTTACTTTCTTTTGACCTACTTGAGGATGGATTTAATAATCTGCAGCTATGTGTACATTTGTATGTTAATTATTTAGGTGGTCACTGGTCGCCTATTTTTTTTGGAAAGTAGGTTTAGTACGATATCGTACTTTGCATTTTACACTTTGATATTTGCACAATCGTGTTCATGCAAATTATTTGGCAGTTAAATAGGGTGCTTTAGTACATATCTTTCGTTCTTTGCAAAACTAAAGTTGTTCTCATCTTCTATAAAAATGTCATGAGCAAAAATTTTAACGGCAAGTTACCATAACAGAATCGCAAGACTCATCGAGTCAAATAAAAAGGTTTAAGATATTTTAAAATTTTCCTTAACTTTATTTATTTATTCTCATATAAAATGTCTTACAAAATCAGTTGTAGACAAGACAAGTGTATTCTCCGAGAACATCATAATAAAATACAACAGGTCCAATAAAAAGTAATACGAAATATCCAAAAATAATGGCAATAAGTATTTTTTCTCCTGTGTTACGTGTTGAGTGTTCACTTGTTCAGTATTACGGAGGTAACACGGGAGGCACGCGCATTCTACAGGTTACCTACTATGGGCTCCACTGACATCGTACGGTTTAAAGGCGTATCTACGAATTTGAATCTTAATGCCTTGAGATAAAGGTGCCGTGGAGGTGGGGACAAGTAAGTCTTGACGCGGAACCTGTGCGCAAGCGCCAGTCACATCCGTCTGCTTAACCCATTAAATCGCAAGTTCGTAACTTTTTACAATAATGATACCTTTACAATGTTATTACATAAGATTGTTTAGCAAAGTCGGTTTTTTATCACAACTCATATAATATTATTCATGAGTATGACAAGCAGGTTTTTTGCTAGTGTTATGGGCTCTAGGTTCTTGAACTTGTCTGTCAAAGTTGAGACAGACTACCTACGCGCTAACAGCTATAAAAGGATTCAATAGGTACCTACCTAATATGGTAAAACATAAAAGCCAAGCTTAATACAGGCGCTTTGATTGTTAATAACATAAAAAAGTTATGATATTAATCTTAGATTTATAGCAGTTATTCTCGTAGCTAATTAAAACTCGTAATGCAATACTTTAATAACAAAACGTAAATGAAACTTAACATCAAATCTGCCAGACAGTAATATTAATAAAGTAATCTCCCAGTAAAAATATTCAGAAATGTGTTCGACGTTTTCAAGTAATGGATAAACATCTTACTTATGGCTTTCAACGAGTCATCCCCAATTGGCAAAAAAATATTGAAGTATTTTAATATGTTTTCGAGAGAGAACTTTTTCAACGCGTACAAGGCATTTTGCCAAGACAACCTCTCGTTCGTTGTTTAAGTTTTGCAACGAATTTATTGTATGAAATAACTATAAACACAACATGTGGTCGAAGTAAACAAGCATGATGAGAACAAAACATTAACACCTTTTAAGTGTTCGACATCAATTACAAATTATTATTTTTTAGTTTCCTCATAACAAAGACCAGTCTTACTCTCATTTATACGTTACCTACATTACCGCAATAGGCAAAACCGTAATACTTTTCAAACTTTTCAAATAATATTTACGTTTACGTATCTTACCGCAGAGGAACGAATCCAGGAAGGTAATAAAAAGAGACAAAGTAAATATCCTTATTACACGGTCATAAAATGTGAAAGCATCGAAGTGGGCCGGAAAAGATGAGGTTTTAATTAATATATCTGGAACAGGAAGCTAGCTGAAAGTTTTTTTATCTTTAAAGCAAAAGAAAACAGTTGCGCATTGTTTTGGTATCTATACTATAATAAAAATGGTCGGGGTCAAATTCTGTACATTGAAGATATTTAAAAAAAAATGAGTGGGGGTCGTTTAATTATCGATACTGAAGTATAAAATGCAATTAAAAAAATTTTTGTCTGTCTGTCTGTCTGTCTGTCTGTCTGTCTGTATCTTGAACGCGAATCACGCAAAAACTACTGAACGGATTTTGATGAAACTTGGTATGGTTATAGTACCTACTCCGAGGAAGGATCATATCTACTTTTCATCCCGGAAACCGATACAGGGGGGGAGGGAGGAGAGGTGAAAGTCCCTCCCGCATCACGTAAAATCTACGAACTCAATACAGACAATGTTTATACATAAAAATTATACGCAACTTGAGGTATAACTTAGTCTTTGTTTGATCAAAATCGGTTCACTCTACCAAAAGATATGATTAATTAAGTGAATTCAAGAAGTAAAGTAATTACGTTACGCAATTCAGTGTAGTACTTGCAACGACATCTTATGACAAAAAATAGAACTAATGTTGATAGATAAATTCTAAATCCGATAGATGACGTTGTGCAAATTTCGTCGTTTTCTGAATCGCGGTGTTAAGATTTGACACCATTATATTATTGCCGAAGGTCGGGCTAACATAAATACTATAATAGTTACCACTAACATAAATACTATAATAGTCAATAATAGTTACCACCGCCATCTATTATCTACGCCCAAAGTAACACCACAAACTGCCGTTTTGATATACTAGATGGCGCAGTCACGATGACGTCATATTTCTGAATCGCGGTGTTAAGATTTTCCTGCATTTAATGACATCTGTCAAAATATGTATTCGTTTTGTGCAGTTCCTGTTAGTATTTTAGTATCAAGGTGGGTCGCATCATTGTTATACATTAAACTGTGATTCTACTAGCAAGTAATCCACGGCATGCCCAGTGTCACGTTCCTGTGCACTGCACGCCCCTGGCTACGTATATTTATATATAGTATATAGTATAGTTTCATTTCTTAATATCTATACTAATATTATACAGCTGAAGAGTTTGTTTGTTTGAACGCGCTAATCTCAGGAACTACTGGGTCGAATCGAAAAATTCTTTTTGTGTTGAATAGACCATTTATCGAGGAAGGCTTTAGGCTATATAACATAACGTTGCAACTATTAGGAGCGAAGAAATACTGGAAAATGTAAAAAAAACGGGGAAAATTATTCATCCTTTAGGGCTTCCGTTGCGTGCGCTCCGAAAACGGTTCAAGATACCAAAAATATATGTATGAAAGAATTATTCCTATTAAAATGATCTAAAAAAATGTCGAGGACAGTATATGCCTATCTTTTAAGATTAACTCACTAGAACCGTTTTTATGATAATCAAATTCGGTCGAAATGAATGCATTTGTTAAGAGTTGTATCAACGTATCAGGTTGTGGAGAAAATCAATATGTACTTCTGCCACAAGAAAATAAAACTAAAAATATAATTTACGCAGAAGTAGGTACTTTATAATAATTATGTTCTTTTAAAAATTTAAAAAATAAATTGTCTAAAATAATAACAGAAAATGTGTGGTCGGCGCAACATGTCGAGAAGACGTGTTGCGCCGACCCCAAGTGAAATGGGGTAAGGGCAGGAAGATGATGATGATGATGATGACGAGGACAAAGTCGTGGGTAACAGCTATAATTTATAAAGCTAAGCTAAGTCCGCAAAAATAAATGATGCCCAAAATAATTATTCCACGCGGACGAAGTCGCGGGCACAGCTAGTTGCTAATATTAATACTCGTTTGGTTTGAATGCAAGTCCGTGCAAAGCAATTTCAGATGACACAAAAAATAATTGTTAATATTACTTTTTTTATTGATCAGATAAGTTCTTTTTCTCTTACTATTTTAATTGCATAGAGTAAAGTTGTTTAAGCCCAAAACTAAAACTTCATATTAAACTTTGAGCTTTCTTAAACAAACATCATATTTTATTTAGTCAGCACGTCAACAAACAGTTACGTAAGCACAATACTGCAGTCAATAACTTAGTATTTCTTACTTCTAAACGAGGCATAATTCCTTCGCTATACGACATACATTATGTATTATTATGACGGAGCCACGGGGTCACAGGCACATTAGGGCACTAACCTTGATGGTATGCACGATCGCCGATAGTCCATAGATTCGGTCTGGGGGCCTATTACGCTATGCCGTCTTTGATCTGGCAAGACGCAGATGTCAATCGGCAGACGCAAGTCGGACGCATACTCCTAGTTTAGGCCTTGTCATTCCACTTGACGGACGCACTAACGAACGCAGATGTTAGCCGGATGTTTTGAGAATAGGTATCGGCTGTGACCAATTAAGAAACACGTGTTGTTTTACTTTTATTCAAAAGATTAAGGAGATGCTGTCTCGCCTAGACCAGACTTCAGACTTCCGTCTTTTTATAAGAATATCGTGCAAATGATTGTTGTCTAGGATCTAGATAAGACCATTTGTGAGGCAGTTAAAATCATGCCTAACTCCTAATTTGTATAATTCTTTAGCTTTAAAAAATTATGCACCGTTGACAGGTCCCGCTATTTTTGCGCTTGGTTATATTTATGTGATTCCATGGCAGTAAGTTTGGCAGAAGCAGCTGAGTTCCGCGAAGCCTGGGTGTAAGCGAACACCGGTTTATCTCACGGATCACTGGAAACGGTAGCGTGTAACAGTACTCCACACTAGTCAAATGAGCACTGTTTATGTTTTGTGAACAGCCTTGAGATGAATGCTGTGGTGACCCTATATTTATTGAGCTCTCATTATGTAGGTAACACGAGGCTTATGTATCTCCTTTAAATTTAAATGAACCATTTATCTGCTGCTACTAATTTCCTTGTGATAATATGTATAAAGAATCGACTGTATTATCCCACTAACAGAAACATTAAAATTATCCTGTAAGTAATTTAAATACAAAATGTTCCAAACCCTTCGTCGTGTTCCTTGTAATCGAATCAATAGAATAAAATATTTACTGTCACTATACCCTATCTTACACAATTAGTCAAACCGTCCTAAATCGTTGCGCGCTCTATTCGTAATCCCTATAGTGGGCTGCGTTCCCGGAACCCCACCCAGTCACCTGCTGCGACACCAACATGATAAATAAGACACACAATTAATTGCTTCCTACCACACCCGAAACCACTAAATCACAACACATATTAAACTGTCGCCTTTTAATCGCTTTTATCATACCTCTTGACATTTTTTCCATCTTAATAGATAGAACAGTATCTAATAAAGCTGCCAGTTTGTATTGCGGCCTGTATCGGAATTTATTTATGAAGTCTGGACCGAACCAGATGAATGTTTCTGTACAGACCAAGACTAGGTGTGAGTCACGCATTAAAATTTAGAGTTTCGAACTCCTGCAGGCGTGTGTAACGTTATTGTAGTGCGCCGGACCGTTTGCAACGCATAATTAATGTGAGACCATTATTATAATTTACTCGTGCACTTAGCTACGTTGCATACTCGAATGAAATCAGTATTTACTGCTGACCCCGTAAAAATGTCTTCAATTTCTGGCCCACATTTAAATAAATTATATTTTATTTCATACATACCAACCAGTCTTTATTGCAGAGAATAAAGGATAGCAAAAGTCATATGGAACTCTAGTATCACTTGATGCCTTCATAATAATGTTAGAAACGAGTATTCAACAACGTTACAATGTAACTGAGAGCCTATTTTAGTCTTGCTCTGAATAAGTTCTATTAGCTATGATAAATGGTCTCCAGACATTCAAACTTCTAAGTCTTATTCCTTGAAAGTGATCGAGGTATCAATTATAATACTCTTCTAAGAAAAACTTGTGTCAGACAGATATCCTACGGGAATGCGCGGCTTGTTTTTGTGCAGCCTTGTATAATGGACTTTTAATGGTAAACATTCCTGAGAGGTAATCGAGACGCAAAAATTACTTTTGCTGTGTCTCACTGGATTCCAATATAGGAAATGTGATTACATTTCATTTGTTTACTCGGTATTCTTTACCATAGCTGCTGACCCTTGACGATTGTTATGACGGAGCCCTTTAAGACTTACTTATTATGCACATGCTTTGCATTTACTTACTCATGTAGCAATTAATTGATGTAGGTGGGTTTTCAAGTTATTTTAATTTTCCCATTCGAAAACGTTCCATGTATTTAAACGTTGAATTTTCGAGAAACAAATGAATATTTTAGTTTTGTTTTATTATTTGAGACGAAACTGAACACTGGTCATTACAGCGACACAAAGTAACAATAGTGTACTTACTTACACAAAGTCATCAGCTCTAACAGTTCCAATGTTTTCAGACAAGGACGCACTACCCATAACTCACAATAATGCAATAAAAGTGCACTACGATGGTTAGAGTGAAATAAATTGTAACATATTGTGATTGCTCGGTTCACCTTGTGTTAGTTACGGTATTGCGTCCCATTTCCAACTCTGTGATTTATGTGCCCCACTCTCAAATACATAACATCAGCAGGTGATTCAGGACACGCGGTTTACGACGTTTCCCAAACAATGGCGGCCGCGTGATTAGGTGGGATGAACTCGTAACAATCGGTCGGTTGTGGGAAAATATTGGCAAAAACATACTCGTAATTAGCGGTGTTATTTTAAGGCAGAATTTGCACAAAGCTGCTGATTTCATATTACAATGTGTAGTAGATGACTGGTATTTATAAGCATATGCGACGTTCTTTTGTCACGTCTGCATTGCACAATAAATGGTACGTTACAGGAATGTAGAGCTTTAGCTGCGGCTGAATTAGGTTCATCCGCAATGTTGTGCGCGAATTTTGGTGACACAATTCAGTTGAAAAACGATGTCGCTTGAAACATACTGAGTGGCTGCACGAGTGACGAGTACTAACGCGGCGCACCGCTCCGCTTAACCTCGCTTACTCTGCCAAATCGATTGTTACACGTCTCTCATTGCAACATCATTGCGAAACAATCAGCTTCCTTAATATAGTAATATTTGAATATTTAAACGGGAATGCCTTATGAGGACATCACTAGCATTCCGGTATTGCATTATGATAATGTGCCATTTTCAATGTGCGCATCGACGTCGTGCACGCCGCAGCACGCGCCCTCACTGGCGCCGCTGCCGAGCTTCGAATGCTGAAAGACACAAGAACCTATAGCCCTGTGAGTGCGATACTCTACCTTACATTATGTAAATAAGATAACATTTTGTAAGTCTCGGAAATAGAGATAACGCTGCACGCAATCCTCCTCATGCCAATAGAGACAATAAAGCTCAAGTTGGGTCCATTGACTTAATAGGGAAATATGTTGATTATCATGGAATCTTTACATTATGTGATGTCGGTGGATGTATCTTTTATTAATATCGCTGCGTTTTATAGTAGTATACGTGTGGAAAGTGACAGTACTATATGAACAGTAATCCATTATGTAGATGTTTATCAAAAATATTTGGAATTAAGTCACGCGTGTGGGATGTGAATTGGTGTTTTTATGGTAATGTTATGGCGGCAATAGAAACCTTCCTCCGGCGCGGCGAAATCGACAAAACAATGTGTTGTTTCAAAACATTCGATTGTAAATTTCCCATCACTGATTTTATTTTTATTATCCAGTGTACTGACATTAATACCTAACATGTTATGTAATCAAATCAACGAAGATGATAAACGAAATAAAGTAAGAAAGCTGGTTTGTTTCACTAGAATAATAGCTTGTATGATAGATCTAGGGAAGAACAACATGGCCTGACCGATGTTTTGAAAATTCTTCGTTGGAATGTTTACTGAACCTGATTTACTATTAGGAACAAGCAAATGCAGGTTTATATAACGCATGAATAATATAAGTTGGAATATTAGAACAATGACCAATGGCCCTACATTTTTCGTAAACTTGCTACAAACCAGACGTTTTTATTATTTGTTACGTTTATTTTTTGGAGTAAAACAAGCCAGAGCAAAACACGAATTGTGTTATTTGTAATGTGCTATCCTAATTAAATGGTTCGATTATACTGCAATGTTTTACATTCATTTGTTTCCGTTTCTCTTAAATTGATCTAAAAAGTTTGTTTATCGACAAAAAAAAAGAAATTGTCAATGCAACCGAGATTTTTTTTTTTTGTGGCAAATTATAAACAGATTTTATGTCACAAGTATTTGATAGGTTTCAAAACACCTGTAGAGTAACAGGTGGCCAGGGGATTCTTAAAATATTAATTTATAGAAAACGTTAGTACAGCTGGTTTAAACAAGTGAAGTTCTGAGAATATTAGCATGAAACAGATATGCCTGGACGTTCGCGCCCTCAGCTGTCATACAAGGCGCCATTTATCTCGAACAAGGTTGATACCCAGGCCAGTTTCCCCAGTACCGTTATTACTACTAATCGTTGATAATGTGTCGATGTATTTAGAATATTAGATGAAAATTGCCGCGATACGGTAAGAATTTCAAAGATCAGCGAATTTTAATAACGTAGGAACAAGCAAAAATTCTTTGTTCGCAACGCAGTAAAGGATGATTCATTCATAGTCGAAAGGGAATATCTCAAAGGAATGCATTTCAAGATTTAAATTCCACAGCCGGTATTAACCTGTCAGATGCATGACTCAATTTATACCTGAAGACACGCAAAGCTTTGAGGTCTCCTAACGTATTTTTTGTCTTTGTTTATACATACATACTTACAAAATAATTACGCCGATAAAACTTCACATGCTTGTCAAATAACGTGCCATAATATAACGAACTTAGATAAAATCAGTATAAAATATTCGTGTTTCCGTATCTATACTTGTCACGGCACTCCTTACATCCAGTATCCCGAGGTGTCTTCTTACATAATTTATACAAATCAGAAATAAGTTTTCTACCTGTACATCCGCAATTACCGGTTCTATCTTTCACGTTGGTTCCTGACAAGTACTGAAAAGAGGCGCATTTATCACAACCCTGAGCCTTCTATTGATGTACGAGACGTACGATGAATACCACGTAATTTAAATCCCTCTGTTGAAATCTTGTGGGTGGTGCGCCATCAATCCTGTGGGAACTGCAACCGAGTGTTAATTATAAAACATTTATCCTGTCTTTTAGTTACCGTTTCTGCAATTGTTTGTGCACGACCCGGCGTCGGTGTGGGTGTTTTACTTACGTATTCCTCGACTCAGTCATTGGGATTTGTCCAAAGAAATGCTTTTACTGCTGATCCCTTGTTTGTTTTCCCGAGTTCATTATGTCGAATTTAGTAATCACTTTGTTTTTATTGAATAAGATTGGGATTTGTATGAATTAAATCGCAATTTTTATTTTCTCTTTCGATGAAACTTGCTTTTGTCTTCAAATAATGGTATATTTCCACTGTCACTACCCACATTTGTATTTAAATTACCATATAAAAGCTCAAGGTATCTTGGTTCATTCCACCGTGATCTTCAACTTTACGTTTGCCAAACACTATAAAACGTTTGTTGCATCTTACAACATCTTTGTTGAGAGATTCATTGCCAACATTGATCATAAATATTAGGTACCTACCTATATTTACATTAAGACGTTTGCTGTTATATGCTCTTTAACTGTTATTGCGATGTGTTTTAATCACCTTGCTCTAAAATATTTCATTTCAGGATATGTGTAAATCGACCCCGTCTGTTTTTAGACTGCCACAGAATGTACACATTGTTAATCTTCGTTGTGTAAATCTTCTACGGCTTAACTTGTCATAATATATTCTGTGACGGAAGCCTGGAAATATCAAGAGTCAGTTTGGAGAGCTATTTTTATGGCTAACTACTTTGTAAAATGTAAGCCTGTTTCATCTCTACATCAATTTATTCGCTATAAAAATCATAATTAAGGGCAATTTTCCATGTATCGGCGCGTTACACGTCTACGTGGGTTTCGCTTCAATTCAAGAATCATGTTTATAGAAAAGTGGATCTTTATTGAGCGGTGAAAGGCGTCGACGTACTGGTAACATACCATTATAGCTGTCGCAGTGCCTGGTCGGGGACATTTGTTTAAATTTATAGTTGTTAGGGCGAGGTGTGTGAAGGTACGGCCGCAACACGACGTGACTGTCGATAAGCTAATCATTCGTTAGCTTGCTTCTACACCGCTGGGAATATATTCATCGCTTTTATCACACGTCTCTGGAATTATTTCACTGCCTTTAGGAATATTAAATTTATTTTAGTCCTTGTTCGTTCCAAAAGTAGAACAAATAATACCCATCTGTCTGTCTGTCGCGGTTTTTTATTTCGCTGCACGTCTGGCCACAGTTAACTTAATAATAACACCCCGACTTCTTGGTGTGAATGAGTTGCAGGAAACAGGCCTATAATTACAGTCATTGAGTATGTAAAATTGCTTGTCGTTCGGGATCTTAAATTTAGCAGGTACTTTTTTAAACATTGACTCTTTTATTCCCAGAAAAACTTTTGAGGTAATACTCTCTTAACCCAGATGTAACTTACGGTATTCCGTGTTACGGGGTCACTCTATTTAAGGGAGGCACTTGATTGGATTCTGAAATTCCTGATAAACACTTCGTTATTGATTAAAGACGAGCCGTAAAATTACGGTAGTACCTTTATTACTACGTACCTTACATACCTACTTATTCAACGACGCATTTACCATAATACACATCCCGTTGACCGTAAAACTTAATATAAAATACGTATTAAATAACATTAGGTTATGATCACTGTCTGTTCGCATAAATTTATTTTACAGTTTCACTTTCATCTTCATTTCCTTATAGATGTTATCGTCAGGTATTGATTTAAAGCGATCGGCTAGATAAAGATCTTGCAGACTACATTTCAATTTGTTCTTAATACTCTGACACTAGGATTGTTTTTTGTACTATACGTTAGCTTTCACCCTGGCTTTGTTTGTCTGTCGAACTTTTTATCGATGTATGATATAAAATTGCGCATAGATTCATCATTAGTCAAACCTATTGTTCGTGTTTACTTTTATTGCATTTTATTCATGTAATAGAAGTGTTGTAGAATATTTAAAATTTGGAATTAGTTATTTGCAGTGTTTTGTTTTATATTTTCCTGGTTTGGCATAGCCAAATTTAATGTGTTACCTTTTTCAGCAGTTCGACATAAAATAGGCGATACAAGAAAAAAACTGTCACAGTCATTTAGAAAAAAACATTTATGAATGGCACATATTTTGTTACCTTCCTATTCTAGCAATTACTGGATCGCCAGAATTGGGTTTAAAATGCATAAACCTGCCATAGGTCCTATCTTCTTTAAAATGATAGCGATTTAATAAAGTTGATGAGCTCTTATGCTCTTTTACTAATATTTACCATAATTAATAAGCATGCATAATCTGTTATCCAGTTGGTGGCCTTTAAGGTGTCACGTGACAAGTAATATGAGCTAGGAACTTGTATGTAAACATTGTTGCAAAGTGCGGATAATGCGGGCTCATACAACTCTGATACATCACATTATAGAGTAATGAGAGTTTATGTACGTATTGAAAGTAATTTGTTGCACGAAGTCTATTATCGTGATAGCAAATTGATATAATTAATCATTTCTCGCTAAAACATTGAAGGTGAATTAGAACGTTGACCATCTGTGATTTAAGATAAGCTGTCACGTGACACGTTTATCAAATAATCAAGTGTCAAATAGGTATACCTATTTTGCCATCGAAAGATATGTAGTCTTTTGTTACTTTTCATAAAAAAAAAATCTTCAAAAACTTAATTACTACCAGCTAATATAGGTAAGCATTGTAAGCAATTGATACAGATCTTGTTTGATGATCAACGCGAGGCACATAAAAAAATAGCTAAGCTATTTGTGTGTCGGATGATAAATAGGTATTGCTTTTTAGGTACCACCAGTAATCTTTCGATTTTAAATTAATATTAGGTTATGAACTTATACTTACTCCAAAAAAATAAAATACGTTACTGACTTCGATGAACGAATATTATGGATAATTTCTACATTTTATAACATTAGTTCGTAATAAAGAATCGTCGTTTCATCTACACTTACCTTTATTTCAGTCGCTAATGAGTATCCAAGTTCTTATAACACCGTATGTTAGAGAATTTGCAAGTAAATGTCTCATACTTATTATAACTGCGTATATATCTACGGCTACCAGATTTCCCTTTTAGCAGGCTTGGGATTATTGGGCTCTTAAAATATGCCTAATAGTCTTGTTTTTACCAGTTATCAGCAAAAATATAACGTGGAAGTGAAATGTTTTAATAACTATATGCCTACAGATACTATTTTGACACTTATGTAGGAAGTACTTGCATGATAATTAGCTTATGTAACAGCTTACATGTATTCTAGTACATAAATACTAACGTGCTTATTAAGGTAGGGTGGTGGGTTCAGAGGGCTTGCCTCCTCCTCTTAAGCAATACAATTGTCACTGTATCTTGAGATACGCTGGCAGGTTTGTTGTGGAAGCGAGACACAGATAGCGCCTTAACGCTTGGATAGTATGCCTTTTCGCTTCGACAATGGTACATTGATTTTAAGAACTCGTAGTACAGGAAATAAAAAGGTTGGTACATGAATGGATGGGTATCTGGGTACATTAAAACGCAGTATTATCATAAGTATTTTTATTTGAAACATAGTGACTTTAAGTAAAATAAATTATTTATGTGAAAGGCAGATACATTAATAATTTATTATTTACACAAACTATGGTCCCAAAAATTAGGACAGCCTTAATTCTAATAGGTAGGAAACGTCGCATTGTGAAACACGCTTTTTAATACAATTAGCTAAACTCAAGTGAATATATTCTAAAATAACTGCCGAAAATACGTAGCAGTAGAATATACAAGTGATCACAACATTTATTAAAATAAAATTCTCTTTACAGATTTTATTCAAGCAATTGGATTTCAAAGGTAAGCTTCAAATTCATGAGATTCAAATCTCAGGACAGCATTACACTGAAACAAGGATAACAATACGGACATAAACACTTTTGTATCTGATAGTAAAACTTATCAAAACAATGTCTTTTTACAATATAACACCATTAAATATAATTTCAGTCGATGCAAACAAGTGGAGTTACATTTCGACTCCATTACTTGCATTTAAAGATTTGGATATCCATATAATACAAACACACTTACAGGTATCATAAGGCCACATAAAAGGTATACGTATAAACATGAACTATATCAAAACTACTCTTATTAAAAATTATATCCTCCTCAAAAACTATAACATAATTTACACAAAGTATACGTATAATAAATTCTGATATTACACTGTACAGTACTTATGAGAAAACTGGCAACAGAGGGGCCATAATATATGTATTCTCATCTATCCAGGAATCGTAAATCCACCTTAGTTTCGTCTCAGGCCCGACGGCAGACAAATCTCTTCGATCTTTATCGACAGAGATAACAAAAGATTTCTGCTGTGACAGAAATATAAAACAAACTCCTATCACGGAGTAAACAAGATCCACAGAAGTATCAGCTGACTGATCATATGCTGAGAGATGGTCGTTTCTTCCTCACGCTTTTGTTGCTCAAACCGAGGATCGTGCCGATTACCTGCGACAAAGAACGGTTATTTAAGTACTTAGGCATGTTTTATATGTAACTTAAACAACTAGGGCTGGCGAAGGCTGACTGGGATTAGATCGCTCTTGAAGTTACTAAGGGTGACCGAAAAATTTGGACAGGAAAAGGCAAAAAATCTGAATTAGTTTTAAAAAGTCTTCGTTAGTAAATGTGTTATCGTAAACTTATGTTTAGGGTTCAAGAAAGACATAAAGAACCTTTTTATGCGATTTATGATTATACTCGTATAAATAATCATAAATTTTGCCAGTCTAAAATTGCCTTTACAATTCTGTATTCGAATTCTCTGGCATGAGTCATCTTGCCAGAAGACTTGATATATCTCAACTATAAGAACGTTCGGAGTTTAAATAGGTCACAAAAGTATCAAGCGGTCAAAGACAGTATCCTTGACCGCGATTTAGTCTAACGTATCGTTGACAAGCTTTCATTCAGTTCGACTGAATAATGTTTGAAAAAGGTGAAGGACCAGAGATTTTTCGTGACTTTAGGTCGAGGATAAATTGTGAAAGGGCTACAATAAATAAATTTATTTGCTTATTTACGCCTTCATTGTCGTCCTAACTCACCTTGGAAACAGAATACGCGGCAAGTTTGCGCCTTGGCGTGGGTAATAGGAGCGCAAGCGCACGTGCCTCGCGCAGCAACGCATGGAACGCCAGAGCGGCGCCCGCGCACGATTCCGCCGCGGACACTTCGTAGAACTGACAGCCAAACCGCAAAGATAACTCCTGACCCTCTTCCGCTTTGACGACTCTGTTCAACAAATACACACTTGTTTACGTCCTTTACAGTGTAAAACTCATTTCAATTTGTTGTAAAAGTAATTAAGAAAATATAAGTGAATAGTAAAATGTTGCATGAAGATGTACCTGGCATGTTCCAGGTCGCGCTTATTGCCGAGAAGGGTGACGGCAGTGCAGCCAGGCAGGCGGGTCCTTTCTAGAAGTGCCAGTAGCTCAGCGGCAGCCAAGAATGAGCGCCGGTCGCATACCGAGTATACCACAGCAAACGCGTCGCCCCAGCGGAGATGCTCGGCCAAACAACCGCGTTTCTAGAAATAAAGAACTTGGCTTAACTCGAACAAAACATAAGTACACAACAAAGGCACTTTCACTGATAAAGACAGTTTTATTTACTTTTCAGTCACGCACTTCAAATTATCAGATAAATACGAATTCACACCTACTAAAAACCGATTGAAATTATCAAGTGTAGAAATAGGTTTTATTTCGTGGAAATCGAGGTGCGTGTTCTGTTAGCGGTGATATCAAAGATGATAAAACACTTACAGCGCAACCGCAGGTATCTAGGACCTCCACTTCAGACGTGGCGCCGTCAAACGCCACCCGATGTTGATACAGGAAATCTGAAACAAAAACCTTTGTTGATTTCTCCTTAACAATCACCGCTCGATGTCGACCTCGTAATATATTGATTTTCTGAAAGATGCTATCAGTCACACAGATCTAGGTTACAAGCCATATTGCACGGTCGCTACGCCATTCAGTTATTAAGTGTCGTCGATACCTACAAAAAATGCAATAAATCAATAATAAGGGGATCACGAGGACGCCAAGATTTAGGTGCTGATAATGTTGATAAAATAATTAAGTAGATAGTAACCATGTGCCAAGATCCTTCAAGCTGCAAAATATTTGCATACTGAATTGACGACTCATTGTTTCTGTTTGAAATGAATATGTGGAGAATAATGTGGGTAATATGAGGCAAAGGTCATTGGCCGGCGAAGCCCGGCGCCGTTGTCGGTCAGCCTTGGCACTCCCGCGTTGCATCTTGCCAATATCGCAAATAAACCGTCTATTGGCACTCAATGCCTGGCATTTAGCAAGTGCCCTCTGTAAGGGCTCATGTTCATTGGTATTTCTATCTTTCGAACAACACTGACACCGCGCATATCGAGTAGGTGATCAAAACTAGGAGGTGTGCCAGTAAACATTCGAACTATTATATCTTGACCTTAATATATGGTGGGTTGTTTATCTGTCAATCATATTGTTTATCTGTTTTGTATTCAAGTGTAATAAATCAGCAACGCTAGATCTTACACACATGTTACCCAATTGAGATTAACAGAGGCATTAACCCAGTAAAGTCTAATGTTAATCATGAATGGACCTAAAAAGTATTGAGATAATTCAAACATTCCACCAGGTAGATAAACAAAGCTCATTGAATTAGTTAGCAAGTGTTGCTAAATATACTCACCGCCGGTGGAGCTGTACTCGCCGATGTAGCGCTTCGTTAAATAACGAACAACCACCGCTGTAACAACAAAACAACGCATTCAAATAATTGCGCAACCAATTCTGTTTCGTGTTATCAATAAACTAAAGAACGTGTATTTGATTACACTTTTAGTTCAAACTTTATCTTACAAGATAAAACACATAGATTAATTGAAATACAAGTTGGTAACAGAGAAAGCAGCAATTAGCAGGCACTCGGTAAGGTGTTACAAAATTTGTGCCCCTCAATGAATTTATAACGACAAGCCTCAATTAGAGGGAAAGCAGACAAAGGGCTAAAGGTGCTCGAAAATTATTGTTCACTAGCAGGCCAATTAACACCCGAGACGATATACACTCGAAATTTATTGACAATCAGTGCTTGATGGGTACTTTATTAATCAGACGTCTTTATGACGTACGAGGAATTACCATTTATGTCTGAGATTACCGACTATTAAATTTTGGTTAATCAATTCATGGTTATTGAATCTTACGTAATTTAACATTTTAACTTAAACGAAAGATTATCTTTACCATATGGTTATAAAAAATGTGAAGTGCTTTTATGGTTTCATGTTGTTTTGAAAGACGAATGTAGCGTTTAACTTTCCCGGTTGCCCTTGGTTAGTAGAACAAGTAAGGCCTAATTTATTTGATATAGTAACTATAAATAACATTGATCTAAAACCGCTGTTTCGCTCTACATGCTACTGTGACAGTATAAATGCGCCGTGGCCGTCGGCGTCGTCACAATGAAACATGATAAACACTGGAGTGTAATTCTAAACTAATATATTAGACACGTATTTGTTAAATGTACGTGTGTTTTGAATTTAGTTTTTATCCAAGTTTGTTTAATTGTTACACAGATATATTACTTAAATAAGTATCTATCCAATAACTTCCATCAAGAGTTCAGGGATCCCCTAAGTCACTTTTACAATTTATAAAAAAAAACACGAAACTTAAATTTAGATTTTCCTCATTCATACAAATCCTTTGTCATGTAATCTAAAATACACAGAGAGAAAGAATAAACAGATAACGAAATATTTGCAATTCACCGTGTGGTAGTCTAATCAATTAGTCACTGAATTCATCAGGACTTTTACATGAGTAAACTATATAAAACACTATCAGTTCAATTCGAGGTATTCGTTTATTTGTAAATGCTATATTTACTATTTTATAGCTACCGCAAGCATACCGGTATGTCTTCTTAGAAAAGTGACATCATTGTAATCAGCTTGTAACAATCGTTGTACCTAAACGGATGACGCTGTTTAGTGTTTTTAATATTTGTCAGTCTTTTGTTTCTTGTCTGACGTCTTTGCTGGCGAATGACATTTGATTGTAGGAAGGTATATGTGATTGGGTAGCGATTACCGATTGTCTATTGGGGATATAATATTTCAATAATTTAGCCTAGTCTTTAATTTAGTTCCTACTTCCTAAATAGAATAATCTTAGTGTACTAGGGCCGGAATGCCTCAAATAAAACAAATGGTATCTAAGACTGATGTAAATACCTCAGAATAGGCTAGTTCAGGATCTTACTTCAGTATTATATCAAATCGTACATAACTGTTACAAAGCAGCTATTCAGCCGCCCACAAAAACTATCGTAACCTATTTCCTAATGTTGATTCACACTTTGTTTACATTATTGAAATCTTATCGAAGCTCAGCATTAGGTCGAACAAATATTTATAACCTAGAACCAAGTGCTAGACACTGAATATTAAGGTGTCAGAAAGTAATAAATGAAGGCAAATATTGGACGTTGAGCTACAAATTTATGATAGATTCCGCAGTCACAGACGCGTCTCTCATTTCATTTAACTGTCAATAGATCGATATCGAATAGCAGATCGATCACATCTGCGATTAGAATCAGTTCCGAGACAGCCTCAATACGAATCATAAAGCGTAAAATGGTTTATAAAGTGTCACATCTCATCAGCCGGCCGTTTTATTGATATTTGCTTCTCTATCAGATGTCGTACGCGTTTGCTGGAAATCTATAAACATGACGTTTCAAGGGATTTATGATTGCTTCTGCCTTTATAGCGTATGTGGTATTAATAGCCAGAGGTACTAAGAAATATTTGTTGTGTATACCTTCTAGTGCATTTCCTTACAGGTAAATGTCAGTTACGGGATGAATAGAGCCAGTTTTGCACGTAACAGTAAAGTTTTAAGCCGGGTTCTGAGTTTATAGAAAAAGCCCAATACTACCTTATTTCTTAAGTTGGATGATTGAACAGATATAAATAATGTTATTCATTCATCTCTGCATTTGCTTTCCTATAGGTCTATATTATATGAAGGCAATCAAAGTGATGTTGTAAGATTAACAGACTGGTTTAACTTCCTTCGAGAAGCCTGCATTCTTTTCTATTTTGACCTATTTGGTTTCTCTATTAGGGTATTCCTCAGGTTCACGGATCAATTCCTAGCAACTATAGTTTTTAGTTATCGCTTTTTTTGGTAGTGATGAGCAGAGAAAAGTAAGACTAGACTAAACTAGCCTTATAATGACTGTGCAAACATGTCTAGGTGCATAGGTGTTGAATCAAGCTGTCACGCCAGGAGCATGGGGCGGTGTGATGTGAGCTCAGATTCAATGAACCAGCTCAAAACAATCGATGTATGTTAATTGCGATTTCACGGTTATCTATTGAGGTTGTCGAACTTTCCTTTTATGTATACTTTCCTGTGTAAACATCCTTTATTAGCATAGTATAAATATTTTGTACATTTTATTACAGCTATTAATAATGCTATAATGAGTTTGTTTCTTTAATCTTTTGATTGAAATATTGTTTGCTGTGTACGAAATTACGAATAGTATGTGTACTGAAACTTGAAAGTGTTTTTTAGAAACTCACATCAATAACATTACAAAGAGAACTGCCCACTCATAACTTCATTAACAAAACTGGCACTATTACTGTAAAGCATTGGTACACAGACAAGTATTGCAGAATCTGAAAACCTTATCAATTCGTGCAAAATAAACATGCAGCTTGAGTCTTACCAATTATACTAACGAGTACTTTCACTTGAACACTGATAGCTAGGCAGTTCAAGGTGATCCGCAGCCACATTACTCTGCACCGATAGCGCCTCATACCAATAAATCTAGGTTACATTTGTAACAAGATCGAACGGTCTTCAATTCGCAATACTCGAATGCGTCTCAAATTGGTATCCCATTTGTTATTACAATACAGTGACAAATGTTAGAGGCACTGGCTTGCGATTGGAGTCCCACATACATGGCGCAGTGCTTATTAAGATCTTGACCGTGGGGCGCTCGAGCCGCGCATGGTTATAAGTTTTATTCATTTCCAGAATAAACTGGAGTGCAGTAACGAGAGCCATAACGGGACTCGGGAAGCGAGGGATTTAGCGACAGCGACGTCTGCTCAGCGAATACGGTAGCGCTAAATGTTAATTAAGAGCATCGGCGAGGTGATCACTGCCGCGATCCCGGTGTGTTCGCCACGCTACCTATGGTAATTGGACGCCACGGAGTTTCATTTACATTTTTATGTTTAGTTTGTTTCCGTAAACACCAAACAATTAAGGTGAATGTCTTTATTTTTGCGATTCTAATTGCGAAAACCTTCACTGTAACTTTTATTGGCGATTATAAAAAGTCTCCGAAAGTAACTACGGTGGATACAAACTTAAGAAGCTTTCTCTTATATTATATCGACATGCTAATTAAAATTTCACTATGGTTATTTTTGACAGATGTCAATAATGAGGATTGCTTGACCCGAAAGTCTAGAAAAGCTCTTGACCTCGTGATTCAGTTTAAATAAAGGTCCTAGGCGGGTTGCGGTTACTAAACATGGACATATCGATGTTTATTAATGAGCAAATATGAAAAGAGAAACCGAAATATAATAAGTTTTTGGTCCAATATTAAGCTTAGTGAATTATTTATTACCAACATTCGTTTCACTATAGATCTTTAAAGCGAAGACAGCGTAAATGAGAGCAAAGCAAGCAGGCAAATACGGTGAAATTCCTATTTAATAATTCGCGACCGAAATCATAATACCCAATAATAACACGAGCTTTGTAATGCCCATAAAAAGTACAAACAGAGTAGGTACTATTGAGAACAAAAGCGTTAAGAACAATACTCTCTCACGTAACTGACGTATTTAACTAGTGACGTAACTTCGAGATATTTTTTCTCTTCTATAAATAACATTGTAACTGCGAATCTATTTGGAACGCTGAGTGTACGATCGAATATTCGGGCGGCCGCGGCATCGTGTATAATATGTCGTAGTGATGGCGAGTGAGTGTGCGTGTTGCGTGGAGCGGGTGTCCCGGCAGACGTCTGACCGGCTGACTCACTGCGCGCCGGCTTCGGCACCGTGGCATGCGCGCGCCCCGCTATAAATACAACTGCAGTTGACATTTACTCGTTCTCGATCTATGATCCCAAAACGCAATAGGAGTTTTATGTCATCTGACTGCGAGGGAAGCGCGCAACATTTGAGACTGCAATTGCATGATGTTCTAATCGTCATATATTTGCAGTCGTTGCACTCAAGCTCAAATGGTCACATTCAGCCGACATACTGTTAAAAAAAATAGCCTACATAACCCAAATCTTTATAAAACCGTGTTGGGATAAGATCAGCAATCGTCAACCGGTTTCTCCCGCAGCGCGACGTTTGCATTCTTTTTTGGTGAAGGGATAAGGGAATTTGGGACACTATAATGTGTTTCTAATAATACGTAATCGTCGAGCAAAGCTTAAAATGTATTCCCTTGCTATATGCCGAGAGGTTAATAGTCATAATGACGAATTCTTGGCACTCAACACCTATGGTTTATGCCGATAGTTACAAGTAACGGTCAATGTTAAACGTGGTATTGCACAAGCCACCTTTATTAAAGTTTATGCGTGTTACAATATTTTCATAGCCCTTTACATTTTATTTCCAGCCTCCCAGAATGTCCTGGCCTCTTGCCAGGGTTCCATTTTGCCTAGTTCCTTTATCCAATTAGTTCGCGGATTCCTGGTCGCAAGCGCAGCGAATCTTGCGACCTTCATAAAGTGATTTATAGAAACAAAATTCTTAGGAGACCGAATAAAAAACAAAAAAGAAAACTTACTTATAAATTGGTGCACCGATTTAAATTTTCGAATCACATGAAAGATTTCAAGTTGCCTACTTCAAAATTCCCACAATATTTTCGATCTAATGTTCAACGCTTGAGTGCAACGACGAAGGTTGCATCACACACGATACTCCAACGTTGTTTAAGTTGTATGTACATTAATTATAATTACAAAAATGCTCGTAATTACTGCGTGTTTACCGGTAAACCACTTTGAGCTTGAGGCGTGGAGTACGCAGCTAACTTAATCACATAATCAAGATGTGGCCACTTAAGATTGATTGTTTGTAGCGTTGCGTAATGTAAGCTTCTCTAAAGTTCGTTCACGCATGTTGATGATTCAAGGGTTCGAAGAAAATTATGTTGTATACTTCACAGACAATGCGAAGAAAGTATAAAGAAATATGACTTTTGCTTAGACATTTAAAATTTTATCAATGGATTGAAGTAAAAACTTAAACAAGTAGGTAAGAGGTCCAGACACCTACTCTCTTAAAGTTTTTAAATTTAATCCGTGCTAAAATTTGTTAGGGCATCGAGGTTTCCTATACTTTTTATAACACGACATTTGCTATATTCGTTTAGTTTTTTAACCACCACCTAGACCTAAAATTGGCATTTCACATCTTGGATTACAAGCACCAGTCGGCAAAACGTGATTATTTAAGAACATGCTATAAAATCCAGGGTCTATTAATAATTATTAACGACCATGAATCACGGAAAATGCCTAATCAAATACCGAATTTAAGCATGTAAACAATGCAGTTCCTTCTGAATTATTCCATAGTTCATACATTGTTTAACACGACCTACTTAACGTATTAGATAAATACAGATATGTGGTGATAAGCTTAATATTGTAATTTGTATTCATGACCGGACTAATCAAAAATGATACAAAGCAATTAAGTACCGTTTCGGTTTTGATTAGTCAGCTGATAATATGCATAATTAGGTACGCATACTACGCATAATATTATTTGATATGATCGTGATTAACTGAATCGAATAAACGTGAGCAGCAATTATTGGTTATGCATGATTTAACATTATACTACCTAGTATTTTTTTAAGAGGAATAATAACACGATTAACCTATTTTTTTTCTTCAAATGTAACATTGGCAAATATTGCAATTCGCGTAAAATCCCCGAAGATCCGGGTAGATATTATTTTTAGGTTTCTGTCTACACAGAGCAACAGCGCACCTATTTCTATTTAAAAGTCTAGACTTATAAACACTTCAATACAATTTATCGATCAAGAGCCTTTAAATAACAAGCATCAAAATTTGTTCGAGTTATAAAACCACATTTCTGCTTCGCTATTGAGACTCAAGTGATCGTAACATTGCTCAATACGGCATCCGCCAAGCGTTCTTACCTAATCTTTCTATAATTGTTATGTTAATATATTGGAGTGTTTCCGAAAAACGACATCCGACGACGGCGCTATAAATCAATTTCACCCGTGTTAGCTTTCGCCAAGTTATTGTTTATACTTTCTATTGCATATCTTACATAGATAGTTTTCATAATAGTAGGTATATCAAATGGTAGCATTTCGTGGTTTCCTAACCGTTATTAATTAGCGATTAGTGACGTTTGAATGTTGAATGACTCATTAATGGCTGCGTATGATTTATCTGTTGTTGCGCTGGAGTCTGTTTGGCAGTCAATTTGTTTGGGATATCAGACTTTGCCTTGATACTCGTAATTTCCGAGTCTCTACGCAGAATGCGTTAATTTGAATGGATGTTTGTTAGCTTGTTATTCTGAATCAGACCTAGGGATAAATTATTAACCAGTAGGTACCAAAGTTGACAAACTAATTGTGCTCGTATTTAACACAGTGCAGTTATAACGAGTTTTTTACAATATCAATTACCTGCAGCGATTGTTCTGTAATAATAGAGTCCGCTTTTTGCAAAATTTATGATTAAGTTTAAGAACATTAGCGGCAAATTAAATTCTAAAGATACAAGTAAGACGTAGAACCAAATTATTAAGCTATCTTTAGAAAAAATCAATGACTCTATTCGTATTGAATAGTTAGCAAGAGTTTTCTTCCTTCTTCTTGCTTCATCTTCCAGCGACCGAGGCCAGGTGTAAGACTGTGCCTGTCACATAAATAAACATTCTTCCTTGTTTAATGTTTCCTACTGCCAAGGTTCACTTTGTTTGGTACAGCCGGCCATGCGCTTACCAACATAACCAACACAAAAACATCATCTGGATTTTGTAATATTAATCTAAAAACAGTCTATTTCCAAAACCATTTCATATTTGATCGTGGTTATGTTCACTCATATTTACTTCCTCATATTTTGAGTGTAGAAAAATTGTTTTGACATGTGATGTCTTACTATGCTGAGAAAAGCTAGAAACTTCCTTATTTTTTTCCTGGAACCGATAAAGTAAGGTAAATGTTTCCATTACGGAGAAAGATAACCAAGGTTGGATAATATTGATTATATTAAAATTATCTATGATAGTGGTTTGAAGTTAACGATAAATTTTCATTTCTTTTAGTATTTGCGAAAATGTTAACATGACTAACAACTAATTATATCATTTTTTCTCACTCAGCTATATCTAAATTTAATTGTTTTTTCGTGTTTTCTCACACCACTTTAGATCATTTGTTTAGATTAATCACAAGGGCACTAAATTGAATTATAAGCGGAAGACTAATTGCTTGACTGATCGCCAAAATCGATTGTGTGTTGTATCGAATCTATGCCTAATGGTAATTGAAAATACTATTTGATTACCAAACCTGTTTGTCTGAAAATAAAAGGTCTAGATTCTAGATTACTAGAAATTAATTCTACATGGTGTATTAGGTAATGCGTACAATTAATTAGTTCAGATTGTGCAATGTTCTTACTTGAAATTATTTAAAAAAAGGTTTTATTATTTCGAAGCCATTGCATTTTAAATGTTTTGTCTTCAACTTGTCGTAAACTTTTGACTCTTTAAGTTCCTGAAAAAAATCATTTCATTAACAACTTATGCTGTTATGTGATATGTTGAATGTTTCTCGGAAAAGCACTGTACAGGGCGCCCACCACCACTATTTAGAGTGGACTGTTGTAGTTACGAAAGTGAGACGCCACATACGCTACAAACATAGAGCAGCGTCTTTTGAAAACATTAGCAGGATAAGCACCCATTGTGTCGAAAAATCAATTTCAAAATATAATATTTACATACAAACGGGTATTTTAAGTAATACAATATATGAAGGAGTATGAGTTTCAATGTAATTTTATGCGTCTTGACATTCACGACAGACAGTCACTTGTTTTGAGCACTGAGTATTTATGGTCGCTCCTCCTACAGTCTCGCACTTGGAAACAAAGATACTGAAGCCACGACGCGACGTACCATCGCGTTGAATAATATTTTAATTTTAGATAACTATATATAATGGGTGATAAATATAGGTATGTACTTGACTTTCATGTTGATTTATGGGTAGTAGTGTTACCTAATGTCGTTGATCGGTATTCGGAGATCATAGGCTGATTTCGCGTTAATAAAAATTCCGTGAGAGATTTATTGTTTCTTTTTGTTCACGTGAGAGTGAATTTTAGTGTTCAGTGTTTAGATGCCATCTTTTGAGACAGACAATGACTAATTGTGTTGTTGATCAAATACGATTGTTCTTTTATATGTGAAATAGCCCTTTCATGTTTCAAATGGTAGGTACTTTAAAACATTAGTAGAAAAATGAGATTGAATTGTTAATCGATATCGTATTGTTGTTCGAATTAACCGAATTGAATTAACAATTGCCTTTGCTCTAAGATTTGGAAAATATAATAAATTATATATGATAAACGAATAGGTCTGGGAAAACACACTAAAGCTTGCATCAGAAATTGCGACGCATTAGAGACGTCACGTAGATATCAAAAACAAGATGTTTACAAACTACATTCAAGAGACTTTCTGCGAGTAATTCTTTCTATAAATAATCCTTGTCTTTATCGTCCCGTTATTGACGACGATGGTTGCACAAAACAACTAAGAAATATTGCAAATTGGATAGCGAAGTTTATACTCCAATAAAATCAATCCGTTTTTCCAATGGGTTGCTAAAAGTACGCTTTTGCCGACTGTTTCCTGCAAATTGGATGACCTAAAACCACCTAGCTTCTTCTGGGGCTCAAAAACTCTACTTTTCTACTAGCGTCTCAGGAGATTCACAAAAAAATAGGAACTATCTGCTGCCATTAACACTTTTGGCCCCTTTCAAACAAATGCAATCGAAAAACGCTATTTTATAATTGCCTATAATCTCATCCAACCCAAAGCAACCATGTGCTTGTGCATTCACTGATTTTAAGCTCGTCATTTGTTTTTAGAACCACAAACTCCAGTGGGACGAATGAAGCGGAATGTTTTAGTCGCCGTACAATTTAGTTCCGCTGACTAACGTGTTTTGAATCAAACGCTCCCACACCGGTGCTAGGCAATGAGTAAATTGCTCGTTATTACTCACGTGTGACGATGCGTCCTCGTCTTACATATCAGGATACTTAATACTGGGTCAAAGAACATTGAGATTGGTAGTACTATTTTAGGAGTAGGTAGTATTACGTTCAATGAAAGTTAAAGTATTATGTAATATTTACCTGTATTACCCAAAATGATCAGAGTAATCATCAAAAGTTACTCCCATTTCGCCTATAACGAAGTACCTATTATAGGTTATCACACTACATTGAACTCTAAGATCTATATATCTTTGTATTTAGTGAGCAATCTGAACATTAATAGAAACTTACTCGTGCTCACTGAACCCAATACTTCAAAGATACCTACCATCCAAAGATTCCACAATAGATTTATCGAGACGTGTGGATTTTCCCCGTGTCTGCATACTCAATATTACTAGTAATCTCGTGCGGCACGTGTATTGGTTTAACGTAAAACAAGCTTATTTATATTACGTCTTATTTATTATAACACACTATGTAAGCGATCCGGGATATGCACAACCGCTAGAATAATATTATAGGTATAGATCAGCATTGAACTCATATTACAGTACGTGCTATGTATTAAATTATACCTATAGAGTGCGATCGTATTAGATAACAGATTGATTTGTGATCTTAGCCAAGTATTAGCACGCGATATACGTTAGCAATGCCATAATATTATGTGAAATAAGTAGCACATAAATTGTTGGTTTTTTTCAAAGACCTTTATGCACGTATTAAGAACACCATCGAATCTTCATATACCTTATTTATCATCATAATTGACGCTTAACTCATGATTGAAGAAATAGTTTAAAAAAAAATTTTGAAATATAAAAACTCTTAATTTTAAAACTTCCCTTAGTCTTAAACGACCCTTCAAAAATTGCACCTGAATATAAATATTATCATTAAAGGCACAAGAGATAAAAAATCAATCAAGCAAATAAAAATGAAAGCTTACGTAAAGTGGATGGCAATCACTTAAAGTCAACCTTTACTTACATAAAATGGAGACGATTACGCAACGTTACTTACTAATACATTAAACATTAATAATATTTTGATAGAGTCCAGTTTGAATTACAGTATGTACATAAAGATAAGTTACTGGCTTATCGCCCACGGAGACTGCAATCATACATAATTTCGAGGTCATCTACCCATGGAATGACCACAGTAGTGATACCCATTTCTTTATGATCACTTCGATACTCAATAATGATAAAATTGGAATTTCTCGATAAGGAACAGTAGGACCTCCTTAGATGTATTTATAACTCGTTGCTAATTAAAGGTGATACTGTCGTCATATGAAAATATAGGTTATAAACGGTTAACTGACTGTGAGTCCCGGAAATAGCTCTTTCTAAATGTGAATTTATGTAGAAAAGAGAGCGTGCTATTTGTTGATATAGCAACTTCTCTTTCAGTCACTGAAACAACATAATAGACAGTAAAAAATAGATATACAATATTGTTTTTACGTTTGAAAAGATATGTTTTAAGCTCTGTTTGGTTTGTTGCGTCAATATTGTAATCAAAGCTGAACAACAGAAACATAAATAAGTCTTCAACAAAGAAATAAACATACTCAGCCACTGTTTTCTAAATAAATAACAACTTTTTATGACTTCAAGGTAAGATTAATATTCTATTTAGAGAGATTACTTTTGATACTAGCAAATAAAATTAAAAACGAGTTCTTTAGTTCAGTATTGTACAGTTTCCACGGCGCGCGGCGTAAAAAATGTAACAATATTGATACGTTGTAACTACGTAGAAAGATGTAATTTAATAAACTGTTCGACAAATGATTAAATATCAAACAAAAGAAATAATACTCCGATGACTTTAATAGTTCTTGACTAAAGGACAGAAGCTGTCGTAAATGTCATGTTTGGTTTCAGGTTTTCAGGTCTCATGTTTGTCAAGACAAATCTAAAACTTGTCAAATTAGTAGGTATAACAATCTTTGCGCTCTCTTATAAGTTCATTATTTATCTAATTTTATAGGCTTGGCAGATTAGGTTAAAACCTGCTCTATCTAAACAAAATCAAGCGCTTTGTTTTTGTAGAATTCACCAATCAAGTTGACCCACCAACCATCAAAGTTTGATGGAACATGATATCTTAAATGAGGAAACATTTAATAAAATCAAATCAAGTTCAGCACTAATTCAAACTGAACTATTCTTCGATGGAAATAATTTTTCGTAATCCTGGCGTTATCTTGGTTAAGACAATCAATCCCGGTCTACCCATAACGGCATTCCTTGCTAACTTTACTGTCCTCGGCCCCGCGGTTATCGCGACAACGTAATCCCTGCAATTTCCTAATGCCATTAAGACACTGGACGTCCTACGCTCGATGTATGTCATAAGTAGGGTAGACCGAGGCGAATCGGATCGTTTCAACTTTGAGGTTACAAAAAAACAAGTTTTAATTAAGTTACGTTAGATTTATTTATATAATCACTATCAGTCTTTATTATAGTAAAGCATATGACATTATAATTAAAAGTATTTCTATAAACTTCTTAGAAAAAAACAAAAACATAGATATTGAAAAATATCCGATTCGCCCCAAATTCGGGGGCTAATCGGATCAAACATAAATTAAACAAATTCTCATCCGTTACGAAATAATCAACAGTAATACTACCTACTAATCAATATTAATGTTGAGGAGCACATAAGTCACATGTGTATGGGCCATTACCACCATCTCTACCAGTGCACTTCTCATGGCACCATTCTTCACAAGAAATGCACTGTATCCAATCCTCCGTTGGTGGGTGTGCAAATTTTTCTGCACAATAAATGCAGTGCCAGTCTCGACAAGGAGCACTTCTCTTTTCTTTTAGACCAGGAGTAGCTTTGTTCTTTTCTATTTCTTTTTTAGTCTTTTTTGCTTCTTTTTCAACAAGATTGATCTTATTCTGTGGAGATGTTAAATGGAAGATTGGGTTTGTTAATTTCCGTGGATTTTTGTTTAGAGTTGGACCCTTCATCGGAGAAGGAATGATTTCTTTTAGGGCGTTTCCAACAACAATGTTGCTTGACGGTTCATCATTGTTTTCTGTGTGCGTATTGTCAATGTGGCTCTTACTTGTGCTGGGTTGTTCTACGTTATCCTGTTCAGCACTTGTAGAAGGCAGTTCTGGATTATTGGCTTCAAGTGTATCGAGATGATCCATAGTGTCTCCAATGAACTTATAATCTGGTATTGCATTGGGATTAAGAGGATATATTCCAGTCTTCTCGAAGCCTTTGGCTGCATTCCCAACTGTTGCAGCCTGATTCCAAGCTTGTTTGAGGATCCCTCCAAAACCAACCTTTGATATTACTTTTTGTGGATGTGAATGCAGCCAAGCTGTAGCATGTTGGTTGTAATAAACTTTCAAAGGTTTAAAAAAAGAAACATCGAGAGGCTGGAGAGCGTGTGATGTGTGTGGAGGCATCAGGACTAGTTCAATTCCCAAAGACTCGCATAAATCTACCACTTCTAAGCTTGTATGAGTGGCGTGTCCGTCCAAAATCAAAATTACTTTTCCTTGCGTCCGGTATCTATTAAAATGATGAATCCACTGCTTAAATGCCACTTCAGTAACCCAGCCTTTTTCAGTCATAGTAACTTCAGCACCAGAAGGCATTCCTATCATAAAATCGTCTCGTTTACGCACGCCTTTAAAAAGAATGAACGGTGGGATGTATTGTCCAGCTGCATTCATGCAGGCTAATACAGTGACATTTTCACCTCGCTCTACACTCATCATACTAACCACTCCCCTTGATCCTTTCTCTGCAATAATATTAGGTGGGCGATTGTTTAGTGGAATGCCCGTTTCATCAACGTTATACATACATTCAGGTTTCCCTCTCAAATTATTATCATCTATCACTTTTTGTAATGTTTTGAAAAATTCTGTGACTTTTTCCTTTTTCATACCATTCATTCTTGCTTTTGACAATCCCTCAGGCTTTCGAATACTTAAGTGTGGGTTTCTTGCCATAAATCGATGAAACCAATCCTCTCCAGCCATACCAGAGTTAATGTTGAAGTTATGATTTATGTTTTGACTTTGGACATATTGGAAAGCATATTTACGAACATTTTTTGGGGTTATACCAAAACCGCGACTTGCCAAATGTATCAATCGATCAGCGAACTTCTTTTCAGTATCTTTGTCCAATATTTGTTGACCACCTCGACGCTTGACTACTCCTTTAGACAAAGTTACTCTTCTCTGCAAGCTTGTATACGGCACATTATATCTTTCAGCGGCTTGACGTATGGTAAGTTGTCGTAACAATACTTTATTGGATGCTTCTTCCATACTTTTGTGTGACCACTGACCCTGGCCAGTTTTTTTAATGTAAGTTCTGACCATCTAGAACAATAAAATAACAAATATAACTAAGCAACAGACGTTTTATTTCGTGATCCGATTCGCCCCTAAGATCATGATCCGATTCGCCCCATATCAAAGGTATTCAAAAATATGTATTAACAAAAATTGCATCATATTACCATTAAAAACCGAGTGATTTATCATCAATAGATTCGTGACCCTTCGGATGATACAATAATTGAAACTTATAAACAAAATTTTGATATGTAACAGTCAAATATTCTAATAACATACCTTAGATATTGGCGCCAAAACAGCTGTCACGACGCGTGGTCATTACAAGCGAGTGTTGCCGGCACTGAATTTTGCGCGGGCATGTACTAATACTATTGGGAATAGACGCAAGAGGGAGGGGGGAAGTAGTGTGCATCAACGGCAGCGTTCATTTATGCACGGTTTATGAAATATTTTAGTTTTGCTTATTTTGATCCGATTCGCCTCGGTCTACTATATTGTTAAATCGATAATCTTAAAAGAACCGGTCAAATGAGTGCCAGATGGTCTACCACCACGTCTCACAGTATTAAAGCAGTTGTTAGAAAGAGATAGAGCGCTATATCGTGTAGTACGCTGTCTCGCTTCCACAGTCACAGTAACGTTATTTTAAGACGTGGCAGTAGGTCCCCAGGTCGTAAAAGAGTGTCTCTTATTGTACCTGAGTTAACAAATGATGTGGGTTTTGCGGTTAAATTCGGTTTCTAACCATTGTTCATTGTGGATGCAGAATCATAATTATTTGAATGCATTTACTAGGTCACGAGTAGATTTGTCATACTTTTCTGTCTCTAAATGATTCCGGATCCCATTTCTCCGACTGAGATTATTTCAGAAAGAATTTTGCTAATGGAGGTAACTTGAAAATAAAATGACACGAAAAATGAATGCTTTTTAAAATAAAGTAGAAAATCTTAAAACCTACGATGCGAAATGTCTTCTAATTATAGAAGAGGAAATAAACATCGTAATAGCTATGGAAGCCATCAATCTTTTGCGAAATAGAGTTAACAAGGTATATGAGCGTGGAGCTAACGACCAATCATAACTAATTGTATCCTTGGAACCTAACCCAGGGCTTAAAAACGTCCGTGGTTAACGTATAAGGATGGATACACACAAGAACTCGACGGATCAAAATAACTATTACAAATTAGCTTCCGACAGTGATTACGTCCGCATATAAAAGTAAAACCACATGTCTGAGTAAAAACTCGCCTTGCATTACATCAAAGTCGACAGCTAAAGATAGCTATCAATTTCCAAAAATAAAAGTTTATTTCTTAATTTCTGATCAACATCACTGCCAACATAAAAAATGGAAAGAAATTGACATATTCCTGGCCTGAAAGACAAAAAAGGTCATTTGTAATATTAGAAGAAAATAAGTGGTTGTACATATAATCGTTTTTTTCTCTTTTTTTAAATTCAAAGCTTCGAACATTCCAGTGGTAATTCGAAGTCAATACTTAGAACAAAATCGATCGATGAAATGAGGTTTGATCTGTAGAGTTGACCCATGGGTAATTTGAGCCTAATGCTCCTAATAAATAAAAGTAGGTTCATATTACATAGATACTTTTTGGCTAGACATTTTGTTCGTAGAGTGAGTAGATGTTATTGCTCATGACCGTGAATCACGCCAGGGCCGTGAAGCCGTATGCTAGCAACACTACGTTTTAACGTATTAGCCGTAGAAATAGCTAATTATTAACACTAATTAACTGTTACACAATACAATTTACTACTGTTACATATACTCTAAATCGCTTGAAGGACAAAACGCTCGTCTTTTGTTACATGGTACATCCTGGTATGTTTAATTATTATACGAGTTTGTAGTTTTATTCGTCAAAAGTGCGTACTCCTTATGTTATTCCTTTATAATCAAAGTGCCTAGTCGATTCCCTACAAAAAGTATTTTTTATAGAAGAAATACGACTGTTTGAATAACAAGTCAATAACCTCCCATGACGCTTTAGTCGTGGGATGCTCGTCTTAAATTAGAGACCTTTGGCTACTGTGTTTTGTATAGTGGATTATAGAACAAAATTATTACTGGCCAGTATATCTACCGCTGGGCTAAGGGCCTCCTCACAATTAGAGGAAGAAACAAAAAACAGTTTTTTTTTTATATTCTGTACACGATGTACCTATCCCGACCAGCAGTATGTCAACATTCGTAAACAAATTGTTCGTTTGATTTAATCAAATTGTTGAACTTATACGACGTCAATGCACTAGTCGGTACTTATTTAATAGGTCATGTCCTATGGAAAAGAACCAGCAGTGCCCTCATTGCGCCGTGCAAGGAAGTTCTCGTTAAGGCACATCTTACGAGTACGTGCAACATACTATAACTGTATAATACTGGTGAAATATGGTTTAAAAGTTTTCTTTATGAAGAGTAGAAAAACCATACTTTGTTTTTTTTACAGTAAATCGCTTTTTAGCCCTTCTTTTCAAATCAAGGTGGCATTTTCTCATCTCTACAAAAATCATAAAAAGAGAACGTTAAACAGGTCAGTTTTAACAAAGGATCTAAGCTGGCTTATCACGTGAATTTGGCCACGGTGCCACTGGAACAAATAATGGATGTCATCGTTTACAAAGGGTAGGCGTATCCTACATAACCAGAACATCCAAACGATATTTCAAAGCCCTTGCCTGAAGATTACAAAAATAAAAAATATGTGTTACGTTAAAATGAACCATCGCAAAACATATTACAGTTCGTTTTGCAACAATGTTACGTTACATTAAGGTGCAACACAGTTAATGTCAGTTATCAGTCGTCTAGTATCATTGCGTTGATAACTGGCGCGCATACTATGTCAACAGCCTAGTGCCCGATTCCATGGAACTGATTCAACAGTAAACACGATAGCATTATAATAATAACAAGGATGTTCGAATCGACAGTGTTTTGTTTTTATTTACCACCATACGTTAGTCTGTGGTAGCCCGTATTTACTATTGCTATTTGCTATTCGTATTGTAGCTAGTCGGTATATAAAGCTTGAGAGTTTGTATGCTCGATGTTACCCTACCCCTAAGTCCTTAAGGCCAGGCAGGCCTTAAGTCAGGCCTGCGATTAAGCAAGCAAGAAGGAGCTTTATATGGCATAGAGCGGTGTCTCCTTTTTACAGCTCTAGGTGACAGGCCTCCGGTCTCTTACATTGAGGGAATTGATCTTGTAAAGTCAAAAAGATCAGGCCCTCTACTTTGCAGTTGAACCTACTCCTACAATGTCAGGCTTCCTACGTTTTCATGAATCATATTCCAGATTCCGTGCCATTTGTCAACGGCATCCTGCCTGCATATTACTATGCAGCAAACATCTCTATCTCCCTGGAAACCAACAAACCATTCAATTAAGTTGTTCCGATTGTCTGCAAGAGTTACTGGTTCCGCCCATTGTATCACATCTGTCAACAGTTACAGTACTCGTGTGTCATACCATAACAATGTATCTCGCACTATTGTGGAGGTTAGCCGTGGTCTGTTGACTGCGGAAGTAACGAAACAAACTAAGGAAATATAAATTGAACAATAAACGCCAACAAACTATCAATAGCCGACGAATGGAGCCGGTTAACGCTAGTTTAAAGGCCCAACTTGTTAAGGGACTTGCGAAAGTTGCCACCCACATGTCAACTCACGTACTTACTTCGTATTTTATAACTATTACTACTCTTACAGTGTCAAAAGTAGAAAGTTTTACATAATTTGTAAAGAATATAACATACGATATTATACGCCCTTGTAAATCAAAGCATAATATTTTCTAATCAATTATATAATATAAATTTCACTGATTCTGATTGGTGTCGTAATATCGTAAAAGCATCTTAAAGTAATTAAGGAGATCACAACAAAAACCAGTCGGCACAAACAGGCATTGATGATTCAAATCTGTTTATAACTAATCTGAACCGCACGGCCCATAATTAATTTAATAATCCTAATAACAACCTCGGGGCAATGAAAATAAGAGTAAAACTTACGTAGCGCTAGTAGTAATTATAATTGATTTCGGAGCTGGTGTAAAAATAAAAAATAATATGTTACTTATTGATAAATGTAAGCTGGTTTTAATAGAATCCTTTACTAAGCTGCTCGGGAATATAATGCATTCCAATGGCATTAATCACTTGTTAACAACTATTGAATGTTTCCAAAGGCTATTCTTACCGGACTTGCCGCAGCGAGGGCTCCCCAGCACCACAACTCTTATTCGATTAACTGTCATCTTCATTAGTCCGTTTATAAAGTCACTGCACTTAATGTTAAAGTATGTGCATCTAAAATCTATCTGCTACAAATCGTACTCGTTCAATATTCAAAAATTTCGATTTATAAGATCGCGTTGGCGGTTATATCAGCTGTTGTTCAAAGATGGCGGACGCACGCGCGCACAACGCACCTGCTTGCGAGCGACTGCCGTCCAACGAAATTGGCGCAAGGCGCATTCAGGCACGTCTATTAGTGAGGAGTGAGAGACATTTGAATATAAACTCATTTGTCTTAGACTGTTTTTTTGCAGCAAAATCAATGCATTGCTTAGACTATCGTGTTGAAATCTTCATTAAAATCATGATACATGGGATTCCCGGAATGCACTGGACGAAATGAACTAAAAATGTCAACAATGTGTTCCCCGAAAAAAAAACGGTAATTATTGTTGTAATAAGCAACATGACTTTGCATGTTCATCTGATATTAAGATTGGATACAATACGAGCAATTTAGATCTCAGCGTTTAGATCCCAGACTATAGACCTAGAAATTAAAATATACGAATGTAGCGTGCTTCACCTATTGTAGGCGAATCGAAAGTTTACACACGATACCAACTGTTAGAGTAATTGGGCTAATGATGATGTCCGTGATATTTTTTGTGCGATATTTCAATCACGAGATCCAATAATAACGTTGATGTTTAAATAAAAAATTGACAAGCGTTTAATGGGTTTGAGTGAAATGTTTGACAGAAGCGGACAGTAATCCAGAAGTCTCCAATTTGTGTGTACAAGAAACAGAGGGTGCTCGTAAGCGGTTCTATCAGCAGATATTACGGTTAGGAGAGCAGACTGTGCGCTTAATCCGAGGAATGTGTGCCAACAGCCAATACGCGCCGACATGTGATATGATATAATGTACAGTCGACGGCTACACTCCTGTCGACGTCCACTAACTAGTCTATTGTATAGATTTAGAGACAAAGATCGCTGGTTTCTGCTAGTCTCAATCGCAAAATCGTTATCTTTCTGAAGTACGTACATTAATCTGCTTAAAATGTTGTTTTACGCAGTAGACATTGTCGTAAAAAAATAAGGAAGTTTCGAGAATCAAAATAAATTGTAGAAAACATTATTATTGCACGAGGTTTCGTAGATTTTTAGGTCGTCAACATTAGACACTAGCCTTGGCTTATTTTTTCGATAGTCATATTTATTTATGTCTCCTCAAAATAGTTAATAAAGCATACAACTTGATTCTTTGATATGATTGATGAGTAATCATATGGGAATTTCTGTCTTAGATATTCAAAAAGTAGAGCGCAAATTGTTTACAAAATAATATTACTTACTACAAATAAACGTATTATTTTTACCAAACCTTCATGGAGATTGATTTAAGAATAAATCGACTGTTATAAATCAAACATTTTATAGAGCGATTTCTATCAACTGTACTAAATAGAATGGCATTAGTAGGTACACTAGGTACTCATATTTATCTGCAAACATCGCCAAAAAAGTATCATCAGAGTTTGACTAACTGCCAACGATTTAATGGAATAAATTATTATAATTTCTGCGGACTATTTAACAAAGTAACGTTGTTGAATAATTAGAATTATCGATACTAAACTAAACCCTCATATGATTGTAGAGTCATGTAAAGATTTACTACGTGTTTGTATAGTATATTAATTAAAATTTCTACAAAAACTATTAAACCATGCCATTAATTCAATGCGTACAATAACTTAAAATATTTAAGAACAAAATGTTGTTTATTATATAAATTTTGTAAATACGGGTCGACTCATTTTTTGTCTGGTTTTGTTATGTTTTCTTCGCAAAATCGTTAAGATGTGAAGATTCAACTGTTTTATATGCAATAGTTTTGTTTTATTTTAATAGGGCGCCCTAACGGTATCATATGGAAGAATTTTAACAAGCTCTTTGTTGGCGTGCTCCTAATGTCGTGTGTTCTTAGTTAGTGGAATAGACAGACTGTCGTCGTTTGACTGAATAGCTACCTGAACATAAAAAGATATGGCGACACAATACGGTACATTTATGAAGCTGTACTGTAAACTAAAAGGTTGGAGGTTTCAAAATGCTAGAAGTGAAGTTGAATATTTTAAAAAGTCTCTACAAAATTGTATCTAGAAATCATAGGAATCTTATTGGGGTTCCCAAAAAAATACACTTAAAATTTAATTACTGACTTAGTTAAAATGTGCTAGGTAGTATTAAATATAAAAATAAGGGAAAGTCTAGTCTCACAGCAAAATTATGCGTTTTGTTTTTCAAAACACTTAGCCCAGAATATCCATATTTCAACATTTCCCAGAGCATGTTACATGTACCCATCGTCTACAAATACTGGAAACACCTAGTTTTATATTCCGTGTTACAAAACAATGTAACATTGCAGTACCGAGTCACGAACATAAAACATCAAATGGCCGGTAGAAAAATCGCAATAGAATTTCAAACGAAACTTGAATCTAGCTGGCCGGTTTAGCTTTACCTACAAGCCGTAAGCTTAAAGGCGTCAAAATAAAAATGTAAGCTGAGATGCGAGGCAGACGATACGAGGATATTGTAAGACTTCTTTGCGGTTTAGCCTTATAACACCGCTGACAAATAATGGCCACGCATTTTATTATACTCTAGCAACCCGCCCTAGCTTCGCACGGGTAAAACACTGATGTATTGTACATATAAAACTTCCTCTTGAATCACTCTATCCATTTTAAAATACCGTTTCAAAATCCGTTGCATAGTTTTCAAGATTTAAACGGACGTACAGATAGAGCGACACCGACTTTTTTTTTACAAAATGCAGTCGTTTTACTTCCATCCAACGGTGAAACAATGTGATAGATAGGAACCTCTGCGCATGAAATCGCTGTAACAAATTCAATTATTCGTGTTCATAAAATAGTGAAATAATATCGACATACAAAAAACAAGTTTGAAATAACACTAAAATCTATACATATGTATATCGTAGTTGCAGTCACAGATATAAATTTCAACATGCATAAAATCGGACAGGGAGCGTACGTATGCACGTTTAATATGCTAAAAGACCATACAAATACAGTTTGTTACGTGCGGGATCGCATAATAATTATGCATGGAGTGTTTTCATTTACATATGTCGATAGGTGACATGAAATCTATTACACTATAAAAAGTATTGTTTGTAACTATCTATTCATTTGTTATCAAAATGTCCTATAAAAGTAAATCTTATCGTTGCCGATATGATTCATCCACGCCTACGAATTGATCAGAGCCAAAAATAAAATTACAGTAATGTAGTTATTATAAAATTGCGTTTTATAAATAAAAATACGCCAGACACATTCTTGCGTGACACATAGTTGACGGAGTTAAATTCAGCTGAAAAAATCAAAGTATTTTTCTTATTGTGTATCCGAAATTAATATCGACTATAAAATTTGTAGAACAGTTTTACTCTTGTATTATGTATTTTAGTCATATTTTGGTATGTTAAACTAGCAGAAAACAATAAGTAGGGCACAGTCATAGTGTCAAATGCACATTGAAATGTTGCCAATTTACGGAACATTTTCCTTAGAAACAAACCTTTTTAAACGGTAGGCATTCTACGAAGTTATTTGATTCTCATTTATTTAAATCAAGTATCGTCTCGGTGCTCATATTTGTTCCCATTAGTCCTCACTGTTCACAAAGAATGTATATCACGTTACTAGTAAAAGCTTTTAAAGCCGAGCTCATCAGAGTAAACAATTGGTTCGCTAGAAATTGTCTTATTCCCGAAACTGTTTTATGTAAGTAGGTGCCTAATATTTTTGTAACCAGTGATTTCTTCATTTTCTTTAACGTTAAAATATTATTCATGGTTTTCTTTTTGTACATAAACTTTCAATTCCTTAAAATAACATTATTTTATCTTGAAATAGCGATACGTTTCTTGTATTCATAATATGTTGATCAAAACCAGTATGCGTTATTTGATTACTATAAACGAGCTAACAAACAACTCTTGTGTGCTCACAATGTTCCACGAACATATAAAACACCGACATTTACATGGTTTTAAAATATCCATAAATAAATCAATGTTGAATAAATCAATATTGACTAATCTAAAAGACTTTTATAAGAGCTTAAATGAGTATTACGTCTTTATGACCGTTATATGCAAGAGTTTTATTTTATAGCTGAACTTCTCGTGCGTTTTGAAATTCCGTGTTAAATAATATACATTTATTGTTAGTAACAATCGTTAATAATAACAACTCTTTACTGTTATGCGTTCTGCGGTATATTTAGTGTATGGTCCTACTTTTATGACAATACATTGTGTTGGGAGTATAGCAACAATACGAATGTGCTCATCGTCGCGACGGGGTGACTGAAGTACCTGCGGGATCCAGTTACCCGAGCAACGGGCATTTTATTCGGTAGCCACCCGATCTTAATCGCGGTGTAAAATAAAAAAGAACGGACAAAATCGAAACTAATTTCCGCCGTATACAAACCTGTTTATATCGAGCGCATCATATAAAAATAAATCAACCCATAAACGGGCAGTATTGGAATTACAAGAGTACAGCTATAGTGAATGAACGTTATGAAATATTCTTATCAGTTCATTCGGTAAATAAATTGGGCGAATATTAAAGGGATATTAAGGCACCGTAGTATGCCCTGGAGTTGTAGGTACAGTTACAGCCTGCTTTTATAATTGTCTTCTTTTTATAATACCGTTTAAAGATACAACAGATAAACCGCAAAGAATTAAATTTGCTGTTTGCCAGCACGATATTGTTTTTTTTCTGTAAAAATATACTTTATTTTTTTTTTCATTTAGATTGAAAGAATGTCTTGTGATGAATCTTTTTATATATTGATGTAGGAAAAAGTATGAATATATCACTTCACACGCACAAATTTCGAAGTCATAAAAATGAAACGTTGACAAGCTTATGCAATAGAAGAAATTTCACGTGACGAAGGAATGTGAACATTTCTCTACGAAATCGAATCGCTTTTATTAAGCCTCATGAATAAATTAACGACGTATTCTAATAAGTTATAATATTGATTAGTACCTCATTCATACATTATTATGAAATGTTAAAGTAAATTAAGATGTGCAGCGGAAACGAACTTATGTCATATTCATATTGTGCCAAATTATTTAGATGCATTCGAATAATTTTATCATATTTTATTACTATTGGACTAATAATTTATTTCTGAGAACTGAACTGAGGTGATCTTTACGGTTTTAGACGGAATTCGAACTATTTTCAAATAAATTTTATGGCTTTTTATTGGTTAAAATTTCGTTCCCGTTTTTATTGTTATTCCGATGATAATCCCGGTTTACAGATGCTATGTCCAGGGACAAATGACTTAGAGAATGTCCGTATTAATAGTTTTAAAATAATATTCCCTATAAATATAAAATTCTCGTGTCACAGTTTTCGTTGCCATACTCCTCCGAAACGGCTGAACCGATTCTCTTGAAATTTTGTATATGCATTCAGTAGGTCTGAGAATCGGCCAACATCTATTTTTCATTCCAATTTTTTTTTGTTTTCGCGAACGAAGTCGCGGGCAACAGCTAGTTCCCTATAAATTCTTCCTTGAGCGCAAAGAGTATCACTTGCGAGATGACGTCAGATAGGATCGTGTGGAAGAAGAAGACATGCTGCGCCGACCCCAAATAATGATTGGGAATGATGATTATAAATTCTACCTTGACAATTACTTTGCCTACGTTTTCATGACACCTTAACATACATACCTTAGTTAGTTAGTTACTAGACCTAAGATAATTTTTAGATGTAGGTCTGAGTATTATCATGTTAATCATTCGGTATAAAGCCTCATATTGCCTTCGGATTCTAATCGTAAACCTTGGAATTCTAGTTCGCATCTCTAGGCTTTCGTACGTGATAGTGACCTTAATGGAGATTAAAATATTTAGGTACATTACTATACTTCTCAACGTTTGATGAGTTTTGCTAAATCATATCGATATTTGGGTAAAGAAAACTATTCATTATTTTAGGAAACGATTGTTGGAACAAGGAGGTTGGGACTCTTAGTTGATAAGACAAAAGCTCTTTTCGTAAATAAATAAAAAAAAACACTTCATTTTCAGTGTAAATTAGAAAGTGAACTTTTATTACCTCATAAATTTTACTTGGTCCGAAACCCTAAGTCGTCTTTTCATTAAAAGTGAATTAGTCAAACTCGTTTTTGATATTTTTTTCATCGTGCTCCTTTAATTAAGGAAACGTTTATATAATTAAAACAAAATAATTCAAGTCCTCACCGCAATCAAATAAAACATCTGTACCTTTAATTATGGAGTTTTAAGATGTCAAAACATCGGACAGCATTGGAATTACCCTAAAAACAACTCCAGAGGACCTACCACTACGACTTAAGACATGATATTTCATTTGTAAAAGAGAGACGGCACTCTATACCATGTAGTGCACTGTCTCTTTTCTGCAACTGCAATAATGTTACTTTAAGAGGTGTCGGTAGGCCCTCTGAAGCTAACCTTTTATATTTACATTAATTATCTTCCAATTACAGAGTCCATCGAAAAAGTGGGAAGTTTTTTATGACAGGCTTGGCCTAATTTCTACTGTCGAGTTTTTTTGGACCACGGACGAGTAATCGCGCGTACATTTATCTCCATCAGTCCATCAGGTAGGTACATGGACTGAATTATGCAAATTACCTGTTAAGAACAAACATACATGTAATTGATGGTTCTGCACATTTATACCATTAATATCTTTAACGTTTTACCATTTTCACTAATCCCATCTGACGGGTTTCACAGTGAAACTGTTAATTCATAATTTGGAAGTCAGAAAGTGTTACGTGATATGACTTTTCAATAGGCATACTTTCCATAAGTGAAAGAACTCCGAAAAGAAAATTGTTCTGACCAAAAGAACAATTTTCGTGATTCAAGATTGTGTGATTAAAGTTGCGAGACTTAATATTTTTTCTGTTAATAATTATGACTAGAGTGGTGTTTATTGAACACTTTTATTACACGATTAGATGGTTATAATAAAAAATATGTCAATGAGTTATCAATTATTTTAACAAGTTTATTTTATTTCTTGTGCATTACAGACTTGTACATAAAGAGTGGAAAACACTGGAAAACTGAAAAGCTCAGATACTCTACTATTTTGTATTTAATGTTTTCATTGTGAGTAAAAATAACAATGACTAAACCTTACTGTTCTACATAAACAGGTAATAAAGTATTGTAGTCATATGTTTTATTATCATGCTTTCACAAAATATAGGTAAATAAAGGTAACGAGTTTATCTGATTATTCCGATGACCGCGACCTAGTTATGTAGTTACACAAATCTATATTCTCATAAACACCGCTTTGATGTTTTATCAATTATCAATAAGTACTTTCTATCTGTCACCATCTTCATCATCTTCAGTATCTACGTCAAAGTTCTATTTATTTTCTTTATAATTATCCTCTTAGCCCCAAATGTAGGGAAAACCGGACTAATTACGTCACTTTCCTGTAACTGTTTGTTCCTTAGTTTGCGAAAAATGCTCAATATTTAAGCACTAATGTAAATAATGAAAGTCTGAGTATTTTGCTGCGTCATCCAATTTGGGAAATTTTGTTTACCTATGATGATGCTTTTACCATGAACACACTGAGATATTTTTACTTACCTAAAAGAGTACCTATGCGAGGTACTTTTTTTGGCAACTAAGAAAACCGTTTTAATCATTTTACAAAAAAAGAAATAGAGTTCTCAAACAAAGGCTGAGACACCTCCATATGGCCAGACATTCCACCCCTAAGAAGACCTACAAGTTTGCAAGATGCGCGACATAATGCGAGAATGTCACGCAAACTGCCGGATGTCCAACCAAGAGACCAGAGACCCCATCACCAGGACACAAAGTAACATTACCGCAGTTGTTGAAGAGAGACGCTGCTTTACACTGTATAGTGCGCTATCCCGCTTACACAACCGCAGTAATGTTACTTTGAAAGGTGGTGGTACGCTCTCTGACACCTTACACGTTAAAACAAACTACATTTTATACAACACGCATACAACTGATGAACTCTTGAGATAATGTCAATACACCGGTAAGGGATTTATACACTCGATTTATTTTAACACTGCTACAGGTTTTTACTTGCCAAAAATTTATAAAGATTATGAAACGAAAACATGTATCCTACATAGTGTACTTGATAAGTCCTTGATAAGAATCAATATTTATGGATACATTTTTCTTTTGTGTACAGACAATACAAAATCAATTTTCGTGTACCGTTAATGTTGTAATTGTACCTTTAAGTAACATAACCAACTTCTTAAACATTTGTCAAAATATGTTTCTTCACATTTTCTTGACGAGAAATAACGCAAATCATAGTTTATCAATTAGTCCAGTGAACCAGTTAAAAGCCTGCACTCAGGCTAACTGTATCGATCTTTAAAAAAGTCTACATCAAGCAGAAGAGCTAATGTCCAATAATTGAACCCCTGCGTTTAGATATGGGACACGGCCAAGATAAAAAGGCACAGTTTAAATTAGTCTACGTCAATATTCATAAGCCCGATAAGTGGATTCAATTTTCCAGTTTGGCGTAACATCATTTTTCTATGTACAATTAAGATGAGATCGCTCGCATGCAGACAGTAT